>WBMW01005144.1:24957-137471 GCA_013396635.1 Penelope pileata | reverse complement strand
CGCTCCTCCCCGTGCCTGGTGGGATGTCACTTGTCATCCTGCAGCAGGCTTTGCTTCTGGCACCACTGGTGGTAGGGTTAGCCATGTCCATAGAATCATAGAATGGTTCAGGTTGGAAGGGACCTCAGAGATCATCTTGTTCCAACCCCCTGCCATGGGCAAGGACACCTCCCACCAGACCAGGCTGCCCAAAGCCCCATCCAGCCTGGTCTTGAACACTGCCAGGGAGGGGGCATCCACAGCTTCTCTGGGCAACCTGTGCCAGTGTCTCACCACCCTCACAGGGAAGAATTTCCTCCTTCTATCTAGTCTAAATCTACCCTCTTCCAGTTTATAACCGTTACCCCTTGTCCTGTCATTATCTATCCTTGTAAAAAGCCCCTCCCCAGCTTTCCTGGAGGCCCCTTCAGGTCCTGGAAGGCTGCTATAAGGCCCCCCATGTATGCATACATGTTATTTTTTAAGGGAAGAAAATACTGGGGTTTTCTTGCCAGGACAGATTAGGAGAGGGAGTCCTCAGATTTTCCGCTGGTGCTGCTGTGTCCAAAGAGGAGGGTTTCACATGCCTGCATGAAATGCTTCCTGCAGCCTCAGAGATGGCCTGAGTGCAGCACAGGTTTATCATTTTCTGTTTCAGACGTGCTTGTTCTGTTCATGCCTTTTGCCTCCCAATTCATGCAGGATTGAAAAGGCACCGGGTGCCCACCTGGGCAGGAGGGAGCTGCAGGCTGCCCACAGCGAGCCCACGGGCTTTATTCTTCCTGGCTCGCCGTGCTGATTAATGAGCCTTTGTCAATTCTTAATTTGTATATCCCAGAGAATATGTTAACTCTAATTTTTTCATAAGCATGAAGGCTTGGTGATTAGGAATTAGTTTTCATAGCTAATTAAATATCAAACTCCAGGGCGGAGCCTTGAACAAAAACAGGTCAGTGCCAGTGCTCTCAATTACCGGGTGTTGATTTTCACTGCAGGAGAAACTTTCCCCAAGTTTCCACCTAAATAACCAAGCTTACTACAGATAGAGGCTAATGGCTGATTTATACAGGGTTTTCTTCTCCTGTTAACCTGAGAACAAATTACACAACAATCGTTAAAATATGGCTTATTGCAATTGGAGGTGTCCCAGGTGTGTGAACGCCTGGCAGCTTTGAGTAGTTAAATTCAGGCTAGGCTCCTTGGTCTGTGGGTTATTTTTTCCTCCCTAGTCTAAAAGCTGCGTGGAGCCCAGCTCTGTTCCTGGAGGGCACGGCTGGCTGCTGGCTGCTGCTCGCCTCCCAGCTGCCTGTGCTGGGCATGGCTGGCCCGAACGTCGAGAGGGCACCTGCAAGCCCTAATTCTGTCTGGCACTTCTTGGTTCTCCTTGACCTCTCCTGCCTCTACAGACTTCCCTGAACTGCTTGGGGGAGAAAGATGACAACCATAAAACTGAAACTCGGGGAGATAGCAGGGAGACAGCAGCTACCTTTCTGATGGCACTCGTGTTCTTCAGTGTTGACTCGGTAGCACAGGACAGCCCTTGGCATTCACCGGCCCTCAGAGGCCGTGGCAGGAGAATATCAAAGACAAAATGTCGCCAGAAATTCAGTTTCCTGACCGGGGTCAGGTGAAGAATTTCTTGGGTATTGTGGGTTCACAGCAAGTCACAGCATTTAACTGTAAATGCTGTTACTGAGATTTGTTCAGATAGATGGGGTTTCCTTGTTTCCTCGTTCGTTGGCTGCCTTTCTTGGAGTCCCGTGAGGGCTCTTTGCAGTGTCACCATCTCTGTAGGTGCTATTAGCTGTGCTTCTGCAGTGATCTTCTGCATCGGCCTCTGCATTTTGCTGTGGCATAATCATCAATGTGATAGTCAAAACTGTTTAATTTGGAGTTGTGATTCAAAGATCAGAAAAACCTCTAGCTGCTTCTAACAAAGCTGAGGAAGATTTGAGAGAAATTCAGCAGCTCCAGGAGCTGTTGAATCGCCCTGGGACATGCTCGGTGGTTGGTGTGGAAGTGCTGGTGGCTGGGCATCGTTCCTCTGCAGGAAGATGGCTGGTGGCAGCTCTCATCCCAGGGACTGGGGTTAAGCATGTTGGGTGGAAGCACCGTGCAGCCCCCTCCTCGCCCCATTCCCTCCCTTCTGTCTCAGCAGTTTGTTTTCTTGCTCACAAGGTAACACAGAGCTCTTTCCTTGCCTGACAGCTGAGCAGGATTTATAGCAGCGGCTTATCCAAACAACCTGTTAAAATGTTACAGAGTGTTTCAAAAATAACAGTTGTCATAATTCAAACAAAGAACAAATAAACATTCATTGTCATGTCCTACTCAGCGTACGCAAAGCTGTGTGCACACCTCAGCCGGGATCAGAGGGACGAATGCTGCACGGAGATGCCTTTCTCTCGGAAAGGAACTGTCTAAATATTCTGTTTTAATAATATGGAGACATTAGAGCTCCGCAGGCTGCGTGCAGTTTGCTTGACCTGTGTGAATGGAACAGCACTGTATCCCCCTTGGAATAAACCCCCAGGAAGCAGCATGCAGATTGATTGTTCACCGTCTATAGGAATTGTCAGGTTTTATTCCTTGGCCAGAAAAGCAGATTGTGCAAGCAGGATTTGGGTGGAACAGGACAGTGTATACCAGTTCTCTCAGATCACTGCTGGAAAACTGCAGGTTTATGTGTGTAAAACTGACGGATGAAAACTGCCTGTTGTGTTCCTAAGGTCTCTTGCCTTTGATTTTTAGCTAACTTGTATGGGTTACAGCATGGGAGGAGAGAAACACTGTGATCTGTTGGACACCTTGTAACGTTAGAGCCAGCGACCACCAAAATCATGTGCTACAGGGAAACGAGAGAAGCTGAATCTTAGCGATGTGTTTGGTATCACTGTAGGAACATTGCTAATAATACTGTAAAGAGCTTTTGTCTTCAGGTTTAAAGATGAGTCATTGACTGGCAATTTCATGATTGTAACTGAGGTTGAGGATTGACGCGAGCAGGTAAAGCTGAGCAGCTCCTTCAGTTGCAAGAGGTGGGTGTCTGTTCCCAGTGCTTCATCGTGGAGAGACCTCATGGGTCTGCACTTCTGGACTGAATCTGCTTCATAGGGATGCAGGTGGAATTAAAGTGCATTTGTAAAGAACTGTCTGTGTACTGCAGCTAGCTTTTTTTCAAAAAAAAAAAAAAAGTATTGTTGGATGAGCAGAGGAATTTCATTTTGAACAGGTGAATCCTGCACGACCCAGTGGGTGACCTACGTACTGTGTAGGTTAGGGTAAATAAGCTGAAGTCCACCAGAACTCCAAAGGCAAGCATGAGAGTGCGGCTCTGTAGATGAGCAAACAGTGGAGTGCACAGAGGTCAGTGCTGGGTTTGGTGCTGTCATGGGGCCATCGTGCCTCCGGCTGCCGCTGCTGTTTGCTAGCAGCAGGGAGACAACAGGCTGAGGTCAGGTTGGGGAAAGACTCCAACAACTGACAGTTCTGCTGTTTGCTCACCCACTTGAAAGGTTTGTGTGTTTTTGGTCCGTAAAGTCACTGCTGGGGAGGTTTTTTCCAGGGGTTCATGTCGGTCGCTGCCTCTGCTCGTTGGTTTAACACGCGCTTGGGCTGATCTTTCTGCACTCGAATATGTGCTGTATTAACGTGTGTGCCCAGGGCTTGCATCTGCTTCTGACTCCGAGGCAAAGAACTGCCTGAATGTCTTTAAAACACGGTTAAATGTCTTCTAAGTAGCAGTCTTTAGGTCTGTCAGGGTTAAGGTGGAGTTTTGAGTTGTACAGCTCCCTCCAGGAGTTCCTGTTTCCTACACCAAAATAACTCCTTGGCATGCCTATTCTCTCCATCTCGTTAGCTCTCTCTGTGTATTCCTTCATGTAAATATTTCCAAATTGCAGTCTGCGGACTGTGGAACAAATGCAAAATGTGGGAGAATTGAAAGGATGCTTTTCAAGGAGCGAACAAAACTGCGTTCCTAATCCTACAAAATATTTGGGACGGAGGAAGCTGGCTGTTTCCCTGGAGAGCCATGCGTGGGAGAACCACCGTTTCCGTCTCATTGTGGTGCAGTGATTTACTGTTCCACTCGTGTGTGTGTTTTCCCCTCTCCCTTTTCCCACCAAACCTAATGTGAGTTCTCACCTACTCCCTTCTGGCACTTCCCCATGGAGCCCTTGGGGCCCTGCTGTCTCCTTCAGCTCTGTTTCCAAGCCTGCCCTGGCTTCCTGCAGGCCTCTGCCTCCTGGCCCGAGGCTCAGCTGCCTGCTTGGTGCGGGCTGCAGGTTCCTCAAGCACGGTGAGGGAGCTGAGCGGTGGAAGGGAAGAGAAAAGGGAGTGGTGTGTGATGCACTAGGCATGTCAAGTGAGGTGCTCAAAGGAGAAAGAAGGACGGTCGGAAGTTGCTGTGTTTGAGCAGGCGTTTCTGGCTTTGAAGGTGGTGTGGGAAGGTGATAAGACATAAGGGTGTTGGGAAAGTGGAGAGTAAATACAGGATAGTAATACGAGGAAAACAAAATAAACATGATGCACTGCTGGCATACGAGGAAACTTACTTTCTGTTCATACGGTGCAGATTAGAGTAACTTAATTCTGTGTTCTCTTCTGGCTTACCTCCCCTGCCTCTGTTCTCAGCCTTGAGAGCTGTTTCTCCCCGCCACTTAGAGCCCTCCAGATGGTCGGCACTTAAGGACCTGGGCAGCAGAGACTGGCAGCACTTCTTCCTTGTAAATTACGGGAGCAGAGCGGTCGCTAACTGCCCGCAGCTATAGCATATGTTGTGATGGGTGCTCATAGATTGGTGCACAACAAACCCATCCATCCGCTGTGTCACACGTGTTTTGGGAGAAACGGTAAAGACTGAGCACTGAAGCAGTGCTGAAGTATTGGAAACCAATGGCCAAGTAGCATCTTCCTTTGGATTTCATCTGACAGAGCAGATCCTAGATGCAGGACATCGCTTGTCATGGTGGGTTGGCTGTTCAGGCCCTACCACTTGAGATTGAGGATTAAAGAGAGAATCCTTCCTACAGCTTTTGCAGCTGCCTTGTGTCCCTCTCAGTGGGACCCAGGTAAACTCTTGGCATTTCTTCTCATGTGATTCTTTGCACTTTCAAGCCCTTGTTGCTCTTTATGTACCAGCACATCAGCATGCAGCTGTCCTTTTCACCTTGTGCATCGTGCCTGCGTTGTCGCTGTGCCATCCCCTGCTCACCTGCTCTTTGCATCTGCAGTGCTAGCAAGGGGATTCCCCATCCCTGCTGCACAGCGACCAGTGGCAGCTGCTTTTCGTGCACCCTGCCTTTGAGAGTAACCTTGCTGGCTGTCTGCAGAGCCCATCCTCTGATGGCAGATAGGTCTCTCATCACTCATGTCTCAACAGAATGTGTCTTGAGCGTTGGTGTCTTATTAAAGGGATTGCTTTTCCTGGCTTGCTGGAGGAGGCAGAGCAGCAATCTGCTTCATGCATGTCGTAGGCTGTACTCCAGAAACAGGCAGTGTTGTTGTTTCCCATTGAAATGGTCCTGCCTGTAAAAAGCAGAGCTTTCCCTTGGGAGCCCCGCAGTGTTTCTCATGCTGGGATTATGGCTTCCTTTCCTGCTGGGCTGTAGTGCTGGTAGGGCTCAGTTGCTTATAGGGGCGGGTTGCCGTACACAGCTATCGCCAGCACTTGCAGGGAGGGACGATTTCCCAGGTGAGCGTGCTGTTCCTCGGCCTCACCTTGGCCGTACGTGCTTACTTGCTGCCTCCTCCTTTGGCTTTTGCATGTGTCTGTTCCCAGTAGTGTTCCGTGGGGACAAGTGCTGCCATAAGATGTGAGGTTACTGGTGTGCTGCTTGTGCAGAAATATCCTCTTGTTTGCAAGAAATAGGATGTTTCCCCTGACAGTGTGCTTTCAGGCTGAAATTCCTGGAAACATTCAGATCCCCTGGAGGGCAGTTATTCTGATAAAGGAGGGCCGTTTCCTACAGTCCTTGAAATCATTTCATATTTTCTCTGCCTTCCTTTGAACTTGGTACCCATTTGCTGTGTCATTTTTATCGCTATTACTCTTCAAAACAACTATTTTAACTTCTTTCTGACTTGTGTTTGCACTTGACTGGATGGGGTGGAATAGATTGTGAATTTCCCTTGAGTTTGTCTCTGGATGGCCTGCGTGGGAATTCGGGAGACATCTGAATTTCCAGCGTCTCTGCTGTTGCCACCTGTGGGTTATCCTTCACTGGGTCTGAGACTTGGTGGCAGCATCTCAAGCACTCTGTAGATGTCCTGAAACAAATTGACAAAAGCATGTCGCTGTCGGGATGTTCTTCAAAGTTCAGAGGGAAGGTGGAAATACAAATTGGAAGATTATGCTTTGGGTGTGACTGTTTCTCCCTGCTCTGGCTTTACATAGTGACTGCCAGTGGTTCCTTCCTGCTATGAGCCCAGCCTTGCTGCTTTTCTGAGGGCACCGTGTGAGCTTCCTGCTGCTGTTCTGTCTGCACTTAAATGTTATAAAGTTGTATGACTTGGTTCCTTAGAGTTCATATTGTCTGTGAGAAGGTGCTCGTCCGGTTGTAATCTGGTTTATGAGCAGACCAGACAGAGCCTGCACGCTGGGCAGGGCTGCGTATCCGAGAGTGGCCTTCCTGCGAGCAGCGCTCACCTGCCAGTCCCCACAGCCTGCTCCTGGGATCCGGGGCGAGGGTGCTGGTTGGGTGATCCCATACATCCTTCCAATGTTGTGTCTCAAAGCACGGCTGCTAACGTCTGTCCTTTTACCGGCCCTTAACAAAAAATCTCCCTGAAATCCCTAAGAATATTTATTGAAGGACTAAGGCTCCAAGTGCTTGTCTGCGTTCTGCTCCTGAGCACCTATAGCCTTTAAAGCAGGGTCTTTGCCAGGCAGCAGAAAAGCAGAAGCACTGAAGCAGCTTTCATGGTGCCAGTGCCATCCATCCATCAGGAGTGTTGGGTAACTGACGTTGAATCTGTCACTTTTTCCATAAATCACATTTTCTGTGAAGCCCTGTACTAAACCTACAGCTATATATTTACGCTGTCGTGATAGCTTTCCCTGCCGGTGCTCTCCTGCTGAAGAGGAGCAAGAAGTGCTTTTGCAGGGCACATCCATTTTGCCTGGACAACAGCACATTTAGAAAAGCTTGCAACGTGTTTGTAGCCTCTAATCCAAGAGACGAGAGCGAGCTGTCTCTGCTCAGAGGATCTCTAATTGGATTTCTGCATCCATTTAAATTAGGTTATCATCTACTTGGCAGCTTTCCTGCCTTTTCCACCAGGGTGAAGTCCATCTCTGCAGCAGATATCAGTGACTTTCTTCTCCAGGGCATCTAAGTGCAGTTCTGTCTACGTGTTCATTTATCACTGCGAAGCCATGCAGACCTCAAAATATGCTAATAAACTTCGGGGAACTGTTTTAGTTGCCATTTAGCTGCACTCCTCGTACCTGCCTCCAGTCAGCTCGCTGTGTGGAGCTGCCAGGAATCAAAATGTGTGTGGGCAATCGTTTGATTGATGGAGAAACTCTTGCCCTTCAAGTAGGAGGTTCTTTTCAAGATTCACTGTCATGACCTTCAGGACATGTTGCCTGGTTCTCCACAGCTCAGTCTTGCAAACTGAACCCTCCTGAGAGAGTTTGGGTGTTGCTGCATCCCTTGGCGTTGCGGCATATGGGTGCATATGTTTTCTCTGCTATTTCTGTTGGTGTGAAAAGTCTCCAGCATAGTTACACTGGATGTGAGCGCCAAAACTGAGAGATGCAGGAGAACAGCACCCCTCAAAAGACGACTGTTGCTTGGCCAAGAGTATCTGAGAGATGTCCCCTTCCTCCTTCAGCACACCCTTGCTACGTGTTTTTACCTGTGACAAGCTGCCCAAAGCTTATACCTTCATCTCATCAGCTAGCTGGTTGGTCCTGTTTGGAGCTGTTGGTAGTGGCTCCTCCAAATGAAGCTCGTGTGGGAGTCCTCAGAGGTGTCAGGCGTTTCAGAAGTGGGCATATTGTGTTGGGAGGAGACAATTTCCTTGCTGACAAGCGCCAGCATTTCCAGCATCTAAGGCTGAGTTTTTGTGGGATGCGAAAGCCTAGCCTGGAAAGGAGTGGTGAATTCAGAGCTGTGGGGTGAGATATGTTTAAATACAGGAGTTAACCAAAAAAAATCCCATAAAAAGCCTTATTGCTTGCCTACAGTATTTTTATCCTAACAGCAGTTTTCAATGAGAGAAATTTGGAGAGAGTTTAACATTCTTTTCCTTAAATTATTTTGCTTCTTAAATGTCGAATGCCAAGACGTGATATAATGAGCAACAGTGTAAACGAGCGGCATGCTTTTCTGATATATTTAGAAATCCAAAGTGAAGCTCTCTGATCGACACATTCTCTGTGAAGCTGCTCTATTCTGCAACTATAGGTCGTATTTAAACACAAGCAAAATGAAAACACAAGGTTTATTTTCCTTTTTTAAAGGCTTAGATCGGGGCATGGTTGCTTTCCTTGTTGCTCATCTCTTTAAACAAAACGTCTGTTAGGTTTTTTTTAATGTACTCTTCTGGGGAGCACATCCTTCCATCCAGCTGTGCAGCAACAGCCTCGGCTGAAGATGCTTCAGATCCTGCTCCAAGATTTTCCCTTGCAACCTGGAGCCACGCTGGGGGCTGTCTGTGGTGGGAGAGGCAAGTGCTGCCAGGAGGAGCAGCAAGTGTCTTGAAGGCTCTCCGTGTTGCTCTGTCCTGGGCTTGAGTCCTACTCTGTTTCCAGTTAATGGGACAAGAATAGCTCTGCTGAGTTATATTTACGTCTCCCTTTAAGAAACATTTAGAGTGGTCTTCATCCACAGCCAAAGCAAACAGCTAATGCAGTTCTCAGCTGTTAATGGTGGTACAGTATGAGCGAGACCCAGATCTCACCTAAAGGTACTTTCTGTTCTGTTCTGCTGCTGTGTGGTGTGCGTGAGTCTTGAAAGGACCAGTTTCTCCATCTATGGGCTTTATTTCTCAAGACCCCGGCCAGCATTACGTGCTCCAGCCAGCTCGGTGGTTGTTGCATTGCTGTCAGGCAGGACCTGCGCGCTGCCGGCCTGCAGGGCGCAGTCTCCGGGGTGTTGCAGGGGGAGACCTCCACCTTCCTGTAATTGGCTTGTCAGAAATAATTCTTCTAACAGCATAAACCCTTCTGTTTCAAAACCACCTTTCCTGAGGGCAGCAGAGCTGAAGTTGGTGGTTAAGAGACGGAATAGTCATCTGTGGAAGTTGTGCTTTCTGCCTCTCTCCTGCAGGAGCCCAGGAGTAACTGGCAGTGCAAGGCAGGGATTCTAACTGCCTCGCTGACAGCCATTTTCCTATCACTGAAGGCTTTATGGTTTTGAGGCTGTTGTTTTCAAACCTGTGTTTGTGTGACTGGCCGTGCGACAGCATTCATAAGCAGAGCAGGAAGATCAAGTGTCCAGATAAGTGGAGGCTGTGCAGGATGTGCAGCCTGCTTGGGGCGTTGGATAGTCACACAGCGAGCAGCAGCAGCTCTGCTGCAAGGCTGTTGTGTCTGTGCATCGCTGCTTCTTGGAGAGCATGGGCTTTTTTGTGCTGAAGGAGCATCTCTAAAGAGAACTTTGAGGGCTCTAAAAGCAGTTACGTGCCCTGTGAGAATGGGCTGCGAGCAGAGAGCATTCCCAAACCTGCCAGAAGCGTCTTTGTGTGTTGCTTAGAACAGATACCCCTAATAAAATGGGGGTTTGGCTGGACGTAAGTTGAAGGCACATTCTGCAGAACTTTGTTTAACACTTCTTGCAGTGCTGCATAGTTTCTGGAAAGCTGGAGCAGGCTTCACACTTGGCTGGGTGCTCTTTTTTGGGAAGATGTGTTTTTTTTCCGTGGCCACATTTTGTGAAAGTAAACACTTTTAAACATTTCACAGCGTGGATTTTAAACAGGCGATTGTTGTACATCTGTTGTATTTAATTTAATCTACGTTTTTACTGCTGGGAAGAAACAGAACAGGAACGATGCTGTGGATTGCAGTGCTGTTGAGCAAGGTTTGCCCCTCAGTAAACCCCAAGCCCTCTTCTCACAGGGGCCTGTGCTCTTCCTGCTTTAAGGTTCAGCCCTGGCAGTGAGCTCCAGGGGTTTTGGTATGTAGCTGTAGTGCTGGACTTGTGAACACCCTAAAATTCAAATCTGCTTCCAGATGTTCTTTGTTAGCGTTGTCTGATATCCTAATTCTTTCTGTTTTCTTGACCCGCTGCTGTTCTCTGTTTGAACCTGAGGTTCCAGCTGCCTGCCCTGCAGGCAGGTGCTGTGCCCGTGCAGTGCGGGCCATGGAGGGCTCTGGGTCCCTGCCCGCTTCCCTGCACGTGCCTTGCAGTCATCTTCCCTTCTGCCCTTACATTCTTCCTTTCCTTAAACTCAACAAGCAGCTTTCCAGTGTTGAAGACCTCTAGGGACAAAGATTAACTTTTTGTTCTGATATTGATCGTGCGTGCCTGGAGGTACAGATCTGCTGTGGAACGTGTGGATTTTTGCTGTGAGTTAAGAAACTGAGATGACTGTGAATTTGGCTCCTTGTAAAATGGAAATTACTGATGGGGTAACGACAGGCTGTTAGGGGGTTTGATGTATAAGTGTGTGCATTGCCAACTGCTGGAGCGTCCACTTTGCTCCTTATAACATTTCAGATTGCTTTGTTGCATCTGTTACAAAGCAACGTTGGTATCCTCTGCCTTCCTGTCAGTCTGTGCTGCCAACAGGTGCTAGCAGCGGGGCTTTGAGCACGGGGCTAGGCCAGATTCTGCCTTTTATGGCCACTGCTGTAAAGCAAACCTTTAACACTGGCCTTTTCCAGCACAGCTCATGCACAGATTCTGTGCAGAGCCCGTGTGTGCCGGGACAGAGAACACAGGTGAAGTTTTTCCATGCACTTTGCTGTGAGGTTGAGGAGCTGGGGAGCTGGCAGCTGCCACGTCCTGCACTGCTGTGTGCTGCTGCTCTGAGGGACGCTGGCAGCCCGGCACACGCTTTTTCATGGATTAAGTGTATTTTTAGCAAACTTCTTAAGATGCTTGTTGCATGACTCCTGCAAATTAGGATGCAATCAGCTTGTTCCTACCACTGCCCTATTAGTTACCGTGATGGATTTAAACTCATTTGGGAAAGGATGTACTACAGAGCATTATGCCCTTCTTATTTTTAAATTTTCTGTTGCTTTTGATCGTTATTTTTTCAGGAAAAATAGTTCTGGATTCCTGCCTTTCCAGGGTAAAGATGACAGCTTACGCTTTCTGCTCTGAATGGCCCTCGGCATCAGGAGCCATTCAGTTCGGCCTCCAGGAAATAGGCCTGAAAGTGCCCCGTCCTTACAACAGGGTCACTTGGAAAAAAAGTCTGTTCCATCACAAATACTGTAGTTTATTTTGTTTGCAGCTTGTTTCTTTCATCGGAAGCTGCAGACAAAATACTCTTCAAAAATAAGGGGTATTGAAACAGCTGTGTCTTGTTTAAACCACTTCCTTGCAGGAGCGTGCTTCTGGCCATCTAAAAAACCTATTTTTGTATCTATAGGCAAACTTGTGTACGAGCACTCTGCAAGGGATGCAGTCTTCAAATACTAATGGTGATGACTAAGGAATGGTGTGGTTCAGAAAGGCATTAGTTACGGGTTAATTGGGAACTACAAGCTAATTTGTATGCTTTGAGTTTCATTTCATAGGAAAATAAATAGAGAAGGAGAAAAATCTATTTACCTGGAACTTCATCTGTGAATTACGTTGAAATAAAGCTGTGTAATAAAATAATGTGGAAGTTGCTGAAGGCCCTGCATGCGCAAGTATGGGGAATGGTAATCTACATTGCATGAATAATTTTCTGAATTATTAGCCTGACGAATACTCTCTTGCAGGGAACAATGGAGTAAATCTTATTGTAGCTATGACAATGTATTTTTAGTATCAACTAATTTTCAAATACGTCAAGCTAGGCTTTGCTTTTCTTTGAGGTGGATGGAATATTTCCAGATGAAAAGGTCTGTGGCTTACAAACTGCAGAGCGTGGTGTGGTTTGATGTGAACGCACTCGAAGCGTGCTGCCTGGGTCACCAGGTGCTTGCTCCCTCGACAAGAGCTGCTTGGGGGCTGCTGGAGGTGCTTTTCTGTCCTGCTGGGCTCGCTGTGTTTGAAGTCTCATTTTAACTAATTATCCTTAAATAATAACACCCATTTTGATCATGTTCAAGTGTGACTGAGTTATTATCCAGACTGCTCAACATTTAGTTGTGAGATGCTTAGATGTGGAGGGATGAAGCTGCTATTGATGTCCTGTGCTTTCCCTTCTAGTGCTTGTGTTGTTAAAAGCATTTGAATGACTCAGTGGGCCGCTGAGCTTCAATTTCCCCGGTATTTCTGTGAGGGCTGCTCTGAGAGCAGTGCTGCCTGTTTTGTTGTGTTGGCCCTCAGCGTCAGAAGTGTTGGTGGTACGGCAGTGGAGGCTGAACCACCAAAATTCCATTCCATGTTGTTGGTGTGCGACTGATGGGAGCAGAGGGCAGCCTGACCCCATGATGTCTGACATGGAAGTGTGGAGGGAGCAAAGGAGTGGAACTCAATTCCTCCATATGGGAAAGCATGGCACCGTCGTCGTTCATCAATGCTTGCCGAACATTGATGGAGACCAAACAGTGGATATGAGCACGGTGAGGGGTGGGTGGTGTGTTCTAGCGGTGGTGACAGCGACATGACAGACAAGCCACATTCCAGACAGCTGTCACACCACGAAATGAAGAGTGTCTTGATCAGCTCATCCGTGTGAATCAGCAGATTGTGACCAGGGAACTGCATACGGAGCTGAATGTCATTTTCAATGCGTTGGAAACGATGGTGGCGATGTTGGGATATTGGAAGTTTGTGCCAGGTGGGTCCCACAGATGCTCACACAGGAACAGAAGGAACACCATACTCAAGTTTNAGGAACAGAAGGAACACCATACTCAAGTTTGTCAGGCCCTATTGAACCAATACGAGGCTGGAGGTGACAGTTTCCTGGATCACATCATTACCAGTGACGAGATGCGGTGTCACCACTATGAGCCGGAGTCGAAACAGCAGTGCATGGAGTGGTGAGATGTGAATTCCCCATTGCAGAAACAGTTCAAGGTGCAGCCCTCAGCAGGTGAAGTGGTGTGCGCTGTCTTTTGGGATAGGAAGGGGGGGATCCTTCTGCATTTCCTGGAACCCGAACAAACCATCACTGTGACATCGCTACATCACAGCACTGACTGAGCTGAAGGCTCCAACTTCCAGAGCCAGGCCAGAGAAGAAGAGAACCTTTCTCCTGTGACACAATAATGGCAGGCCCCAGACCTCTCTGAAGACTGTGAAGCACACTGCCAGTCTTGGCTGGACTGCCCCATCACACCCACCGTGCAGTCCGTATTTGTTTTCTAGCTGAGAATTTGCTCTATCAAACAGTGTCACTGTGCTCATGTAGCTTCCATGGAAATAAATAGAGGGCATTACTTTCAGAGCAACCTATGTACGTTGAAGGGAAGAGGCTTTTGGTGCGTGAATCTGTTGGTTCAGAGCTACTCTGAGGCTGTAATCAGAATATTAGTCAGCTGACAAATTCCCAACATTTGTTCATCTTGTGTATGTTTTTTCTGCTTCTCCCCAAATAGACTTGTAGCAGATTTTCTTAGCCCCTCTGCTGCTCCTTTGCTCTTATTTAGACCAAGTTTCCCAGATCCTTTCGAATCCTTTGCCTTCCTTGATTCCTACAAGAACAGCATTGCTGCTTAGCTGTGGGCCCTAATTTCACAGGGAGGTCCGACATGGCCCAAGTTTCAATTCCCTGCATCTCTTGTGGCTGTTTTCCTAAACACCTCTCTTGAAGGGCAGACTTTGTTTCGTCAGGGAGACAGCCTCCTTCTGAGCCTTGCAACGAAATAAATGGCTGGAAGTGGAATGCTGCTTGATGTGACTGATGTGAGAACTTTTATGCTTTCTTCTTCAGCGTGCTGTTTGAGTAATGCTAATGATGCTTTTGTTATATGGGATTTTGAGTAATGCTAATAATTAGTGCCTTTGTTATGAGGATTTTAGGGACCTGTGGGAGTGGCTGGGATGAACAGAGCTGCACTTAGTCAAGGCACAGTACAGTGTGGACTTGCCGTGCTAAACGGAGCAAATAAGGAAAGTGAGTTACCTGCCATCTACCCAACCTTACAGATGGAATTAGAGTGGTAGCATATGAAGTTAAACTAGGTCTCTCCAGAACAAGGGTTTTGGAGCTGTCTGAGTCCGTGCCTTCTTGCAGGCAGCGCTTCAGGAGGTCGGTGCTGATGGCCTCTGATGCAAAGAAGGGCGTTTCGGTGAAATCTTCAAAAGCATAAAAAGCACCTGAGGAATTAAATCATAGAATCATAGAATCACAGAATGGTTCAGGTTGGAAGGGACCTCAGAGATCATCTTGTTCCAACCCCCTGCCATGGGCAAGGACACCTCCCACCAGNAGGTGCTCCAGCCCTCTGAGCATCCTCGTGGCCTCCTCTGGACCCGCTCCAACAGCTCCACATCCAATTAAATCTGTGCTCTGTGTAATGTTGAGGTATACTTCAAAAGCACTGTGGCACGGGCATGATGTCTGCAGGGCTGCCTGGCTGGTTTTGGACTTCTAATGTCCCAGTCTGGGCCGTTTTCAAGAAGATAAGATCTTTCCTTGAAAACCTTGTGTCACGTTCATATTTCAGTAACAGAAAACTCGTTTTAATGCATGAACTCTGTGGGTAGCTTTGCCCTGCCTGGGCTATGTTCATGTTAGTTCAGAAATGAAGCACTGAGGAGCTGCTGTCCATGCCCTAGGGGCTTTTAGGGGCTCTGGCTTTGCCTGGATCTATGTGTAGCATCCCCACATTTCATTTGCACAAGCTGCTGTAGGAGATCTTAAAAAATGTCATCATGTGTTGGTTACAGCCTGATGAGAAGCTTCACCTGTGTTGTCAGAAACACCTGTTTCCTTACTACACCTTGCACATTTTAGAACTTTCAACTACTAAGCCACTCGCATGCCAAACCAAAATTGAGTTTCTAATTTTGTGCGCGTTAATAAAAATTTTTGTGTTTTCCTGTTAGTCATCAAAGCGTTGAGTTGGTGATGTTATTCCTGTAAACAGTGGTGCCTCCTCTGCTGAACGTCCTGGTCTGTGGCCTTCCATTAATGCTCAGGGAGTCACGGCACTATCGCACTCTTGTATTCTCCACTTTGTGTCATTTAATAGGGATATAATAAAGCACGGTAAATCCTTGAGCTTCTTGTTTGTATTTCCTTTCAGTTTTGTATCGCATTAATACTTTGGGTAGCTCTGTTATTCTTTGGTGTTATTATAGATGTAGCTAAAAGAGGATCTTGCAATCACATGAGATCTATTTTCATTTCAAAGCTGTATGTAAAATTATTTACAAAAATAGTTACAAGTTAATTTTTTCTTCAACTTCTCTGATTTCATCACGTTTTTAGGGAAAAAGTCTGGATGCTTTTCCAAAGAAGTAGTCACTGGGGCACTCTGTGATTGTGCTAAACTCTGTGTGCTATTATGGAGCTCAGTGGATGGACATGTTGCTAAACCTTGCTTTTTTTTCTTTTTTGTCCTGCAGGTCCAAGGAGCTAATAAAGGAAGCAATCCTTGACAATGACTTCATGAAGAATCTGGAACTGTCTCAGATCCAGGAGATTGTGGATTGTATGTATCCCGTGGAGTATGGCAAAGACAGCTGCATCATCAAGGAGGGAGATGTGGGCTCCCTGGTGTATGTCATGGAAGGTATGGTTTAAAAGGCTAACATCTTTTTCCAATACACATGGAGATAAAAACTTTATTTCATGGGAAAAATCATTTTGAAGAAAGAGGCTAAAGACGTTGTCTAAATATGGTTGTTGAAGTTTTGTGTGGACTCCTTTTGCCTGGAAAATTCCATGCTAGAATTGTGTGCCTCCCTATATAAAGAAAGAGGGTTAAAGCTCTTAACCCAGCACTGAGATCTGTTGAAATAAGCCTCCACTAAATATAGTTCTCGGGCTTTGAGGCAATACCAATTCTTTGCTGTAGAAATGATGGACGTAACAGAAATTATGGTGTTAGGGAAATGGAAAGTGACTGTAAAATGAGGCAATAGCTTGCTGCCTTACAGGGTGTTAGGAGAATGAGCTATGAAATGTTGATAAAGCACATGGGCATCTCTGCACAAGCAATGTGTTTCATAATAGAAGATGGTATTTTTCTGCCCTGTGCACAAAATAAGTGTAGCATCTGCAGCTTACCATGTCTGACTTGTCACAAGATGTGTTGTGGCAGGGTTTTATCTTCTTGGTGGGATGTGAGTGCAGCAGTGGATGTTCTGTTCTTGGGAGCCATCGGATTTCTGAAAGCCTTATAGCTGGATGGGTGTTGTCAGCACTCTGCTTTTCCAAAATGTCACCTATTTGCATTTTGTGTCTTATTCTTTCCAAGTTCTCTAGCTTTGCATGGTGAATTGGATATGTTTAAAATAGGTGTGGTTTCTTTATAGGAAGTTTGTGTTCATCTGTAGGAGTTACTAAGCTTGATCAAACCTAACGGCCACCTACTGTAATGTCCACCCACCTCTTCAGCTAGTGTCTAATAGCAAGTGCCGAGGCAAATGTTGCTGTTCTGATTCAGCTAATGGAACAAGTGAGTTCCCAGCTTGTTTTGGCCCAAGACACATGGATAGATGCTTACAAAATCTGTTTGTAGCCCTTACAAAGGAGTAGACCTGCAAGCATTTTGGCCACGCAGGGGAATGGAGGTTTCCTACTTCTCTGTCTTTTGAGCAAATATGAGAGAACTCCAGGTTGTGTATAGCTTGCGTGTTTCTGTGTATTTGCACATGCACAAATTAATTTCTTCGATTGTTCTTTTAAGCAAAAATATTTCCAATGCACTAAGCTGTCCTTTAAACATGGTTTCCTGCCAAACTCTTAATGCTGTGTATGGTCTTCACTTAATGCAAATGGTCTTCACTAGTTTCTCAAAACAGCTGTAAGGCTCTGCCCTTTTAGGGGTAAATCCTTTCTCAGGGCACAGCTTTAAGGCCTCCAGCTTTTAATGTTTACATATTTTTGACATTCATATGGCATTTTGCGTTATGAAGTAGTTAGTGGGAGATTCCAAGGCAAATACATACCCACCCCAGTGTTATGTGGAAAGGTGTAGGTTTTTCAGTCCCCCGTTTGAATACAGAAACTATTTTGTAGAGATGCAGGATCTGTCTTAGCACTAGTAACAAACTGTTTTAGAACAATGCTTTTTTGTTTTGTTTTTTTTTTTGGTAGTGAAGTTTTCTTATCACACAGTTCTGTTTGTTTCCCTAATGCTGTCGTGCCAGAGGCATATTTCTGCTGCATGACTGCTTTTGGATGTTGTGTTCAGCGCTGTCCATTGATGAAACCCCATAGCAACGGGGTGTGCTTATCTTCTGTTCCGTGTTGTTGCATCCTTTAGAGAGAATTTTGGGGGATCTGTGGCCAAAAACCTCTTTCCACCATGGTTTGGAGCACTGAACATGGCTTGGGATTCAGGTGGCCTTTATTTGATTCATCTGATGTAGGACTGCAGCTTCCCTGAATTTATGAGGTGTTTCTAATTACTGCTCCAGACTTTATGCTGTGATTCTGGTCTTGTGAAACAACTCTATGGCACAGACAACCTCATGGCTTTGGGTGCTTCGGCTTACCCTTGCCCTTCTGGCAGCTCTCTATGTATGAGGGCAGGATTGGCTCTCTCCCACTATTTGGTTGGTCCTGTGATTTAATTTAAGATTATTTAGATAGCTATGTAAATACGTATAATGCTTTGCAAACAAAATTATGAAGAGTTTATAGTCTGTGTTTAGACGTAATGCGATGAGTGATGATGAAGTAATGGAAATGAGAGATGATGTTACCAAATGCTTTGGTTTATGGCTGTGACAGCAGGCTCATGTACTCATCTTGGCTTATTAGTGTATCTTTTCAGTTACTAAACAGAGAAAAACCCAATAACAAAAAAAAACCCCACAACTAACCAACTATGGACTTGATAGAGTTCAATCTTTATGAATATTAGTGAGAGCTATTTTATTTTCTCAAAGACTATGTAAACATTGCAAATGGTGCTTCCATGTCGTCCTTTTCCCTTCCTTGCTTGGGCTTACAGCTGTGATGAATATGAGTACAAATCACTCAGAGTGGTTGACAACCAGTACTGTCCTGCAAATTTCTGATCTATGGTTGAAGGTTTACATAGAGCCTCTTACCAGGAGTCTTGAGTTATATCTTGGTGATGCTTCCTTAGACTAATTACAAACCGTAACTTAAGTAAGATGGATTTGAAAACATCCATCACTTTCACTGTTACTTTCTGCCTTCTCTGGTCATTGCGAAGCAGCTGCAGTCTCTGTTTTAAATTTCCACTTATCCTTGTAAGGCTTATTAGACCTGAAGTCTCTACTATCGTTATGATCCCTGAGTAGTTGGGTTCTTTACCCTGGATGTCAAGATGCATACCTGTGTGATGCTTGCTGAGCTTGGTGAGTCTTAGAAGGCTGAATAATGACAAGTACCGAGCCCCAAACTCTTCCTTCCTTACTGTGGTTTGATTATGCTTTCTGACAGTCATTCCAGGCTTGCTATATTCCTGGGGTGAAAATGGCCGTTGTAGCTCAGTGAAGAGTCAGGAGAAGTCTTGGCTCTGCTTTTCCATGCTCTCCTGGCCCTATCAGAAAGGTCGTTTGCTGCTGCCCAGTGCCAGGTTTGCATGAGCAGACATTTGTATTCGTGTGTTTGCCTGCGCTAGCAGGCTCGAGTCTTTCCGCTCCTGTTTTGTGCTCTCATGAATGTGATGATTGAGTAAAAGCTGTGTTCCTTGTCCTGTTGTATTTAGCCTTGCATCAAATTTCCTGCTCTCCTTGTATTTCTTTTTTATTTTCAGGAGCACTAGTACAAACTGATTGGACTCCAGAGATGACAAGTTATTTAATACAGTGAAGTTTGAGGAAAAGACCAAGGTTACTGACAGCACAAGGAGAAAACTTTCCATATATTTCCATATATCAAAATACGAAGCTGGGCAGGGAGAAGTGAAACACGGTATGGGAAAACAGGAGGATATTGAAAATTGTTAGAGCCCTCCTGGGTCTCACTGCCCAGGACAGCCTTGCTGCACGGAGGCACACGGGGCCCCATGACGAAAGCCCAGCGATCACTGTTTCTCTTGCAACACCCAAAAAGTTCTCTTACAGCTGTGTTTGAAGGTGAAAATGAATTGTGATACAAGCAAGTATTTAATAGGGCTGAGATTCTTGGAAAAAATGAGCATGCATGCTCTTGAGCACCTCCAGCAAAAGCATGCCTTCAGGCTGCTCAAGCTGGTAGTGAAAAGAGTGATACTGTGGCTTGTACATCTGGGCTAGTCTCTGTGGCACTCTGACTGCAAGTAAAGCAATTTTGAGGATAAAATAAGGATAAAATAAGCAAAAGTGCTACTTTTCTTACTAGTATGTATGCTGATCTAAGAGTACCTCATCAGATATTTGTCTTAAAATTTCTTTTGGAGCAAAAGAAGAGATTCTCTCTACTGGTCGGTTGTATTCTGCCTCTAGAATTAGGCTGCTGCCTCTGGTTTGCTTTAAGGTTAATGAAAAAAAAAAGTTCTCCAAGACCTAGTTTTGCAGGTTTGAATTGGTTTACTGAAAGCCTGGTTTTTTGGGGAATTACATGTCTAAAACTTTTCAGAAAGCACTTAATGTGAAAACCTGGAAAGGTCTCTTTCTGAGAGATGCATATAGATCTGTGCCATGTTGACAGCTTTGAGTTATGTGTGGGTGTTACCTTGCACTAATGAGGATAAATGTGATATCCCACATCTGAAACCGAATGTTTCCTCTTGTGCTCCCTCTGTCTGAAGCTGTCAGCTGCGGGATATCACATTTGATGGCTGCATTATAAAGGAAAATGTATCGGCAGAGCTGCAGATAAATCAGGTGACAACGTACAAGTTTTAGGCTCTCATGTGAATAACAGTCATGCCACTATAAACAGATGTTCTCATTTTCTTTAGAAACTATATTAACAGGTGTGAAGAGTCCTTTTGTGCTCATTGCTATTCCCAGGAAGAAGAGGAGAAATGACGTAGTGAGTAGAGTGGAGGGCGTTTAAAATACTTGAATGTTTTGTGGCTTATGGTTTTGTGCTGGCAGTGGGTGCTGTAGCACCCTCCTTGGCTGCTTGTCCTTCCACAGGTGAATACTGAGGTTGCACTGAAACTTCAGAAGCTGAGCTGAAGGAAAGCAGCCCCATCAACACCATTTGGCACCCTCCTGGTGCTAGAGGTATGGAAAGGGAAAAAACAGCTTTCAGAAAAGCTCATGTTGAGAAACAGCCTACGCTTTCCCCAGCCCTTGTTTTAATAGTTTTTCTCTCTAAAATGTCTATCTTGAATTTCATTTTATTTTCATCTTCAGCCAAGGAGATTCTCCTCTGGGAGTCTTTGTTGCTTGCTTTACTCTTCATCGCTTCTCCAAAGCGATGAAACATCTAATTGTGCCCTCCCACGGGGACGTGGGGTTTGGGGCGTCAGAGATGTCTTGGGAAGGAATGTATTCCTAGAAAGTGCAGGGTTTGCAGGGGTAGCAGGCTCGGTGTTTGGAGGGGAAGATGAGCACAGTCGCTGTAGCCATTTGAACTGCAGAGATGCAAGAGGCTGTAGGAGGTCTCCCAGCAGAGGTGGCAGAGCTGTCTCAGATGACATCCTCAGGGTCTCAAAGCAGCTCCTCAGTCAAAACTGAAGAAGATATGTAGATACTGTCTGTCTTCCACAAGACATCAGCTTGATGCTGCCTGCAGCTTATCTGAGCTTGCCTGATTTTTGTGACACTGTAAGGTTTTACCGTCAATCTTTTGGCCAGTGTGCTTGTCCTCATTTGTGAAGGTGTGCTGGAGTACATCACCGTTTTCTCTCCTGTTTGCTGTTGGCAACTGTGCAGTTACGTTTTTTGTTTTTAGCTGGAGAATGATCACTGCACTCATGGTTGCTATGTATGATCATGCACAAACAACTGCATTCAGTCTGGCTTTGTGTCACCCTCTCTCTGCCCCCTCCTTTGTCTCTTTTTATGGACTATTTTCAGCAAGAATCTGATTTAATAGGACGTAATTGCTCTTTTAGCCCTAGGGTCTTCTGACTTAGTTCTTTCTCAGAGAGAGGATTTGGTAGGGCTGTTTTTTCTAAAGGAGAGAGACGGAGAACAGAGATGCATTTTGGATTTAAGGAGGCCCTCTGATTTGTTCCCAAGTGTGAGTGCAGAATGGGAACAATAACGCAGCCACCTCAGTGCAGCATATCCTTTGTCTTTCACCACATTTATTTTTGTATTTCTGTATGCTGTGTTTGCAAGAGATCCTTTTCTTTATTATGGCCTGCTACTATTGCTGTTGCCAAGTCCCTGTGTGCAGACTTCTCCTGGCTCTGTTGGGATTCACCAGTGGTGATGGTGGTCATCACTCGGCTCAAAGAACGCTGTACACAACTCAGGCAGTTCTGCTCTTAACACTTACACTGACCTTCAGCATGAGTGTTTTGGGCTCTGCCTGAGTCTCTAAACCTCCTCTCAAGGGGTTGGATCTACCCTCCCAAGTAAACAACAGAAAATAGCATCTCCTAGCACAGATGTTAGGTGGCTCTTGGGACTGGAGAGCATTTACCCAGTGTCCGTAAGGGGCACTGCGTCGGGAGGAGTCAGTTACATAGTTGTGGTAAAGTGGGATTTTCTACACAGTATGCCAACAAACCAGTAGCCTCTGAAGAAGCTCAGTACTTTTGCAGAACTTTCCACTAGTTTTGTAAAAATTTACTGTGGCATCAGTTTCTTCTGTCACTCATCTACTTAATCTTTTTTCCCCTTTTTTTTTTCTTCATCATGTTGTTGTAGAGTCAGATGAAGGTTTTTTGTGCGGTCCAAGAATCTGCTCCTTACTGGAATCCTGCAACTTTTGTGGGTTTCCTATGAAATAAGTCTTTGTTTTCCCATGGAAATAAGTGGCTTAGTGGCTGTCTCTCCTCTGGGAAATTTTCATTTCCTCATATGTGATTCCCCTCCACCAGTTCAGTAACACCACCACTAGATATCAGAACAGCATCCTTTTGTAAGGCATTCCAGTAAGAAATGAGACTGATGTGTTCACTCTTGAGGTTACCCTACTGCAGAGCAACCTGTTAGGACCTGTTGGAGAGGGCAGAGGCACAGGCCGCTTGCCATTCCAGGTGTGTAAGGCATCTCAGGAGCCTCCAGTTGGAAACCATGGAGCCAGTGTTTCTGCAAGACTTGAAGACCATCCCTCAGGCAATGCAGGTGCATTGGAGGAGTACTCCTAGAGCTCCTTGCGACGTGAATTTACATATGGGTCCAAGGAGCAAGGGAAGTCGCCAGCCAGGTTCCTTGTAATGTGCTGTCGTTGTGTGTGTTCATGTCTCATGCTGCATCCCTCCTGGTGCAGCCCAGGGAGGAGCCTGTAGGGCACAGGAGTGAAGGGCTGAGATCTCAGGATGTTTCAGGTGCCTCGTTTCCATTGCATGCTCACTGTTTGGTTGGTATTTCATTGAGGATTTCCATGGAGCTCACCCTGCCTCCTCTGAAGAAGGTCAGGCTTGTTTCTAGCAAATGGTTGATGTTTTTGAGACCGTTTTTTGTCTGACCTGAATATCTGCAAAAAACTTGGTAATGTTACTTCGAGTCCTGCTCACCTTAAGGGAACGGTTCTGTTGGTTTTGGCATTGTTTAGCAACTGCACTTGTGTCACTGGCCCATAATGCCATCGTGCCCCTACCTGAGGCATGTGATGACAGAAGCTGGCTTGGTGTGTACATTCATATCAGCTGTGTCCTGACAGACCTGGGAACGCTCACAGCATTTCACTGTCATTTCTTCAGTGGTATTAATCCCCTGGGAGAGTATTTAGGAACTGGCAGAAGAACAATTTTATTGTTAAGGACAATAAAAAGACTTCCATGACTTCTTGTGCTTTTTATGGATGCAGCATGAAAACCTGGAGCACTCGAAAAATCACTGCAACTGACACACTGAGCCAGGCAAGCACCCACACGACTGCTAGGGCCGTCTGGGCCTCAAGCTAAGGCCACTTCAGCATTTCACTGGGGGCTGCATGGGTCTTCAGAGGTTTCTGGGCATTATAAAAGTGCAATCTGTCTGTGCAAAGGTAGGGCAGAAACCTGTTTGTTAACTTGTGCAGATTTCTTACAGTAATTGGGTGTTGTTCCAGCTGCCGCCCATTGCAGTTATTACAATTGATGATGAAATTTGAGGAATTTCTATTTCTTCTTCTACCCCCAGAAGTCAAGACAAAGGGTATTTATTGGTTAAAAAATGCACAACTAGTTCTCGTCAAGTCTTCTTACATAATTAGATGAAGTGCAGGCTTTGCCATGGGTGCTGCATTGACGTGGCTTGGTTTTGCGCTCTTGAGGCCCAGCCTGTGTGAGCATCCTTACAAACCTTTGTTCCTGTACTTTTCCAAATGAATGTATCAACTTAAAACTTGTTTGTGGCACTCTTCCAGGATAGGTTCTCAGGAGGAGTCAGCATGGGTTCAGCAAGGGGCAATGGTGCTGGCCCCAGCTGGCAGCCTGCTGTGATGTCAGCAGCAGCTGGGAGCTGGGGGGAGAGCAGTGGCTGTTGGGCACCTTGGCTTCAGCAAGGCGTCTGAGCCTGTCTGCCAGCACCTGGTTGTGATGGAGCTGAGCAAGTGTGGGACAGAGGAGTGGGCGGTGAGGTGGGCTGAGCAGTGGCTGAGTGGCAGAGCTGCGAGGGCTGGGATCAGCAGCCCAGAGTCTCGTTGGAGGCTGTCCCTAGCGGTGTTCCCCAGGGGTCGGGGCTGGCTCCGCTCTTGTTCCCCATCTTCCTCAGGGCCCTGGACGAGGGGATAGAGCCCAGCCTCAGCAAGTTTGCTGATGGGACGAAGGTGGGAGGAGTGGCTGAGGCAGCAGAAGGCCGTGCTGCCATTGAGGCAGAGCTGGGCAGGCTGAGAGCTGGGCAGAGAGGAAGCTGCTGAGGTTCCTGAAGGGCAAGGGCAGAGTCCTGCCCCTGGGGAGGAAGAAGCGCCTGCATCAGTGCAGGCTGGGGGCTGAGGTGCTGGAGAGGAGCTCTGCAGAGAAGGAGCTGGGGGTGCTGGTGGGCACGGGGTTGTCCCTGAGGCAGCAGTGTGGCCTGGTGGCCAAGAAGGCCCCTGGGATGGTGGGGTGCATTGCAAAGAGCGTGGGCAGCAGGGCGAGGGAGGGGATGGTCCCCCTCTGCTGTGCCCTGGGGAGGCCTCAGCTGGAGCCCTGTGTCCAGTGCTGGGCTCCCCAGTGCACCAAAGGCAGGGATCTGCTGGAGAGAGTGCATGGGAGGGCCCCAAAGATGCTTGGGGGCCTGGAGCATCTCCCTTGTGAGGAGAGGCTGAGAGCCCTGGGGCTGTTCAGCCTGGAGAAGAGAAGGCTGAGAGGGGATCTGATCCATGTCTGTAAATATCTCAAGTGTGGGAGGCAAAGGGACGAGGCCAGGCTCTTTTGAGTGGTGTGTGGGGACAGGACAAGGGGCAATGGCCCCAAACTGGAACCCAGGCAGTTCCCCACCACCATGCCTAAGAACTTCTTCCCGGTGCGGGTGCCGGAGCCCTGGCCCAGGCTGCCCAGAGAGGTGGTGGAGTCTCCTTCTCTGGAGATATCCCAGCCCCGTCTGGACGCCTGCCTGTGTGACCTGCTGGAGGGAACTGCTTTGGCAGGGGGTTGGGCTCCATGATCTCCAGAGGTCCCTTCCAACCCCTGTGAGTCTGTGAATGTTCAGAGTTTACTGTGTGGTGTTTGAGAGCTTGTGTCTCTCAGAGAAATGGAATTATCATGCACTGCTGTTCTCGTGTGTACTGCATACAAAAGCAAGTGTTCCACCTCCATCATCCAGTCACTTTGATTTTAGTGTCTTAATAACTAACTCTCCTCAATGTAGTTACTCATATTAGACAGAGAAATATTTCTTGTACTTATTTCATGAGATGTTCATGAGGTCAAGTAGGATATGAAATTATGATTGTCACAGAGGCAGTGCTTTGTAGGCAGTGATTGTGCTCGTGATTCGCTATAGTTTGATATTTGTTCTGTATAAAGTGTATTTAAAGCTCCAGAATGGACACTTTGCATTTAAAGTAAGAACAGTAAGGGTATGTAAACATAGTGCTGGAACACTGCTGCAGTGGGCTGCAGGAGATGCTCTCATTTACCCTTCCTCCAGCAAAATTGCAAGTTGGTTGATATTGTTACGAGAACTCATATGAAACTGATTGACTGTGTTAGCAAGATTGCTGAATTGGAGCAAAGCAGGCTTCATAGGAGGAAAGGTTATGGTGTTTTGTAAGGACAGTGGGAACGCTCATTGTCACCTGAGCCAGGATTTAGGGAAGAAAGCCTGAATAAATATCCCAGGTATTTGAACCTGAGCTTGCAAAGCAGCTCTGCAGTTCAGACAGGAGCAATGCAGTGCTGTGGCCGGTGTCCTGCAGCCTGCTCGACCCCGGGGCTGTGCAGGGTGAGCACACCTGCTGCCACAGGTGAGCTGCAGTGTACGTGCTGATCTCTTCCCAAAGAGCGAACAGAACCCCTAACCCTATGTAATTGGTGTTTAGTGGCACAAGTTTGCACTTCAATTCTAAGGGTGCTATTTGATTAAAAAATTCCTTCTCGGTGCTCAAAACATAGCCCATGATTAGTCTAACCCAGCATTTGGTAGCAGAGGAGGAGAAAACACAATCAAATCTGGGAGCTAATGACTTCAGCCCTACCCAGAGCTTCCTGGTAGCTATGTGTGTGATAACAACAACAAAACTACTTCAGGTTTCTTGAGCTATTGCCAAACTCTGCCCAGTGAATAGGAGGGACTGCAGAATGTTTGGTGCCTTTATGTGAGTGCTGCCAAGTGCCTGAATAACGGAGTCTGCAGTGTGTGCCCTCCGTGGAGTCCTGCTGTCAGCGTGAGCCTGCCCTTTAGGTCCAGCAAAGAGCTGCTGGCAGGCTCTGAAGCAATGCTTTCCAAGTCCTAGTGTCAAGATGACCTGAAAATACTTCCATTTATAAAATGGATGTCCAGCTTTTCCTGTGCCTTGCTCGTAGACGTAGTTATTTACTGCTCTCTCCACTTTGCTCACCATTAGATTCTGAGAAGACTAAAATGAAGTTCCCAGTGTAGTATTGCAGTGCAGTGTTGAACAAGGCTGGAGCAGATGCAGAGAAAGCTGTCGTCGTTATTGCTGGGGAGGAGTGTTTGGTGTTTATCAAACAGATATATTGTTCTGTAGAGGCATTCCTATTCCTGCAGCCTGGCTCATCTGCGGGCGGTCAAGCACTCGTTTTCCCCTTTCCAGGGCAGAAAATGCATAGGTGTAACCTCTTAAAAATAATTTTAAAACATGGTTCCTGGTATATAGGAAACATAATTGAATGTATATTTTCTCCTCACACAAGATCATAGTTGTCGACGGGCTATTTATTTTTCTATTTCTCAGCAGTTATGCAAAGACTGCTTTTGTCCTGAAGCAGGGTTTTATTTACAAAATAAATTGGTTAGATAAAGCCTCATTCATTTTATTAATAGCAGCTGAAAGAGGAGGTACAAATATCTTTGTCACCCCCACTGTTCCACGGTTCCCTTTTACTGAAACTCCCACAGCTGAAATGGAAAATAAAAGGACTTTTCATTGTAATCACATACGTGAAAGTGCCTGGATTCTGACCTTTGCTCCTGCCCATTAAAATATATGACTATATAATTTAGACTGTGTATGCAGATAGAAAGACTCTAGTGTTAGCAATCCAAACTATTATTAAGGGAACATTAGAGGCAGAATGTTCTCTTTTGTTAGGCTTCATTCACTCTGGATTCCCTGCTTACTTTGAAAGTTGATCGGGGGGGGGGGGGAAGAGGCAGAGAGCCCTGAGAGCCCTGGGCCTGCTCTCAGTGCTCTAGGTGCACAGAGAGCTCGTCATAAACAGTCTGGGGAAGCAGAGGCTTCTTGGAAGCTGGAAAATCAGGTCATCTCTACCTTGTGAGATTTTTTGCTTTAAATAATCCGTGGCGGAAAATAAGAGGATAAAAACAAGGAAATTGGGAAAGAAAGAGAGTTGTGGTCTGCACAAACCCAGGGGTCTCCAGTGCTCGGGTTGGAAGGCACGCCTTTGCTCAGATGGAGCAGAAGGAGCACCTTTTAGTTGCCTTTTTTCTTTTTTTTGGTTTAATATGTTGGTCCTGATCTCAAACTTTATGTTCCCTGCAGACGAGTCTTAGGGAAAATAGAGGATTTTGCTCTTAGGAAACTGATCTGACGTTTCAGTATCTAAAAGATTTATGTTTGCACTGTATTCTTCTAAAATAATAGAGATGACAATGTTTCCCAGCAGCTGCTATTCATAGCACATCTAGGCAGAGATGATAATTAAATGCCATCTGAATACATAGGAATTTAAGATCAAAAAACGAATAAAAACAAGGTGCTTGCCATCCTTTTGCTAAACATTTTTATAACCTCTCAGTCCTGACTGAAAACAGCTATTTTGTGAAGCTGAACATGAAATGACTCTGGGTAGGCTTTCTCATATTAACAATAAAAACAGCAGCTGAGGTTGGAGATGATGCAGCCCTGGAAAAGCAATAATCCCAATGTAGTTATTCAGTGGCATCCTTCCAGTGGAGATCCACAGGGGACTGTTTATCCGAGATGATGGAAACTCCTATCTTGAGGGAGGAGGAAACTTGAAATTCTTTTCTGGCTGGATTGGGGCATTCTTTTCTGGTAATGATGTATAGCTTCACAGGTTTCTTCAAGCTAATCGTATGTGGTGCTGCTGCTTGCTCTTCTTCAGCCTTTCTAGTTCTGTCATTGCTCAGGAGAGGATGAGAGGTCCTGGAGCTTCAGTGAGAATTTTCAGCCCCCGAAATGGTGTTCCTTGCCACGTTGTCCTGTGGCAGTTGTTTCCATTGGAGAAGTGAAGCCAAATTATGATAAAAGATCTTCAGTAAAGAACGCTCGGTGGTAATGCCTTTTGGACATCACTGCTGTGAAGGGGTGAAGAACTTCTGAATGTCAGTGGCCTGGGAAAAGATTCCAGTGGATCGTGGGGTGGTTTTTGTCCCTGAGCCTGGTAGCTTTCCAGTGATCAGTTTGGAGGAATCCACAGGGCAGATGCTCCCCAGTTCCTGCTGGGTGGTCAGCGTACCCTGCAAGGACAGCTATCTCCAGAGATCTCCTTTAAGCACTGGTTTCCTGTGTTGAAATTTGGACTGGCCTGAGTCCACAAAGATTTTTTTTACCCAGGAATGTGTTTATTCCCAGTCAGTATGAGATAAGAGAAGGTGGTGTCCTTGGTAATGTTCATCTGGAGGGAACAACTGGACCCCACGGGCTGTGTGATGAATGAAGAGAGAGGAAGTTTATTTTCTGCTTTTCATCAGCAGCTCCTGCTTGTTATCAGTTGTCAGCTCTCTGCGGTACATTGTTTTCCTTCTTGGAAAAAGCAAGCCTTTTCCACAGACCCTGCTTGGTTGGAAATATTTAACGCTGCAGGACTAACCTTGCTCATAACTGCTGCGTGGAGGATAATTTATTTCCTAGCCTTGTGCTCTGTTGTTTGAACAGATCTTGGGGAATTTAAGCACTTTCTTTCCCTTAGGTGCTTTTGGTGGGGGTTGGATAGACTGAAGCACTGGAGAGGGCTGAGATGTGCCAGCAGATTTGCTTGCTGCTTTGCCCCATTAAATGTTAGTGGTAATCTCAATTTTCCATCTTGCTTTGGCAAAATAAATCTTTCAGCAAGCAAAGGAGTCATTTCTTACTGCAGACCTGCTGGGGGTAAGGCTGGTGAATCAAAGAGCCACGAATGCGTTCTTGGTCACTTGTTTTTTCCTCTGTTAAATTTGGGGAACTTGGAACCTCAGAGTGCATCCATGGAAACCTCTGTTACATCAGGGGAAACGTAGCTTGTGTTCTCTCAGGCTTGTAGCTCTGTGTGCTGGGCCATGTGCTGGAGGATGGATGGTCAGAGCCCGTTGGCTTGGAGTCAGTGCCCCAGATTTGTGCCACAGCAACGTTCCCAGCCACGTGTCCTGCTGTGGGGAAGGTGGGTTTGCTCTGCTCTGCACGTGGTGGCACTTGTCACCAGGAGGCTGGTAGCTAGAGCTGCTAAGTTCTAGCAGCTAAGTTTGAGCTGTAAGTTTGCCACCAGTTGTTTTGCACTGTGATTCTCTGTCACTCGATCGTCTGCAAGAACAAATTAAAAAAAAATAAATCTTTTTTCTGGTTTCCCCAAAGGGTAGTCGTGCAGTTATTGTACGTTGGCATGTGGAGCCAGGTCCTCAGGTGACAACAAGGTGCCATCTGTCTGTTGGTGAGCATTGGTCTGCAGGCTGTAGGAATCTGGTCCCGTGCTTGCGCTTTCTTGTAGAGCTGTTATTTATCACAGCCAGGTGTCAGTAGGTCAGACATCCTTCTTAGTGCCTTGTCCTCCAATAACACAACTGAAATGAAGGAGAACGAAAGCTTACGCCAAAGCAAAAAGGAATAAATAAATAAAAAGCTCATAGTAAGCAAAAACTGATGGGAATTAATGTGCAGCAGGACGGCGTATTTCTACAGGGACTTTCCGAGATGATTTTTCAACCCTGGCCAGGCCCAGCTGATAAGAAATGGAAAGGGTTTTATTAAAGGAGGCGACAAGATAAATGCCATAACCCAGGTGAGTGATGTGTGAAGAGGCTTTGGGTTAAACACCTCACTGGGCTTTTACTAACCTTGGCAAGGATGATATGTCTTAAAAATATAGTTTTAATTTTTTGATATCTGTGACTCAAAACTGGCGTTCAGAAGGCCTTTTCCATAAATCTTGTACTCTATCCCAGCACACAGAAAAGAGATGTACCAAAGGCTTATTTCACCGCCTTGAGATTTGTTATGCGCTGTATTCACAATATTATGCAGATCAGCTGTCAAACTGGAATATCTGAGTTAAGAATTGCTCTGATCTGAAAATAGAAATCAGTAAGTATTCACTCTAATATTACAAATTAATGATTTTGAAGAGCTCCATAAGGAGCAGGAAGAATCCTCACAGATAAAAGCTTGCCACAGACACCTGTGTTCTGTTGAGCGTTGTGGCTGCCGTAACATCAGTGCTGGGTTTTCTCAGGCCCTGCCCGAGGCCTGCTTGGATTGCCCTGTGCTTATCCAGGAAGCTGCTCCCTGTAACATCTTCTTAGAGCTGCTGGTAATAGGGGAGCCCACCGCTGTCCTCACGCAGCTGACCCTCAGGGAGTGCAACATGCCTCAGCCTCCAGGCTCGCCCACAGACCTGCTTCTTTTCCTAGACCCAAAGAAATCCCCCTTCAAAGTAAGTGGAGAAGACAGTCCCACCTCCATCCCTGTGCCAGGACTTTGCCCCACTGGCCTGTGGGGTAGGAGGCACTGTGGGGTGATGGGGATTTGCAAAATGCCATGGAGAAGGGCAGGGAGTCTTTCCCCAGAGTAACATCCTGGAGCTGTTAAGAAGAGTTGAAAGACCCTTTTGCAAAAGCAAAATACTGTGAATGTGCAATTGTAAATGCACCAAAATAATCCCACAAGTACAAAGGGTTGTTTACAAAATAAGAAAGTATGCGGTGCTTGCATTTCTCATATGAAGTCACCTCTAGAAAAAATCTGCAAATAAATTTAATCTGAGTGTCTGAGAAGAGACCCGTTGCAAGGTGTGCTGCCGGGAATTGGATTAGACCCATGCTGTTACTCAATTAGCAAATGACTGTTCCTAAATTATCCTCCCGTCCCCTTTGGAAGCTGCAGCATCCGTGGTGACAAATGGCAGCGTGCAGAGGGGTGCTGCCCCATCTGAACGGCAGGGAGGGAGGCAGCCAGCTGGCTGGTGCTGCCTGTTTCTCCAACAGACTCGTGGGGGGACTTGCAGTTGGGTGTAAGGTGTGGGGTCATTGTGCTTTTGTTGTTGCTGTTACAGGGTGGTAAGCGGAGCGTGTTTCTGCTCTGCTGTCAGTTAACAAACAGCTTTGTAGATTGACGTTAATGGTGTCACACCAGGAACCCCTCACTCCTGCAAATAAAATGAAGAAGGAAAAAAACAGCGACTATTCAAAGCCGTGTTAGTGATTTAAAAATGATCACAGAAGGGAAAATTTCATTACATAAACAAGGGCAGGCTAAAAAAGGCAGAACCATAGCTCGTTTGACAGGTCTGAAATTCAGAGCTAATACGTGTGAATGCTGGAAGCGTTGACTTCTTGCATCCCGTGTTGGTGGAGGAGTGTGTGCTCGCTGGCTAGCAGTGGTGAGCTCTGGGCAAGGCAGCAGTTCTGCTAAGCATGTTTTGGGTCATCTGCTTGCTCTGCCGAGACGGGTCAGCATGGTCTGTCTGTAAGTTTTGTGAGCAGGGAACAGGCCCCTCCGTTCCACCATTCCACCCTGGAAGCCCCAGAAGCCACCTTCTCTCTCTCTCCCCCTCTCTCTCTTTCTCTTTTTTTAATATTCCAGATTGAGTTTTACTTAATTTAGCAGCTAAGGAAATAGTTTTTGGATGTGTGAGCTGAGCACAGTTGCTATAAATGAGCTCTCAGGGCTGAATCTCACAGCGCTCACACTTCACAGTGCAACGCTTATGCAGGGAAAATGTGCTGTTTGTTTTCTTAAGTGCCTATTGTATCAGTTATCCTTTTCCATGTAAAAGAAATGCCATACACTGAGCACATGAAGTGATGGAAGAATTGAAACGATGGAGCTTGATGCCAGTACGTGCAAGGAAGCCACTGTAGTGGGTGCATGTGGTGGTGGGGTTTAAGTTACGCTTGGGAGAGGAAGGTTGGAGTTGTCATTCCTGTGTGCCCTGACTGTGTCTGCTTGGTCCAGCAGACCACTGTGCAGCAAAAAAATAAAAAAGCAAATAGCTTGTTTGGTTTTACTGTGGAAGGAGAACCAGAAAACCAGAACCAGAAAGCACCACTACTGTGTGATGTAGAGTCTTGGTGCGTCCCCATGTCAAGATCTCTGTGCAGTGCTGATGCCATGTCAAAAAGGTATGGTAAAAGCTCAAAATGTTTTTGGAGAGGGATGCTTGGAGATATTTTTCAGAGTGAGGAAGGACCTGGAAAGAGGCAGTGAAAGAGATGATAAATTTACAAATAGTTCAGAGAAAAATCTGGAGGTGAGGGGGTCTTCTACCAACCTGGAATTAGGAGACCCCGGCTGACCTGAACAGGCAACAAGCTTTGACAGCAAAAAGGCATTTTCAAATGGTGGAAGCCATGCTAGCAGGCTACGTGAAGGCCAGAAATAGAAGAAGGTTAAGAAGAGGATCAGGCATGTCTGAGCAGAGCAGCTCCACGCTTCCGTTGCAGCCTGCTGTCCATGTTTTGCCGTGTAACAAAGCCCTGCTCGGAGCAGGCTGGTGGCCTTGGTGTGGTGCCTGCTGCAGGTGAGCTACTGAGGTGGTTGCAATAGCAGGGAGGGCAAGGCCAGCAACAGCCAGAAGGCATCTGGCTGCAGGCATGCAGTGGGAACTCACTGCTCTTGGGCCCAGTGAGCGCGGAGTGGAACCTTGCTGCGGGCATTGCAGCAGCTCTGGGTGCTCTGCACTTGGGGAAACCTCAATCAAACTCCATGCACAAGTTCCACATGAGCAGATTTTCATGTAATAGAGAAACACTTCCTTTTCAAATATGCCTATGTTGTAGAAAATAGTAATTTTATCCATTTGGCTTAATTATTTCCTTCTGTCTTGTTTGTTTTCCTGTCTTTCTTCTGTGCAGAGTATTTAGAGTATGTCACCGATGTCGTGTGAGGCTGGATGGTTGCTGGTCCATCCCTGTCCTTCCTGAACTGGTGGAAATCTTCAAGTGTAGCCTTCCAAATAAAGCAACATTTTAGAACCAGAAGGCTAATACATTTGATCTGCTCTTGGCATGTCTTAATAGCTATTATGTTTCTTTAGAAAGAAGCAAGCTACCAACATTTTTCCTCCCATTTCCCTCCCGTCCTCCTTACAAAGCCTAATGATTACCAAATAAGCATGACTAGAACTGGCTGGGAGCAGGCACAAACTCAGCTGTTCAACATCTAAGCTGAGTATCAGGGCTTGATGAGGAAAAATGTGAGCAATCTGATGGCAGATGATTGCCGATGTGCTGAAATATTACTGCTGGCTCCCTCCAGACTGCTTTGATTTCTGACATCATTCTGTCATACACCCAGAAAACTGAAAACTATGAAAACAACCTGATTTTCCTGGAGATGTGAAGTCCTCCGTGTCATGAAGTCAAACAGAATCAGGAAAAGAGAACTGAGCTGATTTTCTAAAATAGTTCCTTGCTGCTGTGTGTTAGTTTCAGTAGTTTAACTGGCAGCTGTCTCGCCCTGGTGAAGGGAGTGTTGCTTGCCAGAAGACCATGGCTTTACAGGCCAACCAGAATTAGCTTGCTGTTTTTTGAGTGCCTAACACCCATCTGCTCTGCAAATAGGTGAGCTTGCACCCACCCTGTCATGTAAAAGACGGCGATTTTATGTAGAATTGTGGTGGGATGCAACTCAGCTCCTCTCCAGTGCTTCCCATCACGAGAAGACTGCTTTCCCCTTTCTGCTTTGATAGCAGGGGAGAAAAAAAGGCTTAAGTTTGATTCTTGGATTGTTAGCGAAAGAGCATGACTGTTCCAGCGACGGGCCTCAGCTTTCTCCTAGCTTGTTCTGTGCTGTGGGAGGGTCTTACAGGTGGAACACTTGTTTGTGAAAGCCCTCATCTGAACAGAGAAGCTGAACGCTTTATCCTCTAGAAGATACTGGAGAAGGCTAGAAGTCCCTCTGGTATGAAGTCTGGAGACCTGCTTCTGCTGGCTGAGTTCTCGCTGCATCAAGAGAATTTCTACCCATCAGCTGTCACATCTCTGTGGATGACTAAGGATGCAGTGAAACAAAAAAAAAAAAAGGAAAGAACTGGGAAATGAAAGATCATCTGCATACAGCAATATATCAAAATACAGACCATGGATGAAGCAGAAGAAGCACTTAGTGGCCACTTGTGAGTGTAGCTCTGCATGCCAGCTGCACTTGCTGCTTCCTCACCTGTCTAAGGAGGACCTGGAAGAAAAAAGCTGATTAGAGCGTGCTGCAATCTTGAGTTCTCCCCAGAGCATGCTGCTTGTGCTGGCTTTCCAGCTGGCCGTAGGAAGGGTTGCACGTCATGGACCATCCCACCAGCAGTTCTCCATGGATTCTGCAGCAGGCATTCAAACAGCAGACCTATTGAAACACAAGGAATAAGGAAGCACAGGAAGAAAAGTGAGGAATATTTTCGGGCTAAAATGATACCAGAAACATAAATCAAATGGTTCATGTCATTCTTTTCTCAAAAAAATGCTGTTTAACATCTTTGTCGGCGACATGGACAGTGGGATCGAGTGCACCCTCAGCAAGTTTGCAGATGATGCCAAGCTGTGTGGTGCAGTCGACACGGCAGAGGGAAGGGATGCCATCCAGAGGGACCTGGACAGGCTGGAGAGATGGGCCCATGCCAACCTCAGGAAGTCCAACAAANGGAGAAGAGAAGGCTGCAGGGGGACCTGATAGCAGCCTGCCAGGACCTGAAGGGGCCTGCAGGAAAGCTGGGGAGGGGCTTTTAACAAGGACAGGTAATGACAGGACAAGGGGTAATGGTTATAAACTGGAAGAGGGTAGATTTAGACTAGATAGAAGGAGGAAATTCTTCCCTGTGAGGGTGGTGAGACACTGGCACAGGTTGCCCAGAGAAGCTGTGGATGCCCCCTCCCTGGCAGTGTTCAAGGCCAGGCTGGATGGGGCTTTGGGCAGCCTGGTCTGGTGGGAGGTGTCCTTGCCCATGGCAGGGGGTTGGAACAAGATGATCTCTAAGGTCCCTTCCAACCTGAACCATTCTATGATTCTATGATTCTATGACAAGAAGAAAGATCATATTGGACTTAGTTGGGATTGCAACTTTGGCTTTCAAACTTAAGGCCCATTTGCTGAAGAAACAGAAGAGCTCACGTGTCATCTTCCATCCCATTCCCAGGAAACAGGACTTACTGCAGCAAGTTCTGGTGGAGGGATTCTCCAAGTGGAAATCCTCCATAATGGAGTTGTCACAGCCTCATGTTAAGTACACATGGGTTTTCGCTGGACTTGCGTAGCAGCTGTGAAATGCACCAGCCTGCTGTCCTGAAGGCCCTTGTTCCCCTCGGGATGGAAAGGCATGGCTGTTTGGATAGTAACGCTGTGTCAGGGCTCTAGAACTTCCTTGCAATTTATCCATCTTAAGAAACAAACAAAGATCTTAAAGAAACAAACAAAAACCAAAATACATCCCCCCACTCCGAAAAAAAAAAAACAAACCACAAAACACAACCCAAGGCCTCCAAAAGAAACTCTGCATCCCTTCAACGTAACAAGCATCTGGCTGCAATGGAGGAGTATTAGGTCTTTTTACTTTTTGGCTAACTCACCTCTGTCTTTGAGGATATCCACAATTTATTTAGTTATTTATTTTACCATTTCAGCTTTCCTGAATGATGCCCTATGATGCCCTGATGATAGTTCCCTGTAAGTTTGCTTTGTGGTCCTTACTGGGCGATTTTTCTTGATCTCGGGTTGTACTGCAGCTTCCTGGTGTGATGGAAGCTTTCAGGGCGAACTTGTAAAGGCCTTTTCTCATCCAGCAACCAAAGTATTCAATGTAGAACTGAACTATTTTTTTCCTTTAAGCCTATAAATCTGGCTCTGTGCTAAGAGATACTGATTTCTGTGCAGAGCAGTATCAGTGCACAGCTTGACGTTGGCCTTAGAGCTTCACATCAATGGGGGAGCAGGCTGTGGTACCCATGAGCCCCCAGGCAAGTGGCATTTGTCCTGGGCTGAAACCTCTGCTGAGTAGTGCTGCTCTGCTTGTGCTTTTCTTTCAAAACCTAACCCTGGTGTTGAGGCAGGGTTCCCTGCCTGTGGGTTTTACCTGCAGCATTTAATCCTGTTGCGTTCTATGAGTAGCACTTGTACTGCTGAGGCCAGCATGAGGTTTATCTGGCCCCGGAAGAGGTGGATATTGCTGGGCCTCTGTAGGAAACTTTGGAGCACAATTTTCCAACAGGAATGCCAGAATTGAGGTGCTGGAATATCTGTGTGAGCGTTGCAGGGCTCCTGGTGCATCACATTGCCCCATCTTGTAACTCTTGGCAGCACACATCTCCTCTGTACTCAAAGCCTTTAAAAACAGTGTGTCCTAAACTCCGAGCTGGCTGCAGGGATGCTGGGATCCGTGACACTGCACTAAAGAGAGCCTTCCCAGCTCTCCTCCCCTTGCCCAGCAGTATTTACCAAAGCAAAGCATACAGCACAAGAACAGCCAGATAACGTTTCCAAGTTTTAACAAAAAATTAAAGGAGGTTGTTGGTTTCTGTTCCTGTTTTCTGTCTTCTGTAATTGTTCTCCCTTTAGCTGTTGTTGCTAAGCTGCCTTAAGGATTTGCATTTCAAGGCATTCTCAAACTGTCTTAATTTAAAGAACAACCTCGGAAAAGGGACTCCATAACCCAGAACAGAAGCAGAGTACAATTGCTGGTAGGTTGGGTGTATTAATCCTGCCAGTGGATGACTGTTTGTGCTGCTGCGTGAAGCAGAGGAATCCATTTTATAAGATGTGCACAGTTCTCATCAGCTCCCCAGCGCAGGTTAATAACCTCGAAAATGATTTTGATTCACAGCCAATACAGCTGAGGCTTACAGGGGAAGGCAGTGTGGGTTTCAGATAAAGGTACTCTGAGTTTGTCTTCCAAAAGACACCATTTCTTGCACCGGGGGAGCTTGGAGGATGGAATGACCTCATGTGGGACGTGTCCCCTGAAGGACCAGGGGAAAACAAGATGAGTGAGCAGATGAAGCAGTTGAGAAGAATAGCAAAGGAAAGTAATAAGGTCTTACTGAACACTACCATTGAACGGCAGAATGGTGTTGGCAGTCAAGTCATTGTACCTGTTTTAGCCCCAAAGGAGGGCAAGGCTTGTAGGAAGGGAAAGTTCTTGTTGGGTTGGCTGATACAGTTTGGGAAATCAGGGGCTTGGGGAATGGGGTGCTGTCTGGGTTGTGCAGGCACCCACTCTTAGCGTCAGCCTTGGGTGAACAGGAGGTGCAGCTGTGTGCCCGGGAAGGTGCAGGTGGGTGTGCAGGAGGCAGGGCAGGATGGAGGAGTGGAGCTGAGAGCGGAGTGACCCGGTGAGGGGTTCCTGTTCTGCACCCCGGGCTGCGCACCGACACTGGGCTGGGCACTCCTGGCCCCAGCACACCTGCACACCCAGAACGTGCCATGCTTCTCAGGGGGCCGGCAGGATTGTATTTCATCTTAAAAGTAACAAAACCAAGCCCTCTTGTCATGGTTGGGAGAAGACTGTTATTTTTCGAAGTGAGCCGGTCTCACGCACCCTGCTGAATTAATGAACTCAGGTTATGAGGATTCAAAGCATCTGTTCTGAGCGACCTGCAGGCAGAGAGCTGGTCTGTGGCACCCCTGGTGAATAACCTGGAGGCAACTGCACCGTCTTCTCATTGGTGATTCAGGTAAAAACCATCCCGTTTTGGCACACATTATTAACCAAACCCGTGGCAGCACCGAGTGCCCGAGTGTTTTGCTGCCCTTCTTGTCTTCTGCTTGGTGAGAGCTGACATTTCCTGCTGTGGACTCGGGCTGCGTTCTCTTGGCTTCCCTTCCCATGTGCAGACGGCGTGCCAGGCCCTGTTTGTGGTGCGTGTGGGTGCGGGTACACCCATCTGACAGCACGGATCTGACAGCACGGATCTGACAGCACAGCTCAGCTCTGCCTGGAGCGGGCACTGCTGGGAGTGCTGCCCCGCAGCAGGGCCGTGCAGAAATCCACGCTGCTCCAGGAGCGGAGTTACTCCTGCCCCAGCCCTCCATCCCCACATCAGGTGAATTGCATTCGCCCTTTGGGTTCCTGTTTTGCAGCCTGAAAACGCTGTTTTTCCTGTCATTCATCACCCGCTTCACGTTTTGGAGTGGGTCAGGAAGCAACCTTTATAAAGAGAAAAAACAGGTGCAGAAAGGCGTTTTCTTCCAGCAATTTGAAGGCGATACAGGAGATTGGCTTTGAAAATATTGGAAGGCTTAAAAAGCTCTCCCTCTTTCACTGTGAGAAAGAGAACCTGTCTGTGACCTTTCGGGTAACTTCATTTACTCTTCTGGAGGGTGCTCAGAGAAAAAGGAATGGAGATTTAAGAGGAGTTTGCTGCTTAATGGGTAGATAAAGGAGCTGATGAGGTGAGAACGGTGCTTTCTTGGCCAAAAATGAATAACATTTGTAAACGGTCCTTGGATCTGAAAAAGCTCTCAGAAGCAGCTACCAAAAACCAGGTATGGGTGGGTGATTCTGCCCAGCCCGATGATGCAGGCTGCGGCTTTTCATCCTCGGCAGCAGTCTGGCTGTGAGTCATCCCGTGTCCTCCAACGGGTCTGGCCAGCGCTGCGATGGTTTATTTTCTTCAGACATCAAGGTAATTTGTACAGGTGTTTAATAGCTGATTCAGATTTGAGTTGGCAGCAATTTCATCCTTTCAGAAGATGCTCCAAATTGTCCGGCTTGTACCCTTTTGGAAAAAAAAAAATCTCGTGGCAAGCTGCAGCCATATGTTTATGAGTTCATGTTTTTAAATTGATTTGTATACCCAGTATGATCTAGCAGGAAATTTGTGCTTTGCTTATGTGTGATGGGGGTAAAATACACAGGCATTATTAGGCTGTTTATTATGTTTTGTGGTGTTGTGTTTTGAAGATGCTCACATCCCGTTTTTTTCAGAAAACACGGACTTTTGTCAGGCGTATTAACTGAAATACGCTGGCTTTCCCTGCTAGGAGAGAGGCTGCTGAGCTGCCTGCAGACCTGGCAAATGCTTTTGGAGATCCCTTTGAGCTGTAGGTGTGTGGGGAGGGCAGAAGAAGCTGAACTGATGTTTGTGTAACGAAGCAGTTATCTCCTCTTACATAGTCGTGGCTTTCCAAACATCGTTTTCAATAAATATTTGGCTGCTGAATACGTAGCAATATGAGGAAACAAGGGCTCAATGCCTGCCAAACAGAACTTCCCTGGAGCCCCCAAAAGCGCCTGAGTTTGTTTCCAGAATGGCTTGGACGTGTGTGCATGGGGGGCTGTCCTCCGTGCCCGGGGCTGTGTGGGTACAGTTAGCATCTCTGACACGTGTCCTCTGGAGGCCAGCGTGTGCGTGCTGTGATGGGCTGCAGCGTGTGTCACCGGGCCCACGGGCACTCCCAGGCCTTACTGTTTGGCCAAAATGTTTTCTGGTTTTGGAGGGGAAGTGGTGTGTCTGGGGAAAGCAAACTGTGCATGGCCCGAAGTCAGCGGGGTGATGCGTTGGGTTGGTCAGCCGAAAAATGTTTGCTTTGCCAGGGCTGAAGCTCAGGTCTGTGCACGAGAGTGAAGCACGGAGCTCTCTTACCTCCTGGATGATGCCAGCCTTTATGTCAGCCTTCCTCCAGCTTCTCTGCCTTGTCAGAAGTCCCACTGGAGGTGGGAGCCACGCTGTCACCTGGAGTCATTCTGGAATGCCATTGCCAAGTGCTTCTGAGGAGCTGAAGGACACGAGTGGGTTTTGGATCCTGGCAGCACTGCGACTAGTACTACTGCGAGTAGGCATTTTACGCTTCACACCCTAGCTGTGAAACCTCCACATTTCCAAACTTTTGAGGACGAGCTGTACGAGGAGCTCCCTCCTTCCATCCCCACAGCTCTCTGGGACGCGAGCTAGCGTGGTGCCTGCCCAGGCAGCTGTTGGCATGCAGGCAGGGCAGCTGTGGCTGGGAACTGGTCTGTGCTGTGCTCCAGGAGCACTGCAGGCAGTGACCTCAGCACGCTTCAGGGGGATGAGCGGGGCTCTGCGGAGAGCTGGAGCCGCTGGGCCGGAGCTGCACCTCGCTCTGAAGGAAGCCTGAACGGAGCTGATAACCCCTGAGCAGGGGAGGGCAGGGACACGGCCAGATGGAGAACTCCTGCAATGCAGAGGCATTATGCCGATGGAAATCTCACCAATTCAGACTTATTTTGTTTGAGAAAAATGATAGCTCACCTCGCTAAATGCCTGAAGCATTCCCAGTGAGAGAGGTGCACAGGAAGAATTCTCCAACTTAGATAAGCTCTGAGAGAGATTGCATGCCATGAGCGCTAAGCTTCATCTTCTCCCGGGTATCTGATGAATTCTTGTATTGAGCATTTAGTTCCTGCTCGTTTTGTAAATCAGATTCGCTGAGGCTTCTGACAGAATGTTTTGAACCAGGTTGCTCAGTTATTCGTCTATTCTGACACCTCTTTTAATCATTTTTTGTTTTAATTAGGTGCCCATGTGTTGAATTTCACCGCGCTTGCACCAAGCTGCTGGTATTTGCATTTGAATCGCTTTCCTGGGTCTGACCAAACTTTAATTTTCAATTTCACAATTCTTTTGCAGTCAGAGATAGTCAAATGAATAAAAGATGAAATGTTGCTGGCTCAGTTTTGACCCATACGAATGCTGCATTCCTGAAAACTTCCAGAAGAAAAGGTTAGCTTTGTTTGTGCACTTCTGTTCGTATTCTTCAAATACCTCGGGCGTCCCGAAATGACAGTACAAGGTAATGGCCAGCGCTGAGGACAGCTGGGAGGACGTAAGACACTTTATGAATTTTGGGGCAGAGATCACCTCCTTGTTTGCATATCTGCCTGTTGCGCTGGATCGGGGTGCTGTGCATACAGCTCAGAGCCAAGCAGCCGCTGTTCCTGCAGGGTGCTTTAGAGGGCTGGAGTGCCACCAGCCTTTTTTCCCCATAACGATGCCGTCAAACTTGGAGGAAGGACGCGGAAGGGAGATGCGGGTAGTGCTGAGCACTAGGGTGGAGCTTTGTTCAGTAGCTGGGAGCATGAGCTGGTGTTTGGTAACCTGGGGGAGAGGGGTGTCGTTAGAGGAGGGAGCTGCCAGGCGTTGGTACCCGATGGTGAACGGAGCACGGTGCACAGCTGGCTCCCGGCTGCCGCTCCCGTTGTGTCCGTGGCCCGTTTGCTGTGCCAGCCACACGGCCCTGTGAGTGCACGGGAAGGCAGTTCATTGCATCAGAAGCCATCCAGCACAGCAGCCAGTAATTCAGGCTGGTTAAGTGGTGGTAATGCAGTCTCAGATGACCAGAGAGGCTGTTCAGCGACTTAGCTTTATTGATATGTCTCCCTCAGTGCTCCCATTACTTCTTGGGCTGCTCTTCCCTATTCAGAATAACGTGCCGTTTGACTTCCTTAAGTGACTGCACTTATTGATTGAACAACCTCCTGGCTAAGTCTGCACAAACTGCAGTTATTGACGTGCCCGTGACACTATTATTCTTTCAAGGTTTTCAGATGCTGCGTCTTCCCCCCCTGCACTGTTCTGCTGGGCCCCTGCTCATCTAACGAGGCTGTGTGGATACCAGCCGGCAGCAGCTTACACTGGGGTGATGCTGGAGGTAATGCCACCTCCTCTCCTCCTCAGGGCCATCTCCTCCATGTAGGGCAGTTCTGCTGGCTGGGAGGAGGGATGGTGATGAGCAGGGCATGGCACTGCAGTGCATCCCGACCTGCCTTGGCACTGGGCTTTCTGGAAGGCTCCCAGCCTGGGCTCAGAGGGACAGATTTCCACTTCTCACCTCTCCACGTACCTTGCAGCTGAGAATCTGAGACAACCTCAGTCCACATCAAACAGTGTTGCGGTTCGACCTAGCAGACAGCTCAGTCCCGCACAGTTGTTTGCTCACCCTCTCCCCTCCCAAGTGGGATGGGGGAGAGAATTAAGGAATAAATACGGTAGAACTCGTGGGCTGAGATAAAAGCTATTTACTAAGACAGCAGAGAGAATAAAAGAAATACCAGTATATATATATATATATAAGAAACAATAGATAATACACAAAGCAAGGGGCCAACAACCGATACCCACCCAGCCAGCAGCCCTTCCCTCCGAGCAAGAGACTCCTCTTCTGTAACAATCCCAGGATGTGATGTGGGATGGAATATCCCTTGGGTCAGTTGGGGTCAGCTGCCCTGGTCCTGTCCCCTCCCAGTTCCCAGCTCCTTATCCCTTCTAACTGCTTCACTGAGGAACAGAATGTGTCCTTGGCTGTGTCATACCAGACAGTCAGAGAAGTAACTTCTGTTAGAAACTAAGACAAACAGCAGTTACTTTCTTTTTTTTTTTTTAATCTTTGGGGCCTTTTCTCCCCCAGGAATGAAGCAAATGCCCTTTGTGCTGAGCACAGCTTTCTGCCTGAAATGAGAGCACACACATTTTCCACAGGACCTAAAATCACTTCCCCACTAGTTCTAATTAAGCACTGTTTGCACTTGAAATCAGGACTGTTTATACAAAATTAATGTTTTCAAATGCGATTAAAAAGTAAAAGAGTTGAACATAATCTCTGCAAACTAATGAAAAGGAAAAAAGTGGAATGGTTTAAACCAGCTTTGTTTACACTCCAGAGTTACTTTGTATGCATATTCACTGCTGGCTACACTTTTTGGATCTAATTGCTCTTTTTCTGCCCAAGCAGCTGAAAATCAGATTTGGGTGTTCAGTTTAAAGAAACAAAATACAGATAAAAGAAGCAAACAAAAACAGCTCACCCCAACCCTAGCTTTGATTGTCTGTCCTTCCGAGTTTGAGCTGGGATCAAGAAGCAGCAGGGTGAGGGCTTGGTAAAACCTGGTTTATGATTGTGATGCTGTCTCTGCTTTGAGGACAGCTGAGCTGCTCCCACTCCTACTGAAATGCATCTTCGCCCCAAGAGAAGCCAAAGAGTGATGGTTGTCTACTGGGGTTAATGTTAGGAGACCTTGCAAGAGACTGTGCTAGTTTACTTAATCCTTCTCTTGTTGTTTTTCTTCCCCTGGAACAGAAAGAGCAACAGTTGGGACTCTTGCAGGGTAGGAACCAGAGACATGCTGATCTCCTACAGTCTGTGGTTTTGTTTGGCTGTAAGGGTTCATGGACCTCGAGCATTTGCTGTGTTCCTCTTTCCTCTAATTTTTCAGCCTGGAAGAGCTTTCTTGCAATGTGCTGTCAGCATCCCAAGCCCAAATCTGCAGAGAGGCTTTCAGCCCTTCATGGTAAAGGCAGGCAGCTGGATGGCTGTGCTGGGCCTGGCGTGAGGTGCTGGGGCTCCCAGTTCCGCTCCTCTTAGCTGAGATGCGCGTGGCATGCTCAGCCCTGGGCAATAAGGCTGTTGTTGGTGGAGGAGGCAGGACAAGCAGCTTGCTGTTGGGAACTGCCTGGGGGATATGGGGTCCAGCGAGTTTTGTTGCAGAGAGCTCGTTCTCATGGCAGTGTGCACTCAGTGCCTCCTATGGAGAGAGAGGAGAGAGCCAGTAGTGGAAGCAGGGTATGGCTGCAGCGGTGACGTGACGAGGGTGAGCTTTTGGGGAACTGTCAGTAACTTCTGTTTTCTTTTCGAATGGAATGAAGCAGGAGGGGCCCATGCAAGATGCTGCAGGTTCCCTAGCAGTTGTTACAGTAACAGTGGCCGTGCTGGAGCAGTAATGTTTCATCACCATAAACTGTTAACTCTGGCAAATTAACTCAAACTCTCATTGATCAGAGCAACAGGGGCACTTCATGGTTTTTTTTTTTTTTTATTCATTAAACACCATAAGTCCTTATTTTCCCAGAACTGAAGGAAAACTTTTTTTTTTTTTTTTTTTTTTGACTTTTCTTACCAGGGGTACACGTGTCAGCATGAAGCCATCAGTCGCTCCCCCCCTTGTCCCCTCTTTGAGACAAGCCTTTCTGAAAAAGATCTTCTTGCACTCAACTTTGGCAGGACTAACTCACTCCTCCTAGGGTGTCTCATGCTGTGCCTTCATCTGCTGAGCGAAATAAATCACGAGTGAGTGAGTACAGCACAGTGCAATACACAAGCAGCTGCAGAGGCCCCAGGTCCTGCCCTTTGCCTGCGGAATGTGCAGATGTAGTAGGGGGATGCCTGGAGTTTGAGGGGCTGGTGGAGGGTCCTCCAGCTACATCTGGTGTGTTTCTGCTGCTTTATGGGCAGTGCTGCTTTGGGTTTGCAGCTGGGATGGCATTATTTATTCTAGTGCTGCGTGATGTATTTGGAACATGGAGAGGTAAGGACACGTTATTCTTGTGGCAGCGGTGCTGTCATCTGGACAGTGTGGGCATCCCCAGCTGAAGCAGCACCCGAAGGGCAGGAGGTGGTCAAACATGACATCAGCCACGTCGTTTTCAAAAGCAAAGCTGGGGAACAGGGAGAAGCCCGACATAACTTGGAGGCTATGTGTGTCAGCACGCTCATACTCGGGATGCAGACACTGAACATGGTCACAGCCCTTGTGCTGCAAGGATCACACTTTCCTAACTGGCAGGAGAACCTGCTTATGAGAAGACTCATGCATGCAGACTTGCAGACGACAGTGCGTTGGGGACTGTTCTGTTTTTGCCTTTCAGTTTTCTGTGACCCTTTGGCTTCCCATGTCTCTCCAGTTTTGTCTTCTGTCTGCTTGCACCCACGTTTTTCTTGCCTTGCTCTTCTGATAGATGGCTGCTGGAAGAATTTTTGATGGCAGGTCTCCTGCAGAAGACCCTTGAGATGGGAGAAGAGCACATGCATCTAACTCTGAGCCTGCCATCAGCCCCACACACCCAGGGCAGCAGCTGACGTTGTGGGTTTTCAGTCTCTGTGGCAGTTTTTTAACAAGCATTTATTGAGATGGGAGGGCAGAGTTAGAACTCACCCATTCATTTACATGGGAGGAAGGAGATGAGGACCTGGTGCAAGGCTGCATCTCTGCTCTGAGCCTGGGCGCAGTTCTAGCTGCACGGCTTTGTGTTTCCCTCCTGTTCATCTATATCATAAATTGCTAACAGGTGAAATAATAGCAGAACAAGGAGTCTATGAAAAAATCCTGGGGTTTGATCTACGTGCTGCTGGAAAAATCGCTAGAGGAATGTGAACTGCACTAAAGAATCGTGGCAGTTAGGGTTATGATTGTAGCTGGATTGCACCAAATGGAGGCTTTCATTTTATTTCCCTTTGCGAACCTCTGAGTATTAAATTGCACGAGAATTATGAGGTTTGCGAGCAGCGTTTTACTTTGGAATTTCCTTCATATTTTTGCTGTCTTGGAGTTGTGCTGATCTCCTTTTGCGTGGGCAGAGCTTTGCAGGCAGGGCCCTGGAGCAGGGCAGCCGTGCAGGGGGGGATGGCAGCGCTGGGCCACAGCCTTTTCCCTGCACAAGGAGCATCATGCTGTGCTGCCAGGAACAGATCGCCTCTGTCCTCGGAAGAGTCGCTTGCTTTTGGCTCATGCTGCATCTCTAGGAATAAATAGTAAAATGCTCATTTTTCCCTACTGCTGTGTACTAGGATGTCCGTGAAATGCATGTGGCTGTGGCTGTGTCGTCTTCTGAACTAAACTAATCTGTAGTCGTAAGATAATAAAAGGCTGCCAAGGTGTTGTTTTTTGGGGAAAAATGGGTTCTGCTGCAGGCTTTCAGCTTACATCTTTCTTTGTGGCAGTGCTGTTGGGCTGTGTGTGTCTTGCAGCCTGTATTAATGTATAGTTGGTTACAAGAGGCACTTAAATCTATGCAGTGTCTGCAATACTCTTGGAAACAATGCTGTGTTGCCAAAAAGAAGCCTTTTGCTGCCAATATCAGGGGAGGCCAAGCTGGATAAACAGCCACAGCGTTGTTCTTTGCTGCACAGCGCCGAGAGCAGTGCTGCTGTGACCATCTCTTGCACGTTGCATGGCAGCAAGTGGGGCTTGTACAAAATGCTGCACCTGGGACAGGAGATGTGGAATGGCCTCCAAAGCAGCAGAGGTATCGGCTCTTTCTTACCCTCTTCCTCCATCCTTGAGATGGAAGCTTTGGCATTTCAGGGACTGCACAGAAGCAGCTGAGTGACCTGGGGGTGTGCCAGAAGCAAAGGACCATCTCCAAAAGCCCGGTGCTTGCAGGACGAGGCAGGACGGACCTGGTGAGGCTGCAGTGTCGGGTGCTCAACTTCATTTTCATTGACCTCATGAGATTAACCCAGGGCCAAACCCCTGGAGGATGCATCAGGTGCTGGGGGCAGGCATGGGCCGGTGTGGCTGCCTCCTGCCTGGCTGCTCAGCCTGTCCCGTCCGCACCAGGATTTGGGAATGCTGTGGACAAGAGGGGCAGACGTCCCCTTCCACCCACTGCAGTGCTCGGTCTCCCTAATGTGTGTCACCTTCCTCTCTCATCGCTCTGCTGCTCAGCCCCGCTGCTTTTTGCTGCTGCTTAAATGCCAAGTGCCCTTCAGCACACAGCATGGTGGCCCCTGTGCTGCTTTCAGCTTGCATTGGAAAAAAAGTCTGTATTTGATTTTTTTTTTTCTTTTTTTTTTCTTTTTAAGTTATCCCTGTCAGGAATAACTCTGCAGCTGGGCTTCAAAACCAGATGATCAGGTTATTTTAACAGCAAAGCATTACCTTTAGGCCCCAGAGCTGATAAAGCCTATGACCCCTGAGCTGAAAGGCTCTGGCACTCGCTTTCTGTGTGGGATGCATAGAGAGCTGCTGCTCTGTGGCTCTTGTGTCAATGGTGTACGCACGGAGCATCTGCTTCACATCATCCCAGGCTTCTTAAAGGATGGCAAAAAACTTTTTTTAGCTGTGCGTTGCTGGACTTTGCGTTTTCAGTGATAACAAACAGGGAATGATAATAAGAAAAAAGCCCTTAAATGTTATAGAGAAACATTTTGGAAATGGTAAATGAAAGAGAGCTTAACTCAGGACCAATGCACGTGTCTGTTTTTTTGTGAACATCCCAGTTTCAGCATTAAGCAACGTTAAAGGTGGCTTTCTGAGCCTGGGGAAGCCAGGAGTGGTGCTCAGTAGGAGGCCAGGCAGCAGCACTCACTGAGCATGGTGGCTCTGGTGCTGTCATGGCATGCTGCACAGATTCAAGAGGGTCACAGTAAATTTTGGGACCCAAATCCTCGTTTTTGTGCCTGCTGTCCTCTTCTCTAAAGAAAACACCATGAGTATTCTAAAACACGCAGCCAATTGTTAATGTGTTCTTGTTTTGGTCCAATTTCCAGCTCAATATGTTTATTCACAGACATTAAGTATTCCCCAGGCGACTGTCATCCTCACAGTGCTCTTAGCAGAGGTCAGTTTGGCTGTTCACAGCCCCATTTTAGAGGAGACCATGGCCGTGCATTTTCAGCTTATCTTCTGAACTACGTTTGGAAGCCTCTCCCAGCACATCAGCGGCTTAACATGTGAAAATACAGCCCAGGGTTCCCTGAGGATTTTGACTAACGCGTTTCCACTGAAACAGAGAGCAGATTTTGGCTGGAGCAGCAGCTGATATAAATCAGTGTAACTTGGTTGGCTCTCGCATGTAGCAGCTGAGGATCCAAGCGATACGGAGCAAATTATTTCGTTGAATGGAATACTTTGTCAAAAAGATTAACCTGAAGCATTTCTCCCATTTCAGAGTGAGTGTATGTCGATGGCAATGAATAGGTTTTCGTCCTGCAGGACGTGATGAATGAGGGCTGGCAGCTGGTGGCAGGAGTCAGTATTTTTTGCTGCAGATCCCATACAGTTGAAGTTTTGCCAGGATACGCCACACGTGTATTTTGGTGTATTTACACCAAAACGTGTGTTTTTGGTGCTGGAAACACTTGGAGTACCTAGTTCCTTCAGCTGTGCGCATCCTTTCTGTGTTACAGTCAGGAAGATTTAACCTGAGCATTTTTCTCTAAAGCTCTGCAGAACGATAAGCACAAGGCCATGTAGCTGCAAAGAAGTGGAGCTACAGAAATTGGTGAGCAAGCACTGTGAGTGCAACCACTTGGCGTTGCAGCAGTGTTGCACAGGTTTGTAGCCCAGGCACACAGAGCAGATGGAGGTGTCCCTTTAAAACACTCAGTTTTAAATAAGCACCGTGCTGGACAGCAGTGCTGCTGTGCTAAGTCTTCCCAGAGATGCATCGCCTTGGGTGTGAAAGCCTTCGAGCCAAATTCACCGTGGGGATGTCCCTGTGAAACAGCGTATGAGAAAACAATGTAAATTTAACCAAAATGAAAAAGCATTTCAGTGAAAGAAGTGCATAGTTTGAGTTAAACAAGCAAATAGCTCTTCCTTTCCACTTTTTATTTTAAGGCCAACACTTTTGTCAGTGGTCTGAGAGCATCTAGGCAAAATCGATGCACACAAATCCATGGGCCCCATGGGATGCACCCACGTGTGCTGAGGGAGCTGGCAGAGGTGATTGCTGAACCACTCTCTGTCATCTCTGAAAGGCCTTGGAGAACGGGAGAGGTGCCTGAAGGCTGGAGGACAGCCAGTGTCCCTGCAGCCTCCAAAAAGGGCAAGAAGGACGATGCAGGAAAGTGCAGGGCAGCCAGCCTCACCTCCGTCCCTGGAAAGGGGATGGAGCAGCTGGTGCTGGATGCCATCTCCAAGCAAGGGGAAGAGCAGAAGGGGATCAGGAGGAGTCAGCATGGATTGAGCAAGGGGCAATGGTGCTGGCCCCAGCCGGCAGCCTTCTGTGATGTCAGCAGCAGCTGGGAGCTGGGGGGAGAGCAGTGGCTGTTGGGCACCTTGGCTTCAGCAAGGCGTCTGAGCCTGTCTGCCAGCACCTGGCTGTGATGGAGCTGAGCAAGTGCGGGACAGAGGAGTGGATGATCTCTGGAGGTCCCTTCCAACCCCTACAATTCTGTGATTCTGCCAGTGGTAAGTGGGGGGAGAATGGATGCCGCCTTCGTTCTGTGGCCATGCTTGTTGCTCCTAGGATTATTTAATGTGCTTTCTGGCATCACGGTTGTGCCGATGGCAGTGGATGCTGTGTGTACTTCTTTTAGCAACGTCAGGAAGCTTTGAAGAAATCTCAGCCGTATCTCAACTCACATAAAGGAGTTGTTTATATTTACCTTGGATGTACAGGTTAGGATTGTTTGCTTTCTGTCTGCAGTGGAATTGCTCTGGTCTATCTCCGTGCTCTCGCTGAAACAGAGCATTTTGATTCCTGCTAAGATGCGTCAGTCCGGGCTGGGTGCCGCCTTTGTCAGAGTGGTAAGTGGGAGGGTGATGGAGACACAGTTTGTGAAAGGTCACCCTTCTGTAAACACATTGTTCTGCTCCTGATGCGGGAGAACAGCCGGAGTGCGTGTGCAATTTGGGCAGAGGGAGGCTGCTCTGCTCTTGTGCTCGGGATTATTGGAGGGGAGCAGTGCTGTCAGCCCAGAGCCAGGTCCCTTCCAACCAGCCATGCTGTCAGCCCAGAGCACTGCAGGGCACGCAGCAGGACTGGCTCTGTGCAGGGAGCTCCGCACCAGCTTGCACGCTTGGCCGCAGATCGACTCGTGTTCTCACGAATGTGATGCTGTTGAATTCTGACCCATCGCTGAGTGCTTAATATTCAATTGCTTCTTTTCTTGGCTTCTAAGATCTTGACCCTTAATTCAGGTTTAAACATGCGAGATTGCTGGGGCACTCAGTGCAGTTGTGAGTGCCCTGGCGTTAATGGCACTGCTGTAGTGCTCTGTGGAGGTAGTGGCACTGCGAAGGGAAGGGATCTGCGGTGTTTGCACTGCCCACAGGCAAATGAAGTGCAGGTAAAACACCGAGTAGGCTCAGCCTCTGCTGGGAGCTGCACAGCTTGCAACACGTTGCAAGCAAAAGGCAATCAAGAAGCAGAGCTCAGCTTCTTCACAGGGGGAATTGAGCATCACGAGCTTCAGATTCGTATCCCAAAAGACACTAAACAAATTTCTTGATTTTTGATTGGGTGATGCCTTGGGAATTGTCCCTGCTTTGGACGCTTAATATTCCTCTGAACATCATGTTAATTAAACTGCTAAATTGCCTGTTCCAAGGCTACTTTTCTTCAGAAGGTCTAAACAAAAGTCACCATCTGCTGCTGAGTTATTGCAGGAGAACAAGCCACTCTCTGCTCCTGGTTTCTCTCTGAGCCTTGAGGTCATTCTGCTAATTGCTGATGTTGCCTGAGCTCCTGTGTAAATTTTACGTGACCTTAATTTTAGCAGCATTTGTCCAGGCCCCTGCGCCATCAGGAATTTGGGAAGAAGGTGGCTGAGGGAAGGCTTGCTTGAGCTTCATCCTCCAGTGTGCGTGTGGCAGGGTTGGAGAGTTTCATGCGTGAAATTCAGCTTTATAATGTAAGTAGAGGCATAAGCTGTTAATTTGGGAACAGGGCTGTTGCGTGGCTTGGGCACTGAGTCCAAGCATTTGTGGTAGAGTTTATCATGGCTTCCATGAAGCTGCCGTGCAGTGCTCTCTTTGGGGTGCCTTATTTAGGTTTGGGTGATGTTCTTCTTCTCCCTCCTTGCTCTGCGTGTGTATATGGGCAGTCCAGAACAATAAGGCCAATCACAGTTTAATTTTTCCATTATTTGTCAATTTATCTTTTTTCTGGTGTATTTCTCGGGGCTACTTAGAATGAAAAATCAATCATCACCCTCTCTGGAAGAAAATGAAATGTTTGCCTTAACTGGCACGAGTCTGGAGCTGGCACTGCAAGGTACCCTCTCCCTGAATATTATTTTTGCTGCTTCTGTGCTGGAAAGCAACTGTGTAGCTGTCATCTAGTTATACTCCCACGTGTTTCTGTAAGCTGCTGCGCCAGCTGCCAGACCCTGGCTAGTAATTTTGATGGAATGCTACTTACTTGGCATTGAAATCAATACAGGAACAGAGCAACGAGTGGAGCCTCAAAAGCATGGGAAAGCCTTCCAAGGAGAGGTGAGCGTAGCAGCCTGATGTGTGAGAGGGAGGCTCCTTCCTGCGAGCAGTCTTCAGAAGGTCAAACAACAGGGTTTTCACCCAAAATGTTTTTCATAGTGCATCTTTAAACTTTTTTATTGCAAAAGTCGATGCACGCTTCCGTAAGTATTTCCCAACAGAGAGCACAGCATAGCAGCTGGTGGGAGAACGCTCCTGTTTTAGGGGAGAGAAAGAAGTGACTGCATTTGAGACAGCTGTCACTGTGTGCCTGTGTCCCTGTCTGAAGCAGTGAAGGGTGAACGCGGGAGGTGAGGGCAATGTGGGGAGCGTGCCGCGAGGTCTGCTGTCATGGTGGTGGAGAGTGGGCAGAGGCCATCCAGGCACTGCTGTTTGGCTGGGTGTGGGAGAGGAAGGAAACGCTGCTTTGGGTAATCATAGAATCACAGAATGGTTCAGGTTGGAAGGGACCCCAGAGATCATCTTGTTCCAACCCCCTGCCATGGGCAAGGACACCTCCCACCAGACCAGGTTGCCCAAAGCCCCATCCAGCCTGGCCTTGAACACTGCCAGGGAGGGGGCATCCACAGCTTCTCTGGGCAACCTGTGCCAGTGTCTCACCACCCTCACAGGGAAGAATTTCTTCCTTCTATCTAGTCTAAATCTACCCTCTTCCAGTTTATAACCATTACCCCTTGTCCTGTCATTACTTGTCCTTGTAAAAAGCCCCTCCCCAGCTTTCCTGTAGGCCCCTTCAGGTCCTGGCAGGCTGCTATCAGGTCCCCCCGCAGCCTTCTCTTCTGCAGGCTGAAGAGTCCCAACTCTCTCAGCCTGTCCTCGTAGGGGAGGTGCTCCAGCCCTCTGAGCATCCTCGTGGCCTCCTCTGGACCCGCTCCAACAGCTCCACATCCTTCTTGTGCTGGGGGCCCCAGAACTGGGCACAAGACTCCAGGTGAGGTCTCACAGAGCAGAGGAGAGGGGCAGAATCACATGATGAAGAGCATGCTGAGCTCAGCTCACAGAAGAAAATGCACAGTAATATAGAGTTTGTTTTTCTTATATTTTAGATTCTGCTTACATATTTCCTGATCTAAGTTTTCTTTTTCGTGTCACTTGCTGGAACTAAGAGCAATTCATGGTAACTGGTGTGTTTCACCTGATTTGAGCTGTAGATAGAAGATAAACAATGATGGATTTCTCCTGAATGCCAGCTATGAAATGTCTGTGGTGCAAAATTAGGGTGACCTGAGCAAAGGCCAGCATCAATCAGTGATCTTTCTTTCTTTCTTTCTTTCTTTCTTTCTTTCTTTCTTTCTTTCTTTCTTTCTTTCTTTCTTTCTTTCTTTCTTTCTTTCTTTCTTTCTTTCTTTCTTTCTTTCTTTCTTTCTTTCTTTCTTTCTTTCTTTCTTTCTTTCTTTCTTTCTTTCTTTCTTTCTTTCTTTCTTTCTTTCTTTCTTTCTTTCTTTCTTTCTTTCTTTCTTTCTTTCTTTCTTTCTTTCTTTCTTTCTTTCTTTCTTTCTTTCTTTCTTTCTTTCTTTCTTTCTTTCTTTCTTTCTTTCTTTCTTTCTTTCTTTCTTTCTTTCTTTCTTTCTTTCTTTCTTTCTTTCTTTCTTTCTTTCTTTCTTTCTTTCTTTCTTTCTTTCTTTCTTTCTTTCTTTCTTTCTTTCTTTCTTTCTTTCTTTCTTTCTTTCTTTCTTTCTTTCTTTCTTTCTTTCTTTCTTTCTTTCTTTCTTTCTTTCTTTCTTTCTTTCTTTCTTTCTTTCTTTCTTTCTTTCTTTCTTTCTTTCTTTCTTTCTTTCTTTCTTTCTTTCTTTCTTTCTTTCTTTCTTTCTTTCTTTCTTTCTTTCTTTCTTTCTTTCTTTCTTTCTTTCTTTCTTTCTTTCTTTCTTTCTTTCTTTCTTTCTTTCTTTCTTTCTTTCTTTCTTTCTTTCTTTCTTTCTTTCTTTCTTTCTTTCTTTCTTTCTTTCTTTCTTTCTTTCTTTCTTTCTTTCTTTCTTTCTTTCTTTCTTTCTTTCTTTCTTTCTTTCTTTCTTTCTTTCTTTCTTTCTTTCTTTCTTTCTTTCTTTCTTTCTTTCTTTCTTTCTTTCTTTCTTTCTTTCTTTCTTTCTTTCTTTCTTTCTTTCTTTCTTTCTTTCTTTCTTTCTTTCTTTCTTTCTTTCTTTCTTTCTTTCTTTCTTTCTTTCTTTCTTTCTTTCTTTCTTTCTTTCTTTCTTTCTTTCTTTCTTTCTTTCTTTCTTTCTTTCTTTCTTTCTTTCTTTCTTTCTTTCTTTCTTTCTTTCTTTCTTTCTTTCTTTCTTTCTTTCTTTCTTTCTTTCTTTCTTTCTTTCTTTCTTTCTTTCTTTCTTTCTTTCTTTCTTTCTTTCTTTCTTTCTTTCTTTCTTTCTTTCTTTCTTTCTTTCTTTCTTTCTTTCTTTCTTTCTTTCTTTCTTTCTTTCTTTCTTTCTTTCTTTCTTTCTTTCTTTCTTTCTTTCTTTCTTTCTTTCTTTCTTTCTTTCTTTCTTTCTTTCTTTCTTTCNTCTGTCTTCATTTCTGTCTTTCCCCCATCAATCCTGAGCACTTAACGAGTCACTGTGAAGGCACTAATTAGTTGAAAGCACAGTGAGGGGTAGCCAATTGGAAGCCTGGTGAGCTGCTGCATTGGCATTCTGTAAAGGAGCTCTGTGTAGAAGGTCCTGGTGGGCACGGGGTTGTCCATGAGGCAGCAGTGTGGCCTGGTGGCCAAGAAGGCCCCTGGGCTGGTGGGGTGCATTGCAAAGAGCGTGGGCAGCAGGGCGAGGGAGGGGATGGTCCCCCTCTGCTGTGCCGTGGGGAGGCCTCAGCTGGAGCCCTGTGTCCAGTGCTGGGCTCCCCAGTGCACCAAAGGCAGGGATGGGCTGGAGAGAGTGCATGGGAGGGCCCCAGAGATGCTTGGGGGCCTGGAGCATCTCCCTTGTGAGGAGAGGCTGAGAGCCCTGGGGCTGTTCAGCCTGGAGAAGAGAAGGCTGAGAGGGGATCTTAGCAATGCTTATAGATATGTGGAGGTTCAGTGACAGTGGTCATATCAGTGTCTTGCGGAGAGGGCAACTGCAGAAAGCCTTCTGGTGAGGCTTCATCCATTTTTTGTGTGCTTAGGTCATCTAGAAACCCATGTCTACAGATTCTTCATAGCTTTTTGTTCTCAGAAGCTTTCAAAACTATTATGTGTTATTTTGTATTTCTTTCTTACATTGAAGCTATAGCTTTGACCCAGAGAGCTATCGTTTTTCAGATGATTCTTAGGAATGGAAATGGCTGTATGGATAAGTTGTGCCTGCTAAATTATCCTGGGAGCCACTCTCAGAGGTTTGTCCCCAGGGACCCACCAGCCAACCATCGCCACTTTCCTTCTAACGTCAGCTCGGCTGCTGTTCCTCCTGCGCAGTGACTGCGTGGCAGTGACCCAGTTCCAGGCTATCTTGGTCTGGGAGGGGAAGGGAAATGTCTGCCTTCCAACGCCTTTGTTTTTATTGACTCAGCAGTGTGCTTAGTGAAGCTGTTCCCAGGAGAAGGAGGTATTCATCCTTGAGAAGAGTGAGCCTTTGTCACCATCGCCTCGGGTGAACAGGAGGAGAGTTTTGGAAAAACAAGCTATTTTCCCGTGAGACTGAGGTAGGCAAAAGCCCTGGGCTAGGACTGCTGTCGTGGGAAGTTCCTTGCCAGGTGCAGGCCTGCATTCTCTGCAGATGTAATCTATTTTTGCCAGGTAGGTACAGTGATGCTGCTCAGGACACGTTGCTGGCAAGGGACTGTGTCAGTGAGCACTATTGATACTGGATAACAGTGTGAAAAGTATGTATGGATGTCTGAGATTTCAAGATTTCAAGATTTTCAAGATTTCATGAACATCTTCATGTGCTCCAGGAAAACATTACTTCTAGCAGAGTGGAAGTTTTTTCCATGTCTCATCTGTTGACATTTCTTCTGAAGTTTGGATACTGCTAATATCAGCTGCTTCACCAAGGGCAAATCGTGCCTGACAAACCTGGTGGCCTTCTATGATGGAGTCACAGCAACAGTGGATAAAGGGAGAGCAACCGACGTCATCTACCTGGACTTGTGCAAGGCGTTTGACACTGTCCCGCACGACATCCTGGTTGATAAACTGGATAAAGATGGGTTTGATGGACGAACCACTCGCTGGATGAGGAGCTGGCTGGATGGCCGCACTCAGAGAGTGGCGGTCAATGGCTCCATGTCCCAGTGGAGACCAGTGATGAGTGGTGTTCCTCAGGGATCGGTACTGGGACCAGTGCTGTTTCACATCTTTGTCGGTGACATGGACAGTGGGATCGAGTGCACCCTCAGCAAGTTTGCAGATGATGCCAAGCTGTGTGGTGCAGTCGACACGGCAGAGGGAAGGGATGCCATCCAGAGGGACCTGGACAGGCTTGAGAGGTGGGCCCATGCCAACCTCATGAAGTTCAACAAAGCCAAGTGCAAGGTCCTGCACCTGGGTCGGAGCAATCCCAAGTACACATACAGGCTGGGCGGAGAATGGCTTGAGAGTAGCCCTGAGGAGAGGGACTTGGGGGTGTGTGTTGACGAGAAACTCAACATGAGCCGGCAGTGTGCGCTTGCAGCCCAGAAGGCCAACGGCATCCTGGGCTGCATCAAGAGAAGCGTGGCCAGCAGGTCGAGGGAGGTGATTCTGCCCCTCTACTCTGCTCTCGTGAGACCTCACCTGGAGTATTGTGTCCAGTTCTGGGGCCCCCAACACAAGAAGGATGTGGAGCTGTTGGAGCGGGTCCAGAGGAGGGCCACGAGGATGATCAGAGGGCTGGAGCACCTCCCCTACGAGGACAGGCTGAGAGAGTTGGGACTCTTCAGCCTGGAGAAGAGAAGGCTGCGGGGGGACCTGATAGCAGCCTTCCAGTACCTGAAGGGGGCCTACAGGAAAGCTGGGGAGGGGCTTTTTACAAGGACAGGTAATGACAGGACAAGGGGTAACGGTTATAAACTGGAAGAGGGTAGATTTAGACTAGATATAAGGAGGAAATTCTTCCCTGTGAGGGTGGTGAGACACTGGAACAGGTTGCCCAGAGAAGCTGTGGATGCCCCCTCCCTGGCAGTGTTCAAGGCCAGGCTGGATGGGGCTTTGGGCAGCCTGGTCTGGTGGGAGGTGTCCTTGCCCATGGCAGGGGGTTGGAACAAGATGATCTCTGAGGTCCCTTCCAACCTGAACCATTCTATGATTCCTATGGGAAAAAGTGAAACAAAACATGTCCATTACATAAGAAAGACAAATAAAGCACCCTTCAGAAGAACCTCCTTTACTTTTACTTGCCATCTATGAAAAGGACTAGGAAGGCAGTCTGAATGCCCATAAAACAACATTGTGAAGCCCTGGAAATGTAACATTGCAGAAGGATATTCTAATTCAACACTGTAGTTTTCATGCCAGAAATCAAATATTCTCCAGGAGTTTTGTCCCTGAACTGGATTTACTGAGAACAGTGCATTCAAAAGCTCCAGTCCAAGCATTATCTCAGCCTCGGAGAAAAAAGCCCTCTATTCTGCCTCCATGCCTCCAAGGACCCCTTCCTTCGGTTCATCGTTAAGGTCACTGATATTGTTTCATTTGCATTCACAGTCTGAAATGCCATAAACTGTTTGATCAAGACCTTTCTTCTTTTCCAGCCTTCGCACTCATTTTATGTAATCTCTATTTGGTATTTTTGGAAAGCACGCCCAGCCTGCTGTGCCTTGCACTCAGATTGTCTCACAGTGGAAGGCAACGGAGATTCAGGGTCTCAAAAACCTGCACCCAGATGCATCCAGTGCCCCTTGGGAAGCAAGTGTTGTGTGGGCTGTGCCCCCTTCACCCAGAGGTTGTTCTGATGCTAAGGGAAAGGCTTTTGTGAATGTTTCTTGTTGCTCTTCCTTTAAGCATTAATTTTACAGAAAAAAATGTGGTTTTGTGCAAGCCTCTGAGAGTAGGATTTAAAAATAATTACCCTAGTAAATTGTTTTGCTGAATACTGCCTGAAATGTTTTAAAAAGAAAAAAATGAAGAAAAACCTTCTCAAAGATGTGCAGTTAGAAGTTAATTGCTAAAAGAAAAGATCCCTTTTGTTCTCTGTGTTTTGTAGTCAAAAAGCCTCCTTCTGAGACAAATCAATCACCCGGAGCTCCAGTCTGGAAAACAATAAAAATGCAATTTTGGAGAAAGGAAAAAGCAGGAGAGCAGCATTGCACAGCATTGCTGCCAGCCAGCAGAACAGTGGAGAGGAATGGGAATCCCACAGAGAGCACGGAACTCCTCCTTTCCACACAGGTGTCATTGGCAGAAATGTGTGGCAAAATGAAACTGAACTTCACAGCTTTCCTGCTCTCAAAAAAGGAAAGGCCACAGGGCTGGGTGGCAAGCCCAGCACTTCTCTCCTAGAGCTCAAAGAGCTTCTTGGGCATTGCAGTCGTTCAATTCTCATTTTTATGATTCAGGACTTTTCTCCAGTGACTTGTGTGGGCATCGCTTGTCCCCTGCCATCTCTCTCCAGGCGCTGTGCTTTTATTGGTTATTCCTCCTACTAGAGAAAAGCTTCACGGTGGCCGTTTTGCTGATAATAAATGCATGTCTGCACATTCCAGAAGTGACAGGAGTGGGAAAGATCTGCTCCTAAAGATCCCGCCTAAGGATAATGGTGACTTAGGGACAACCTCCTGTGGAGGGGACAAACAGCTTCTGGGGAACCCTGGAAGCAGCCCTGACTTTTTCCTCCTGGGCATTGGGCTTGTTTTGTGGCATGTGCACGGAGCCAGCCTACCCGAGGCTGTTCTTGCACAGCTGCAGCCAACGTGGCTCGTCTGATTGCTGGAATTTAAATGCCTCCATTTTCTACGTTCTCTCCTAGAGCTCGTGTTAATTAACACTACTAAATTAAAACGGTGGGTCTCAGGTACCCTTCCCTCCTGTTTCACCTGGAAGCTTTTCCTTGCTTGTCGAGAGAGAAGGGATGGTCTGCAGAGTGACTGGCGAGGGCCTTTGGGTGGCATCTCCGTGGGAAGGGCATCCTGCCCGTGGGGCCAGCTGGAGTCTGTAAGCCTGCAGCTGTGTGAGGTGATAGGGCAGGCTGAACAGAGAACCTCCGTATTGCCATGCTTAAAATTTCCACGCTTCAAAAACTGAGCTTTTGCAGGCTGTTTTTTAGACAATATTTTATTCTTGATTCCACTTCGTTTTTCTATTTTTTTGGAAGAAAGGGTAGAATTTATTGTGCTTGTGCTTCCTCATTTGTTTTCTCAAATCCTTTTGTTCTTCTCGTCTCGTGGAGCTGTTTGGTACGCCGTGTATTTCTGACTCTTGCTTCTCCCTGTTCTGTGTGGACAAAGCCTCAGTTTAGAAGGAGGACTATATATGGCATGTGCTTACCAAAAGGAAAACAAACCCAAACTGAAAATCCTTGTATCCCGTCTGGCTCCAAGCCGTTCTTTTAAACTGTGTTGGAATATTTTAAGGTCTGGATCCAAGTTAAACACAGCAGTTACTGTATGAAATGTCTGCTATACTGAGGATTGTATACACAGCCCGGGGTCACCTGGAGGACCAGCCCTTGGGCTACTCCTATGGAGCAGTATTAATGATGAGCAGATGTTCTACCCACAGTCCTTTCACATCTGATTCAAAAGTTAGGTTTACATTGTTGCTCCTAGGTCCTTGAAGCAACAGAAATGTGTCCCTGCTGGTGCCAGGACTGGCCTCCGAGGCGCCAGCCAGCTCGGCTCGGGGGGATTAGATCCCATGTTGCTCATTGCCCTTGGCAGTGACCAACAGCCTTGTGATAATATTTTCGATTACTATGAGAAGGTTTTCAATGTTTTCAATGTAATCCACTCATAACCTCCCCTTAGTGGGTGTATGAAATGGCCTTTGTTGAATAAAAGTGCTTTGTGGGGTTGAGAGGTGCTGGTGACGTTGTCAGGCTTTCTCAGACTTGAGCAAGGGCTGTGAATGGGAAGAGCTTGCTTAGTTACAAAGCCTCTGTCTCTTGTCCTGGAGGAACAAGCAGAGGAGATGTAGTGCCTGATGGCAGCACCTCAGCAGCAGTGGGAAGCCCTCCACTTGGGATTAACTTGCTGGAAAAGGTGCAAGAGGGATAAACTGGCTATTTCGTAGTGAGGATTTTGAGGCTTCTAATGCTGTCTTAAAGCTTCAGCGTAACATGAATTATGAAGAAAGAAACAGGCAGTGAGCAAGCAAAATGTTACAACCCCAAAGCTATTTCATTATGGTTCGATTGCCCCAAATCCCTTTTGTTTTCTTCTTGGCACTCCGGATGGGTGAGGATGGAGAAATCCAGGAAGATTCCTCCTGCTTATTTTGAACATGCTGGCATTTTCTCAACTAAATCCTATGTTTACTACTGCAGCGTATGGAAGCAGATGGTTCTTCAATGGAGTATTGTCCTGTAGCATCGCATCTCCCCAGCGTTTTCACCTCTGCGGATGGTGCAGCCACAGCCTTTGTGGCTCATGTTCTAAGGAGAAGACTGAGCCTGAATTTATGATGTCTCAGAAGACCTCTTGAGCTCCTAAGGAGCTTAAAGTGCTGTTCCCCTCAGCTCGAGGAAGGAGGGCTCAGCAGAAGGGTTTCCCCTGTGTCCCATGTCTGGCTGTCTCATGTTAATCGGCTTTAATTTCTCTGGATGTCCCCAGGATGACTGTAAGGGCTGTTGTGTTGGAATCCCAGCCGTGTTCCAGCAGAAGCAGAGCGTTGCTCTCCAGGCTGGTGGGACAGCACGGTGCCCAGGAGCTGCATGCTTTTTCTGGTGCCTGATGGTTTTGAAGGCTTTCGATATTTCATTCCGAATTCTAACACACTCTCTTGTACTTATTCCAATTTCGTGCCATGCTGAAACATCTCGTTGGTTTAATAAATTGCCTAAGCACAAAAGAAAGCTCTGTTTGGATATTTATGTTATCATTTCTCTATGCTTGAGCAAACACTTGCTTCAGTCCAAAAATATGTGGCGATTGGCAAATATACCGAGAAATGTTATAGAAAAACAGTGCGTGTTTATTTGTGATAGATGTGAATGTTGTCTGCGGTTTGCTGGTTCCTCGTCTTGTGCTTCTGTGTGTAGGAAATTATCTCCTCTCCTCTTATTAAAGGAATTAAACACAGTTTGCAAAAGGTGAGGCTATACCTGGTGACGTTTTTAATTTGCCTCCATGGCTGTAGGAGTGGGGCACTGAGAACAGCTGGGTCCAAATGCAGTTTCCAGCGTCTTATGTGTTCCGTGTTGGTAATTTAAAGAGTTTGAAAGCTCTGTTTTTCATTGGAAGAAAAAATTCTGATTTATTGAATCATTTTCATTTGCAGGTTATGAAATAGCTTATTTGTTCAATCCAATGCCTAGAGGCATCTGCAGTTCTGATAACCCAAGATGCTAACTCTGCTCAGACATTATTTTGCTTACAGCCAGGAGAATAGAATTTTGACAGGGAAATAATGTCCTTTAATGAAGTATTCATCGTTTCTCCCCATTTTTCATCATTAAAACATCCATTTCAATTTAGAAATGGACCTGAAAAGCCATGAAATCCACCATGCAGAACAGATGGTTTTCACTGCAGATGGAAAAAATTCAAGCTGTTCCTGAACAGCAGTCTGTGTATTTTAAGCAATTAGCTGCTTTTCTGGAGGTGTAGTAGGTCAACTCCTTACTTCTGTAGGAGGCAGAGGTTATATGGCTGTAGTGATTAACTTCACACTTGTCTTGAAATCAGCTAAGTGAAGTTCATGTTGAAGGCACTACCATTAAATGCAAGGAAGGCATTGCTGTTTGGTAAGGCCTGGGGCAGTTGGAAGGACGAGTTTTGTGGTTTTGTCCAGTTACCTTCTGCACAAAGGAGAGGGAGACCTGTGTGTGGCTGGGTTTTGGTCCTGGCTTTATTTAAATGCTTTGCCAAAAGCACGGCAGGTGTCAGCTGTGCTTTGCTGCAGCTTGGAGCTGTGGGGCATGGAGATTCTCTGTCATGGCCATCCCTCCCACAGAGCCCAGGTGAGTACACAGTGTGAAGAGCTTTGCTTTCAGATGTTATTCTCTGAGATATCCTTTCCGGTCTGCAAAGGAGTGTTTTCCAGACTTCCCCGTGATGCCTTAGAGCTTCCTCATACATTCCTGGGATCTGTAGAGGAATTCCTGTTCCTTTTCCAGAGGTGAGATTGGGGACGGACTCGCACGTTGTGCCATGCTACACCCTGGGTCAGGCTGATGTGCTGCTGCCCGCATCACCACAGCCAGGATGGGATCTGGCACAGGGTGGTTTTGTGCAAGAGCAAATCCTCTGCGTGGTGCGAGAGGTGCAGCTCAGCTCCTGGCTTGGGCAGATTTAAGCAGCGGATGCTGTGGCCAGAGTGATTTAAAATGTTCCAACTCTGGTTATTTTTGAATTGAAAACCAACAGAGGCATTTTCCATTCCGTGTTCATCAGCTCCCAGAAGATTAAATTTCTTTTTGTAGTGTTGCAGACACCATGACCCCGCTGGATTGTGAAGTCACACAGCGATGCCCCCGTGACGGGCTGGGTGTGTTTTTCAGTTTATAAATGCTGGTGTTTTGTTCTCCCTTTGTTTCTGCGGTATCAGCCCTGCTCCAGCCCTGCGTGGGGAGCAACACGCAGTGGGAGCTAATAAGGGAAGTTGACTTGACATCTAACTCCTGCCATCAGGCTGAAGCAGCTCTCTGTGAGATTGGAAGCCGTGCTTCATTTACATTTTTAGGCAAGGCTGGCAGCTGCTTAACCTGTTAGAGCCAGCTTTTGGAATGCTTTATTAGACTTCCAGCAGCACTCCTGCCTGCCAGGCTCCAAAAGTGAGACTTGAAAGGAAGTGTGTGGCTCAGTGCCTCTTTGACACTGGTGACAGCCCATGGACAGGGTGAGGAGCGGTGCCTTCCGTGGGTGGGAGCCACCCACGCTGCCCCTCTTTTTGCACAAGACCCAAAGCACTTCCATCCCTGGAGGTTGTAGGGACAGGAGGAGAGATTTGGCGGTGTTGTTTGGAGGAGGTGATTGGCTGTTGCACTGGGATAAAAGGATGTTTCATTTCATCCCGGCCCTCGGTACCCATCCTACAGCTTGAGTCATGAAGCTGCAGGTGGAGAAAAGTGAGGTCTGGGCGTCTGCATGGAGCAGGGCGAGCCAGCAACACCGCAAGGGTCTTCTGCCATCGCCACGTGCTTGCTGAGACAGGGCACATCTGATCTTTGGTGGCCTTTCCCTTCAAAACAGTTCTGGCAGGGATCCGACTGAAAATGCACGCGTAAGCAGTTTGCGTTAACGGCTTAACGAGTCGGCCTTGTCTGGCAGTGCAGGGAAGGTGGGTCCTCCGGTCTGTTCCAGGGCTGTGGGAGCTGCGTGGAGTTGGAGGTAAAACAACAAGGGGCTCTTAGCACAACTGAAGGTCTCATGGCAGTGTCGGGTGTCCTGGAGAAGAAAATTGCAGTGCAGTTTATTTTTCCCCATTGCACACGGAGTATGTTACGAATGTGAGTTATGCCACAAGTATGTATGAGTATCGGGTAGGTGCTGGATCAGGTGTTGCCATTTCCACGGGCAAGCAGCTCATCACTTGCTGTGGGGCAGGCCATCAGGCAGAGAAGGACTACGTGGAGATTGTCAGTAACTTTTAATGACAATCAAGTGCAGCTTTCCCTTGAAGCTCTGACCTACTGAGGGCCGGTGAGATGTGTAAGTAAGACAAAGATCAGTTCTCCAGTTTGCATGTTGCAGTGAGTATTTTGGGGCTTTGCTGGGAAAGTGACATTTCCTGTGAAGGTGTTTTGCTGTGAGCTTTGTGTATTTTGCTGCATTCCAGGACTGCTAACTCCAGTTCATGCAAGGAGCTGCCATTAGCCCTGACTTGAAATGCAGCCCTCTCCCATGGGGACAAAGAAGTGCCCTCCCTCCTTACTGCTGGCAAGCTTTGGGCTTTCCTCTTTTTTCTCCTTCCCATTTTCAGAACGTCTATGTCATAAAGAGATAGGGATCTCACATCATTTCTGGACTTTTCGTATTATGTAGATAGGCCAGTGGCCTTCATAACTGAAATACTGATCTGATATGTCAAATACCCATTTTCAAGCTAATGAAACACAAGGTGTCAGCCCCTCCTGACAGCTGTAACCTTGCCAGTTCTGATGAACAGATGTAGAGCAAATGCAGATGTAGATCAGAAACAGATGTAAAGAAGGTGCAAGCACTAAACCTTCTCAACGTAAATGAACCACGTGGACATATTTATTCCCCTTGCTGTTTCTTTACAGTTTGCAATATTTTCACCTACAAACCTAAAGAGTTTTCACATTTTTCTTGTACACTTGGCCAAGCCAAGAAATACAGAAATAGCCGAGAATTCAGAAGTCTTTGGACTTGCAAAAAAATAATTAAGTTTTGAAGCTTGCAACTTAATGATTCCCACAAGTGCATGCTGTGAACGTAGAGCCCGTGTCTAACCACGGAGGCATCGTGCCTTGCTTATGGTAGGGCAGCTGTCCATCTCTTCTCCCCAGGCTTCTGGGCTGGAGCTCAGGAGGTGTGGTGGTCCTCCAGGGGCTGGATTTTGCATCGCCTGTCTTTGCCCCAAGGCCTCCATCCCAAACATCATAATTTAACGACTGTGTATGGGTGTTGCATCTCAGGACATCACCTAGCAGTCCTGCGCAGAAGAGGGAGTGCAGAACTGCCTTGGTGGTTTGTCCTGTGGGTTGTGGTGGGGGCACAAGTCCTCAGGTGGGAGAGGATCCATCCTGCTCAGTGTCACAGGCCCATTTGATCACCCCTTTGATCATCCTGGAGATGATTGCTGTATTTGTGCTCGTTTATAATTGAACACCTCTTTGCCTCTCCAGGAGGGTTCGTAGGCTCGTTGAGCACTTCGGCTCTAAGGGAGTTTGGGAGGTCAGAAGCTTTCAGCTGTGAATGAGGAGATTTGAGATAGGAGCTTGAAATGTAGGGAGGGAGGTAGCTCTCCCTCTGCTCTAACCATGCCTGTTTCTCTGTCAGCTCACATCGTTGCTGGTGAGCAGCCTGACACACCCCGACACGGAGAGGCTTTGAGTGAGCTGGTTTTTCCTTCTGCCACCCTGCGCGTGGGAAGCAGTTCAGGCAGAGTTCGCTGGAGATGAGGTAAAATAAAAGCTGCTCCAGCTTTCTCAGTGCAGTGAAAAGGAAATTTCAAAGCACAGAGGGCTTCATGAAGTCACTAAGCTTTGGAAAGATTAGTGTTTTACATGTCCAATGGAACGACTTTTTCTACTAGAAAAGCCCTGCAGGAAGTCTCTGAAGTGCTCATTGTAGGGTGTGATGCTCAACCATTTCCAGGGCTGTCTGTAACCCCCTTAGCAGAAGGCCTGCAAGGGGAAATCCTTCATTTGACTCAGTGTGCCATACTGCTGTAAGCTCCCTGGACACGGGGACGTAGTTGTAGCCTTCTGTTGAAATTTGCACCAGCAGCCTCACTAGGCCCGTGTTAGTAGGGCTGGGCATTCCCACGGAAACAGCTGCCCCTAAGAGCAACGAGCATGTTGGATTGGAAGAGGCCACTGTAAGGTCGTGATTGTTTTCTCCTAGCATGTCCTTGATCCGTGTGTTCCTTGTTTTAAACCAAGAGCGAACTTCTCTGGGTGGCACTGCAGTGAAAGGTTCGAAGTCCTGCAGTTGAGACACATCTACAATAACCCCATGCAATGCTATAGGCTTGGGGCAAAGTGGCTGGGAGACTGTACGGAGGATAAGGACCTGGGGGTGTTGGTTGGTGCTTGGCTGAACAGGAGCCAGCCAAGAAGGCCAATGGCATCCTGGCCTGCATCAGAAATAGTGCAGCCAGCAGAGCAGGGAGGTGATCGTCCCCCTGTACTCAGCTCTGGTGCGGCCGCACCTCGAGTGCTGGGTTCAGCTTTGGGCCCCTCACTACAAGAAAGACATCGAGGCCCTGGAACGTGTCCAGAGAAGGGCAACAAAACTGGGGAGGGGTCTGGAGCACAAGTCTGATGGGGAGCGGCTGAGGGAGCTGGGATTGTTCAGTCTGGAGCAGAGGAGGCTCAGGGGAGACCTCACCGCACTCTGCAACTTCCTGCAGGGAGGCTGTGGTGAGGAGGGGGTCGGCCTCTGCTCCCAGATAACTACTGACAGGATGAGAGGGAATGGCCGTAAGTTGCACCAGGGGAGATTCAGGTTTGAGATAAGGAAAAATGTCTCCAAAAGAGTGGTCAGGCATTGGAATGGCCTGCCCGGGGAGATGGTGGAGTCACCGTCCCTGGCAGTGTTCAAGAAACGTTTGGATGAGGGTCTAAGGGATATGGGTTAGGAGCTTAGTGGGTAGTAATGGTGGTAGGAGGACGGTTGGACTAGATGATCTTGTAGGTCCTTTCCAACCTTGTGTTTCTATGATTCTATGAACACCTCCCTGGTCAGGCTGGAGCTGTAGTCCTAAAAGAAGAGCGTGCTCTCACTGCAGAACAGCAGCAGAGACAAATACTTACCTAATAAACACAAGAAAAGAGGTTTGGGAAAGCCAAAAGCCAGGCTGGAGCCCCACACTTTCCCATCCATTTTGCTGATGCCCTTTTTGCTGCTGCAGGTGCCTGGGCCGTGCCTGTGTTTGGCCGGTGTCGTGTGTACTCAGCCCTCAGCTGTGCTGATCACCCGTGCAGAGCTCAGCCTCCTGTCTGGGGAGATAATTGGCTTGCCTTCCCTCTCTGCCCAGAGAGCAGGACTTGCAGTATGAATTTCCTCCGTGCTTTGAAGCAGCTTGGAGCTTTTCCACATGAAAAAAATGAAAAACAAACCAGAACCATCGGTACAGTGCTGCAGGCAGTCCCGCGGCTCAGAACGCGTTTCTGCCTTTCTGGAAGGACCATGGATGGCATTAAGAAAACTGACCTGGTACGTGGCCCCGGGCTTCTCCCTTCAGCTGTGTTGCAGCCACCATGCCTCTGGAGCTCTCACTGGAAGATGAGCGCGTCCTTGCACGCCATTGATTGTCAATGGGAGTCCTTCGTTAAGGGAGCACACGTTGGGGTGGGATGGCAGGAGCCTGGCAGCAGCTCTCGTGCTTCACAGCGGTCTTCAGAGATTTCTCTCATTTTCAGCCTTTCCCACAAGGCAGGGGAAAGGAGAGTGACACGCAGTCCTGGCTTTAGCCCACTCTGGCAGTGTTAAGGCAGCGCAGGCTCCAGGTTAGCGCCTGGGGCTCAGTGTCAGATACTGCTGTCACTCTTCTTCCACCTGCAGGCATGGGCTTCTGCAAGAACACCGTCCTCTGGGCTGAGAAAACCTCAGATCCCCTATCTTGTGATGCTAAATCCTGTTTTCTGCCAGCTTTTCCTGCGAGATGGAGCAGCCCAGTGCAAACAATAGCCACACTGCTTAATGCCCACCACTGCACATCTTCAGTGTGTTTAACTCCAAGATGCTCATGCAGGCCTCGGTCCCCCCAGGAGGCTTTCCTGCATGCTGGGTATGTGCAGGCTGATCTCTTTGTTGAATTGTTTCCTCCCAATTGTCTGTGTCTCTCCTTTGCAGCTAATCTGGCAGTAAAAACGCTGAGCTGCTGTGAAAAGGGAATAAGCTATTTCCACCTTGGCCGGAATTTAGGATATCTTGCAAGATTGCTTTTCCTCCTAGGATTTCCAGTCTGGTTTGTAGATCAAAGAAGCCTTGATACACACTTGAACTCTTGGATGCTTATCTGTACGAAAGGGAACCTCGAAACCTGCTGAGATTTTCCAAGCGCTAGTTCACAGGAAATGGTTATTGTTGTAAGGGGGGAAAATCCCCTAGGGTTTACTTATAAGTGACATTTTCCAAAAGAAATATTCCACAGCTGAGAAAGCAGGGCATGAAAATGACTTTCACACTAATACATGACTTTCTTCTTTTTTTTCTCATCGTCTTTTTAACCCCACAGAGACCTCGTAAGCCAATTACACGCATATTTCCCTTCCTCTAAAAGCTTTGTTAAAACCCAGGGTAGTGCAGAACTGGGTGAGAGAATCGTGCTCTGGAGCTGCTTACTGCTGGTGAAAATATGCCACCTCTGCTTCTTGTCTTTGGGTGTGCATGGGGAGCAGCACGTGGCAGGTTCACTCCTGCCCTCCTTCATCCCCTCCAAGTCCAAGGTGGTTGGAGATATCGCAGCACGCTGGCTGGCTTGGGGCTAGGGGGCACCGCGGCTTTCTCCTGTTTCTGTACTGGAAGTTGTAGATGGCTCTTAGAAGCATCATGAATTTTAGATATTAGCTGGAAAGCCAGAGCAGGTGCAGTACAGGTTTTGTCTCACACCAATGTCCTGTGCTCTGTGGTCCCAGAGTAACAGTGTGGACTCTTCCAGCGTTGATCTTGGACCTGCGGCACGATCCAGCTGTGGGCTGAAGCACCGATTGCAATATAAACTTGTGAGTTAGGTAGCTTAAAGTTGCTTAGATCTGCTTCTTATTCCTCCTTGTGAGCAGAATTTCACTCTGAAGCCTTTAAGCATCATCCTCCAGGTGAGGCCCATCTGTGGAGCTGGGCGATAGCTTCCCGTCGGTGCCTTTGATCCCAGCCCCAGCTGCACCTGTGAAACTCATTTCCCTCCTGCTCCCCAAAACCAGGAACCAGGAGCAAAGACTTGGACTGCCCTCCAGGGGCAGTCACCCACCAGAGTCCTGGTGGCTGCTAATGCCCAGCAAACATGAGTCCTGTGCTGGAGGATGCTGGCTTGCTTTTTCTATTCATGCTGGTGCACCAGGGGTATTTTCACGTGCTTGAAGACTTCTTGATGGTCAATATATGGAAATGCTTGGGTTTGGCTCCCTCAGGTTGCAGCCCAGGCATGGATGACTGTGATCTTAGGTTGGTTTTGTTGTTTGTTTCTTTTTTGGTATGCTGAGGTAACGTGTGGTTAGGTTGGGTTTATCTTGCAAGGTGCAGCTGGTTGGACTGGATGGTGCGAGTTGGTGGAGCTGCTTCAGCATCAAACCTCTTGTTGGGCTTCGCTTCGGTGTGAGCAGGAGGTCTCTCCAAGGTTTAGTTTGTGGGGCTTGGAGGGTTTTCTGTTCCTTGGTCTTTCTGCTCTTTGGAAGCTGTGCACGGTAACACCACGCAGAGCACTAGTGCAAGCTTTTTCAGTTGGGCAATAGGATTTTGTCCAAAGTTAGGTGGCATGGATGCACGTGTTGTTTCTTGAGAAGAATGCTTTAAGTTGACTTAGACACTTCTATCACTTACTGTTCGTGCAGGAAAACCAGAGAGGTTTTCAAATAAATTGCTGTAAGAAATAGCTGTAAATGCTGCAGGAAGGGCAGAGAACAAAGTGAGCAGAGTGTGAAGCAGTCTTCCTGGACCCTTGTGCTTTCCTGCTGTGTTTTTCCATGACTTGCTGTGTGCACTGAAAGGGCAGGTCCTGCATGCCATGCCTTAAGGGGTCATTGGTGTGCATTTGGGATCATTTCCAGTAATTGGATTGCAATTAAAATAAGTTTCTATTAATGTGTTTTAAGAATTAAGAAACGCTTATTAGTAAGCTGTAGTTGTGTGTGAGGATGTGTAACAGCATTTCTGTTGGCAGAAGAGCCTGTATTGTTACAGACTTGAGGTTTACAGTACATGACATTGTGATAATTAGCATATAATCCAGTTGAAAGATGTATTAAGCTATTTATTGGGGAAAAAAAGAAAACACAAATGTTTTCTGGTGATTAAAACAATTATTTTCAGAGAATGAGGTGTTTGTGCCTGGAGTTCCAGCAAGTTATTAAAAAACATAAAACCCACAGCCTGCTTGAATGCTAGCAATTGTTTATTTTCCCCGTCTTTCCAGCTCTGATAACCTAGCAAGATGCTTTACTTTTGTTCCAAGGAGTTCAGGGTGCACCAAGCCCCATCCTTAAATCTTTGCTGCAGGAGTGAGCAAAGCCCTGAGACTTTGCTAGGTGACACGGAGCATGTCTCTCATTCCAGGCTGGGAAAAATAGGATAAGTCATGGTGCTATGGAGCCTTTCCTTAGGACGCATTTGCCTTCCCTGCAGCTTCAGGGCAGCATCAGGTGTAGGCAGCACTGAGCAGAATCGCTGCAACTCAGCCAGGACTGAGCAGAGTGAACTCCCCAGGCGTGCTCCTGGTACCAGAGCTGCCAGAGCTCATCTGCAGGATGGGGCTCACCAGTCCTCTTTGGCCACTGAGGAGAGCCCCGCTCACTCCCTGCACTTCTGGAGCAGGGACAGGCTGGGCTGGGAGGGAGAGCAGCCTGCTGTGGAATGCTGCCTGTCCTGGAGGGATGCTGCTTAAAAACTGGGCATGGAGATGTGTTTGTGGTGCAGAGCACAGGTGTGCACGTGGGGCTAGGGAATTTGTGTCGCGTGCACCAACATCTGAGCCATCTGAGGATGACCACAGGGTTCCTTTTCAGGGATACACTGTCCTCCTTTTGCCCATTTTTTGCCCTTCTTCTCATTCTTTTTCCCCCTTAATTGGATTTTTTTTTCAGTGTTGCTGCTCTGCACTGAATACAGAGAGTTTGGCAGTGACGTGATCATGGATAATTTTTAAGCCCTGCTTTCTTAACAAGGTGCTTTGCTCTGTGTTTTTAGACTAAAGTTGGTGTTTGAAGGTGTTTGGGCGATTTTAAGCATCCAGTCACCAGGAAATTAGCAGAGGAGATAAGTGCAGTGCTCATGTGAACCTAGAATTGCTTGGAGGTAGAACAGTAAAAGAAAATATCTAGCCCTGAGCCTGTGCTGCTAACTCGATTTTCTGCCTAATGTAGAGGGTTTTAGGCATGCTGACACAACTGTCCAGGCTGCAGGTGGCTGAGCCCTGGGGCAGGAGGATGCAGGGGGTGGTGGGGAGCATCCCTGGAAAGCCAGAGGGAAGGAGGAGCCTTGGCTGGGCAAGGCATGTGGGAGGGGGTAATGGGGACATGTTGGGAAGCAGCAGTGCCATCCTTGCTAAAACTGTGGGCATGGCAGTGCTGGAGTGGCTTCAGTGTTCCAGGATTTACTAACAAAATTTCAGGTGATCACTGAAGCTTTTCCAAAGGATTTCCTTATTGTTTTCTGTTTTGCTGAAACCTGCTTGAAGAATACTTCATTAACTGTGCAGAGGACTAATGCAAAACATTTTTTTCTTAAAATTTCAGTGCATGGCATGAATTTTGTAAGACATAACCTTTTGCAAGCTGCCAAGCCATACCCATCACCCAAATTAGCAATTGTTTTGGGCTTTCCTCCTTAAAAACCGTCTGCTTGGTGTGACCCTCAGCGTGCCCTGCTGTCTGTGCTACTGGTTGTTCATATGCATGCTCCAGGTGTGGTAAGAATTCATTCAAGGGATTTTTGGATTTTTTGCAGCTGGGAAGGCGTGGGCTCTGTGGCACAGGTTGTGCCTGAAGGTCTTCTGTCTGCACAGGAAGAGCTGGGGGTTGCCAAGTGCACATTTTTCCCTCTGGAGGCACCTGCCCTCAGTTCCCAGGTTTGGCAGTCGAGGCAGTTGCTGTAACATTTTACTTTATTAAATTAAGTCCATTTCACTGCTGCTGGCTCAGGTCCTGTGTTTCCATGGGCTGCACTGCAGGAATCCAGCCCTGCAGACACTGATTACTGGGGACAGTCATGTGAATGCTCTGAGAAACATCCAGCATGGCTGTCTGCAAGGTGCAGGCTCGTGCTGTCTCCCGTGCCCTGCAGACAAGTTCTGCATGCTGCTGCTGGACTGCAGAGGAGGAGTGTTGATGTGGCAAACGTGCTGTGTGGCTGCGTTCACCAGGAGCAAAATTGCAGTACAATAATACAATCTGAGCTCTGCAATGAGGACCATGCTGCAGAGCCACATATGGGCCTTTCCTTCATTCAGGTAGTTTAAAAAAAGGATATGGCAAAGCAAACGCCAGGTTAATTGCCATACGTAATTGCATTACAGTAGAGAAAAGACTTGTAACAAGCCCGTGAATTAGAGCTCACCATTTAGCTGGAGGAAGGCCTGATTTCTGCGATTTGTTGGATTAATTTAATTTAGTGTAAAATTTTATTCAGCTTGTAAGAGCGCTGGTATTCAGAAACTTTGGTGGGGAATCAAGGCAGGCTGAGATGCTTCCAGCTGGAACAGTGCTGGCAGCAGACTGCGTGGGGCAGGGGGAGCAGCTCGCCAGCTCTCACTTACAGCAGAAGTAGGTAAGATCCAGCTGCTACAGCCAACAGTTGTTCTTTACTTTTTTTTTTTTTTTTTTTTTTTTTTTTTCCCAAAGGAAGTCAGCCATATCGCTTTGTCTCACTAACGATCTGTGGTGCTTAATTACAGTGATGGGCACCTGTGCTCCCCAGCTGCTCCTCCTGTGCCTGTCGTGCAGGTACCACTGATGGACGCATGCCTGAAGCTCTGAGTTGTCAGTGGGATCTGCCTATTGACACCCCAAACCTTTTGTGGTTGCACAGTCACATGCCTCATGCCACGCAGCAGAGTGGGTAGAAACAGCTCTGCTCCTCACCAGCTGTCGAGCTGAAACGGTGCTGTGCTGGGATCTCGTAACACCTCTGCTTGAAGTCACAGAATCACAGGGGTCGGAAGGGACCTCTGGAGATCCCTCATGGATCTCCAGATCTGGAGATCCTCATGGAGCCCAACCCCCTGCCAAAGCAGTTCCCTCCAGCAGGTCACACAGGCAGGCATCCAGACGGGGCTGGGATATCTCCAGAGAAGGAGACTCCACCACCTCTCTGGGCAGCCTGGGCCAGGNACTGCTCAGCCCACCTCACCGCCCACTCCTCTGTCCCACACTTGCTCAGCTCCATCACAACCAGGTGCTGGCAGACAGGCTCAGACGCCTTGCTGAAGCCAAGGTGCCCAACAGCCACTGCTCTCCCCCCATCTCCCAGCTGCTGCTGACATCACAGCAGGCTGCCAGCTGGGGCCAGCACCATTGCCCCTTGCTCAATCCATGCTGACTCCTCCTGATCCCCTTCTGCTCTTCCCCTTGCTTGGAGATGGCATCCAGCACCAGCTGCTCCATCCCCTTTCCAGGGACGGAGGTGAGGCTGACTGCCCTGCACTTTCCCGCATCGTCCTTCTTGCCCTTTTTGAAGGCTGCAGTGACACTGGCTGTCCTCCAGCCTTCAGGCACCTCTCCCGTTCTCCAAGGCCTTTCAGAGATGACAGAGAGTGGCTCAACAATCACCTCTGCCAGCTCCCTTAGCACACGTGGGTGCATCCCCTTGGGCCCATGGATTGGTGCATGTTGATCCTGCCCAGACGCTCCCGGTCCATCTCCTCCTTGACCAGAGGGAAGCCATCAATTCCCCTGATTCTCTCTCCTACCTCCAGGGTCCAGGAATCCTGAAGGGCAGTCTTTGTAGTAAAGACTGAAGCAAAGAAGGCTTTTGATTCATTCACCTCTACATTCTCAGCATCCCCTGTTACCAGGACACCCACCTCATTTAGTAGGGATCCCACATTTTCCCTACTCTTCCTTTTACTGTTGACATTCTTAAAAAAACCCTTCTTATTGTCCTTTATGTCCTTTGCCAGCTTCAATTCCAGATGGGCAACTTCCTTGTTGTATCCCTGCAGGCCCTGATAGCATTCCTGTACTCCTCCCAAGAGGACAGGTGGTTGTCCCCCTGTGCCTGGTGCTGTTCTGCTCTCAGACAGCACTGGTGTGTTTGCATTTCGTGTGCTCTTGGGTATGTTAGAGCAATCTGAGCATCGCTCACGTCCTCATCTGCTTCGCTTCTTGTTCCTGTGAAATAGAGATGGAAATGTTTTATGTTCCTGGTAACATTTACTCCCTGCTGCAGTATTCGTGGCAGCATCCTGCCAGGACTTGGCATTTTCCCTCATTGGCTATTGCTCTTTCACTTCTCCTTCCCGTGCAGTACCTCTCTTTGATGTCCTGCAGAATGGTCGGGACTTAATCACTGACTTTGCTAATAAAATAAAAGACCAACAACGTCACTTTCAGGTTGTTTTGCCTTATTATTTCTCCTCTATTTCTCCTTCTCAGCTAATCTACCCTTCCCCTTGCTTCTTTTCTCTGTCCTCAACGCTGGTTTTGATTTCCATTTCGGACTTGTGCTCAAAGGTGGTCGGTATCTCTTGGATTACCTTTTTGGTTGGCCAGGGAAGTTGTCCATCCTTACCTCTGTCTGTGTGGTGTCAGAAGCAGGGTGTGGTTGTGGCAAGGTCTGTAGGTGCACGTTATGCTCCCACCAACACTGTGCTCCTTGACTTGCTTCATTTGAGCTGTGTAAATTGTAGCATTTACCTGATGCAGTGCTGACACTGGGTAGGGATCTCCCATACGGTTTCATTTCCTGGCATGCCTGGTTGCAGGTGCCTTATGTACATGTAAAACCCCCGTGTCCTTCCCTGTGCTTCATTTTTGTTGTTGAGCACTTTGCTGTTGGGACCAGCTCACATGGTCGAAGGTCACCAGGCTGCATGACCTGCATTTTTCTGCTTGAATGTATCCCGAGGTTGCTTTGACATCCAGGCAAATTATATTGGTGTATTGGTTCTGCAGTGTAGACAAAGCACGTAGTGATCAGCATCCCTGTAGACTATTTAATTTTTTTCATAATGAAAGTAATGGAGCAGTTTTGCTAGTCTGTGACCAGAGCACGGGGGAGAAATTCAGCTCTATGGGTGTTTTGGCCTTGACTGTGCAAAAGTTTGACCAAAGAACATTGAAAATTCATCGTGTTCATCTTGGGCTTGAATGCTAATAAGGAAACAGTAAATGGCAAGATGCTTAAAGATAATGTTACTGCCTAGTAACGGTGACTGGCTGGAGGGAAGAGGAGAAACAGCAGCATAGAAAATTGCGCACTTGCCCTCGGCAGTGAAGGTTGCATGTGCTGAGAATTTTTCACACAGTGTGCTGAACACATGCTGAACGCTTCTGGTAGGGTGTTACGTGCCTTTGGCTTCAATTTTCATGTGCACACAAACCTTATTTTTGAAATAAGTGTTAAAGGGCATTTTCCCCTGCTGGTTTGTTTTACCTANGTACTCTATTTTCCTTTTCTGTTAGTAAATAGTTTTTATCTCAACCCACGAGTTCTACCTTATTTCCAGGCCAGTGGGAGAAGTACACAAGCATTTATAAATAGGGATACCTATGCTGGAAGCACTTTGAGTTTACTTCGTTGGGGACTCAACAAATGAGTTAGAGTAAGATTCACCCATGCTGTTGTGTTCAGTTCACGTTGCCCCAAGGCCAGTGCAGGACCAGACGCTGCAGTTCCATATTTTGCTTCATTTCAAAAGAAAACAAGATCTAAAATTTCCAAGCAAGTTTAATTCTTGGTGGAAAAAGTTTTGAGGCACTGTAGACTTAACCATCATACCCGTATTGTATGCAGTTTTTCCAAACGGATGAAACAAGGATGGAAGCGTTCTGTTCCAAGACAAACGGAGATGACATGCATTGATCTTCTGATAAATGCAGAGCGTTTTAGGATGCAGTGTCAAGCCCCATACCTTCGTGCAGGGATGCCAGGTTCTGATAACAGCCAGCAGAAGCCCTGCCAGTCGCTGCGTGAGTTCTCCAGCCCAGGGGGCAGCCTTGGGGGTTCCTCACCTCGAGAGTGAGTAACTATTCCATTTTAATCAACATTATTTTTTCCAAGCACTGCTCCATGGGAAGCCTTGGTTGGATTGGAGCCAAAGGGTGCTTATGCAGTGTGACCAGTGAGGTAGGGGTATGCTGGGGAAGGGCTAAGGTGCATCACTGGGCTGCCCTTTTTTGCCCTTTCACTTGTCCACCTCCTGCATCACAAACGTGCAGGGGCTGATGGAGTGCAGTATTTCATGCTGCTGTTGCTGCATGGGAATCAGAGGCCGAGGAGCTGCTCTTCTCCTGGGGATACTGCGTGTATGTGTGTGTCTTCAGCGCTCTCAGTTGAGTGGAAACTCATTCCTTCTTGCTGCTTTGCTGTGGGGATGGAACCGGCTCTCCTGTATCATACAAAGTCCATGTGTAGCAGATGGGAGAAGAAAAAGCTCATCTGAAAGGCTTGGCTTTTCTCTCGTCCAGGAATCTTTTCTTTTTGTTACGTTTTTATGAACCTGCACAGGGGAAGCAAAATCCATTGGGTAATAATGGCAGTGACTGCTGTTTACAGAACATCTATTTTGGTCTTTTCCTTTCTGTGACCTCAATTGGTTCAGGCACTTAAACTTTGGGGAGATGTGCAGGGATCAGACCAGTAATTGCAGGCAGCGAAGAGGCTGAGCTTGTGCCCACAGAGCACTGAGCACTGTGTTTGCAAGGTTTGGCAGCGAGGACAAAGCCACTGCAATATGCAGGTGCCATCTGCATGTGTTCAGGTATGTGCATGATGCAGACACCCTGTCCCCTTCTCCCAAGGGGCAGTAACCCCTGTGCACATCCAGAGGGGCAGCTGAGCAGCAGGGCTTGGGCCGGGGATGCTTCCTTCCGCCAGCATGGATTACATTTACTCAGCAAGGAGAGTGAATAAAGGAAAGATGCTGTAGGAAGGCATCTAAATATACAGTGTGTCCTCGGAGAGAAGGAAATCAAATCCCCTGCCCATACAGTAATCAAGTGTTTGCACAGAAATACATCACTTGAGCAGCTCTGTGTGTCTGCATTGTGCTGAGCGGTGGCACCGCGCTGTATGTTTGAGGCAGATTAAAGAAGAAAAAAATTAAGCTCTTTATGTGAACGAGGTGAAGTGTTTATTCCCGGGAAATCCAGAGAAAGCCTTCAGAAGTGTTGATCTCATTTTGGCACTGAGGTTTTGGGTTTGGAGTGCAAACAATAGCTTTGTTGTTACTTAAAAAAACAAACAAAAATCCTCCAGGCAGAGCTTGGTTTTTATAATAGGAGCTAGTAATCATTTTTGCAGCTCTGCCCCCAGTGTCATGCAATGCTTTTAGAAGAAATAACAAAAAAGCAGGATCTTCATGGTGCTGGTGACCTCACCAGCAAAGCCCCTCCCGCGGCTGGTGGGCGATTAATGGAGCCCTGCCCATCCAGCTCGGTGCGGAGGGCAGCGTGTTCCTCCTCGCTGGATTCCTTTTGCCCAGTTGAGTGCTATACCATACATGATTTTTGGAAAGGACACAGAGGTAGGAACTGGAACAACTTGTTGCCTGGGGTGCCGTGCTTGCTGTTAGCAGGCAGGCATCACACCCCAGCGCCTTGCTGCACCCCTCGGGGGACCCAGGAGCCTGTTGCTCCCTGGGGTTCTCAAACCATCTGCATTCCCAGCTCAGGGTGGGTGTGCAGCTGGAGGCACCCCAGCTCCTAGGGGGTGTGAGGAGGGTGAGCTGACAAGGACTCGGCATGGGGGACTAGTATCAATATATATTAATTTTTCCCCGGTTTTGGGGAAAAATCAGTTTTCACTGCAGGTGGTCCAGGCTAGCAGAGAGGGAAGCAGAGAAGCTGATGTTTCAGAGAAAATACAAATGCTATTTTCTGATGCCTCATGGCATCCCCATGTGGCTCCATCTCCTGCCTTCTCTTTTTTGTCCTGTTTACCGACTGCTCTCTGACTCTCCCCCCAGACTTTCCATCCCCTTCCAGACCTATCCACTCAGTCCTTTAAATTCAAGGCAATCAACACTAGCAGGCTTCGCTGTCCTTCCTGCCAAGAAGAGCCTAGTGCAGGCGTTTCCTCAGGCTGCTCCATCTGCATAAAGGCACCTATGTTTCACTCATGCCTGCTTTGCTTTCAGCAGCAGCCGTGTGCTGTTGTGCCCATGCTCAGGGAAGCTGCTGTTGTCTGGATGTGTCTGTCCTGCGCTGCCGAGCTGTTTGCAGTCCTGGTGCTGGAACAGAAGGCAGTGGGATAGCTACCACGGCACGCTTCTTAGCACCGGCTGTTTGTTGAGCCCTCCAAAGAGTTCTCCACTGTTTTATTCTTGTCAGCAAACAGCACAGGGAGAAAATCGTCTCCTCTGCTAGTTGCTGCTGGGTTGTCTTCATGCAGGTGGGTGAGCTGGGTAGGTGGGCAGGTCATGGGCAGCCATCATTCAAACAGAATGTGGCTCAGTTTGGGCCGCTGGACTCCCAGGAGCATATGCCATCACCCTGAGGCAGGGCTTACACTGGATGTGCAGGAGTCCTCCTGATAATTGGGGCATCCTCGTTACTTGCTAGGACCCCATAAGATGTTCCTGGTGCCTGGGGGTATCCTTTTGGCTGTCAACGTCTCTCTGTGGTGTCTGCATGTGGGTAACAAGAGTGGCAGAAATCCATCATTATGCCACTCGTTCGTGCTCCCGTTTCACAGCAGCTTGTGCCTGGCCTCAGGCTGCCCACCCAGCGTGAACGTTGGTGCTGATCAAAGCCAACAGACCCCAGTGCGGAGTGGGGGAGGCCAGCTCTGGGGAAGGTGGTCCTGACCATGCTTTGTGTGCTGCTTTCCTTTCTGCCTCCATTCGGCTTTCCATCGAGAGATTACTTCTATGCTCCGTGCTCTAATCCCTTTATTTAAAAATATTCTTGTAAGCTTCAAATATACGTGCCAGACAGGCGTTGGAATGTGTTTTTACAAGAAGTAGGCCAACGATGAATTCAGCTAGGATAGGCAGAAAAGCAATGACAGACTGGTTTAAAACTGAATCAGGAATATAAAATTTATTAATGTGCTGAATCAGCACCATCTGCAGTGTGCTCCTGAGTAGCATGTTGGCTATACAGTTGCATAAAATCATGTGTACTCCCCTACTGTGCCCACGTAAAAGCAGGCACAGCTTTTCAAATTAACCAGGATGTGAAATGCTTGTGGTTTTTTATGCATTAGCCACTTAATGCAACCATGTAGTTCCCTGATGCTTTTGACAAAGGAAGATGTTCCTCGTGGAGTCATCTGGAGGTGGCAGCATGTGGCATTGCCTATTCACTGCAGAGAAATGGATCGTCCTCTTATTTCTCCTGGAGCTTTTGTTGCAGGTGCTGTGTTGCCTGGAAGAAACAAACCCGGCCGGCTCAGACCCTTTCATTTCACAGAGCTGATTTCCTGAAGTGTCGGCGCAGATTTTTCTTCTTTTCATCCGTTCTCTTGAAAATCTCTGGGAGACCTTTGTCTTCTTTTCTGTTTGTGTGCAAATGAGTAACACCATTTTGTTTTTTAACTCTCTGGATTTCTTTCCCTGCGCTGGTAGACAAAGAGCTAAGAAAAAACCCAGACCTCAGTGAGAACTCCATCCAGCAAATAGCTACAATACATCAATTGCTGCGAGATTAAAAACCTCTCTCTATTCACAAATAATAACCAGAGAAAGAAGAGATGTTACTATAGAATCCTTTTGTGTCCGTAGGGAAGTTCCTGGTGAGTTTTCTAATACAATGAATTGTTTTGGTTTTGTTTATTTTGTTTTCCCCTCAGTTTTAAATCAGGAAATAGATTTTCCTTGCTTCCTAGCAAATGCAGTGTCAAAACGGTATGAAGGTGTGAAGACACGTGGTCACAGCTTGTGATGGTAGGCTTCAGCTCTTAGGACCTGAAACGACAAATTCAGTTGAGTGTCTATTTCTGGTAAAGACTTGTGGAGTGATGCCTGCTTTGGATTCAGCTCGTAGATGATGAAAAAAGCAAACAGCTCTTCTGGTAAATACACTGCAACAAGTGCTTGAGGGTCACAGATACCCATCTCACTTGGAACTGTATAATTGTAACCAGGCAAAGTTGTGAAATTTGATGTGTTTCCAATGTTGGCTCTCTGATTACACTGATAGAATGAACCACCTCTCTTCCTGAGAGCCCAAGCTGGATAAAATACCAATAGTTAATCAGAAGGCCAGAAACGTGAGCTGGAGGACACAGGGCAAGCTGGTGCACTTGGTGTCCTGGGGGAAGAAGACACCCCCATGGCTTGTGGTTGGCTGTCTGCTGCTGGAAATGCTGCCTGTGGCCACCTCTGTCCTGGTGACCTGCTCTTCTCTCTTGTGTTTTCGTCCTCCTAAGCAATGTGCTCCCTGGAAAGGGGATGGAGCAGCTGGTGCTGGATGCCATCTCCAAGCAAGGGGAAGAGCAGAAGGGGATCAGGAGGAGTCAGCATGGATTGAGCAAGGGGCAATGGTGCTGGCCCCAGCTGGCAGCCTGCTGTGATGTCAGCAGCAGCTGGGAGCTGGGGGGAGAGCAGTGGCTGTTGGGCACCTTGGCTTCAGCAAGGCATCTGAGCCTGTCTGCCAGCACCTGGTTGTGATGGAGCTGAGCAAGTGTGGGACAGAGGAGTGGGCGGTGAGGTGGGCTGAGCAGTGGCTGAGTGGCAGAGCTGCGAGGGCTGGGATCAGCAGCCCAGAGTCTCGTTGGAGGCTGTCCCTAGCGGTGTTCCCCAGGGGTCGGGGCTGGCTCCGCTCTTGTTCCCCATCTTCCTCAGGGCCCTGGACGAGGGGATAGAGCCCAGCCTCAGCAAGTTTGCTGATGGGACGAAGGTGGGAGGAGTGGCTGAGGCAGCAGAAGGCCGTGCTGCCATTGAGGCAGAGCTGGGCAGGCTGAGAGCTGGGCAGAGAGGAAGCTGCTGAGGTTCCTGAAGGGCAAGGGCAGAGTCCTGCCCCTGGGGAGGAAGAAGCGCCTGCATCAGTGCAGGTTGGGGGCTGAGGTGCTGGAGAGGAGCTCTGCAGAGAAGGAGCTGGGGGTGCTGGTGGGCACGGGGTTGTCCCTGAGGCAGCAGTGTGGCCTGGTGGCCAAGAAGGCCCCTGGGATGGTGGGGTGCATTGCAAAGAGCGTGGGCAGCAGGGCGAGGGAGGGGATGGTCCCCCTCTGCTGTGCCCTGGGGAGGCCTCAGCTGGAGCCCTGTGTCCAGTGCTGGGCTCCCCAGTGCACCAAAGGCAGGGATGTGCTGGAGAGAGTGCATGGGAGGGCCCCAAAGATGCTTGGGGGCCTGGAGCATCTCCCTTGTGAGGAGAGGCTGAGAGCCCTGGGGCTGTTCAGCCTGGAGAAGAGAAGGCTGAGAGGGGATCTGATCCATGTCTCTAGGTATCTGAAGCGTGGGAGACAAGGAACGAGGACAGACTCTTTTGAGTGGTGTGTGGGGACAGGACAAGGGGCACTGGCCACCAACTTGAACCCAGGCAGTTCCCCACCACCATGCCTAAGAACTTCTTCCCGGTGCGGGTGCCGGAGCCCTGGCCCAGGCTGCCCAGAGAGGTGGTGGAGTCTCCTTCTCTGGAGATATCCCAGCCCCGTCTGGACGCCTGCCTGTGTGACCTGCTGGAGGGAACTGCTTTGGCAGGGGTTGGGCTCCATGATCTCCAGAGGTCCCTTCCAACCCCTGTGATTCTGTGATTCCCCACAGGCTCCAGGTGCTGTTTGTGCAGAGGAGAGGGGTGCAGCTCAGCACTCGTACCCTGAAGCCATTGCTGTGACCCGGGGCTGGTAGCTGTCCAGATGTTCTGCTGAATTTTCACGTCCCCGTGGCATGTTGGCCATAGCAGTTCCCATGCCACAAGTCGCGCTCCCAACATGCATTTAAATATTTGAAAAGCACCAGAAGACAACTTACAGGTCAACTGACTTTTAATTCTTTTTTTTTTTAACACCTTTGTAAATCCCCGTGTGTGTGGCACGTAGCATCCCAAGCTGCTGCCAAGGCATTTATTTCCCCTCTGTTTTCACCCAGAATAATTGGAAAGCATCGCCAGAAAGCGCTCTGACACGTGGGATTAAAGCACTGCATAAATTTATAGCGGATCACCGTGGCCCTCTGGAAATTCCCCCGTGATTTGTTCTTAAATCATTGCTGCTTTATGAGTTACAAAAGAAATAAAATCACAGAATCATGGAATTGTAGGGTTTGGAAGGGACCTCTGGAGATCCTCAAGCCCAACCCCCTGCCAAAGCAGGAGAATCCACACATGGCAGCAGGGTCAGGATGTTTCTAAGGATGGATTTTGGTGAAATCTCGATTTCCAAACTCTCTGAGCAGGTGTGGTTTGCACAGGATGATGGCTTCCATACTCATTTTAATTATCTTTGCAAATGAAAAGTCCCAGCAGCGTAAACCCAGCTTCTCTTGTTTTGCTGTTGTTGAAATATTCTGGGTATGGAAGGCAGGGAGCACGGGGTCTGGGATTCTGGGCCTTGGCTCTGCCTCGACAGCGTGTTATAGCCACGAATAAACCTCCAGCGTTTGTGCTGTGATTCTAGAATGCCATTACATGTTCTGTATTTTAAATAGCATGAATTGAAATTATCAAATTAAAGCACTTTTTCTTCCTCGAAAAAAGCATACTGACCTTATCATTAAAATAAAAGCTTCTAATTTGTTTTCCTGACAGAAAATTAAAGCTTTCGTATTTTTCTTTTGATCTGGAATTCAATTTCTCTGTGAATTTTTTTCGGCTAATTACCTTTTTTCCCCACTCAGCTCCACATGCAGAGCTGGGTATGCCTCTCTAGAATATTAAAATGCTGTCCTGGGGGGGAATCTGGGATCTGGGCTTTTAGCTGGGCTGCTGCTGAGAACAGCTAAGCACCTTTTGGGTGGGAAGCACAAGAAATCTCAGCAGCAGCCCATGCCCCAGTGAGATCCCAGGGAGCCCAACCCCCTTCCTCCTGCTTTCTGCGTTGTTTGTTTGTTAGCAGCATTCATTAAGCTGTGATTTTTCAGAAGCAGCGTGATGATACAGGTGGATGGGTCTGAAAGCTCGTTGCAGTCAGTGCCTAGGGGGGAAGGAGGCTTGCGGAGCCCCGAGCTGCAGCGTGGGAGCTGGAGGCTGGGGGGGCTTTGGCAGCGTGCTTCAGGACATAATGCAGAAGTTTCTGAAGGGAACTAATTACAACTTCCAGATCAGCCCTGACGGTGAGCATAACTGATGGAGCTGCTTTGTCGGGGAGGAGATGGGAGCATTCTTGTGGAACGTGTGGCTGTGACGGTTTCCTTGCCAGCTGTGTGCGTAACAGGCACCAGCGCTCGCTCCTCATGGCTGGATCTTGGTGATCAGTTCTCCCCAGGTGCTCTGTGGCTAGGCCCTGTGGGGATCAATACACCTGAATATTCTGCACGCTGAGAGAGAGGAAAGTGAATTTTTGATGGCTCTTTGTAACCATTACTGCACCTTTCATCTCCGCTGGGCATCGCTGGTGTTCTTCCAGGTGCCTTGCTGCAGCTCCACGTTTTGACCCAGCAGCTGGTGTTGCTGCTTGCGTTCAGCAGGTAATCCAGGTGGTAAGGAGAAGGGGTTGGCATCTCCCCCTCCTGAGCCCAAGGAAACAAAAAGGAAATGTTTTCAGTGTTGAATCCAGCAAGCGTCAAACCCATGGCAAATCCACGCATGCCAGATTCTGAACAAAACACAGCAGTGGAGCAAGAAACGCAAATGTTCTTCTTCTAATAATTCTCCTTCAACAAAACTGTTCTTTATCTCTGTGTTGCTCAAAGCTGGCACTTGGCGGAGTGGTATGGGACAGCTGGCTGTTGCCAGTTTGCCGTCTGCACAAATGAAAAAGAAAACCCAAGCTGGCACTTCTGCAGGAGAGGTGAAATCTTATGAAAGCAACAGATCCTGCACAGTTTCACTCCTTTTTATTTTTTAACAATTACTTGGAAGTCACTGTTTTTACCGAAAGCTGAAGCGCTATTAGGTTCTAATTATGATTTTCCCTCTTGATTTTGCTGTTTAGCAGCCTTGGCTGTTTTCACCCATTACTGTTCAGTGGCTTTGAAGCCTGTCTTTCCCACCCTCACTTATGAAGGCAGATCGTTGTGCTCCGGTAGTGAGGTGTCTGTGATTTATTTTTAACAGCCTGTAATTTTGTGGGAATGATTTGGCTTACCACTGTGTTTTCCTAACGTCACTCTTTCAGGCTATTCTGTAGCAGTTTTTTGATGCAAATAGGCATAAAATACAAATATTATCATCTGTGCATGTTCTTAAATCATTTGAGGATTGCATTGAGAGCTTTTGCCCTCTGCAAAAACAAACTTTCAGCCCAAATCTGATTCTTAGCCATCGTTTTGAACCATTTTGCTGTGCATCCCCAAACCTTTCACTTAGCCTAGATCCCCCCCCTCCCTCATTTTCTTCTGGCAGTCTTCACACAAGCACTTGACATAGAAAAAGGATTGCAGCTTGGTAGGTAGTAACACATAGCAACAGTTTCCAGATTGTTTGATACCAGGGAAGCACTGCTGTTAATTTTAGTCCAAGTGTGTTCCTTGTTAAACACATTATTTCTTCTGCTAACGAGCACAGAAATTGTTAGTTTACTGCAAAACAAGAATTTTAAATGACTTTTTGGAGGTAAAGAAGCTGCTGTGGCCAGTCTCTTGCTGGTTCTGAGTCCGGCACTGATGGCATTTCTCCGCTTGGCACTGCTGTGGTTGAGGACAGGGTCAGGAGCAGGGCTGAGAATGAAATGTCAGCTCCTCCCATGGCACATTGTCAGCTGGTCAAATGCAGAGAGGCATTTTTAATCCCACTGAGTCCTGAAAGAGCACTAAAATCTGTAGCTGGGGGGTGGCTTCTTCATGGGAACAGAGCACGGAAGAATTACCCGATGTCCTACCCTGGAAGTGTTGTGCATCGAGCACTGGGATGTTCCAGTGCAGCTGATGGAAAGGTTTCATAAGACCTCCAAGCTTTTTGCAAGTTGCTCTCATTGCAACTCATTGTCTGCAGCAAGCTTGAGATGTGGTAGCAGTTTGCATTTCAGAGCCAAGGTGTTTATAAGGAGACATTCTTGCTGATGCAGCCAGGTGAGTTCAGCTCTCCAAGGCAGGCACTTCCTCAGCACCCAGTCTAACGTGCACAGGGACCCAGTGTGCTCAGTCTGCCTGGTTGCTGCTGGTCCCTGCTGAGGCATTCCATCTCGATACGCATAAGGAAAATAAATCAGATTGTTTTCTCTTCCTGCATTTTTGGCAGTTGTCAGTGCAAACTGTGTATCTCTTCTGCTGGAGCAACTTCTTGCTTCCTGGCCGTGAGAATACTTACTTTTCCCAAGGAGGACTGGTGTGTTCTGGGCTTATGCCACAGGGACATCCAGCTGCATCAGGCCCTGCTGATTTTAGCTGTAAGTGGTCTACAAAGTCTTGCAATAACCGTGGTGATAAGGTGTGCTTCTGGCTGCAGGCCCCCAGCCTTGCTCAGGGGGCTTTCAGCAGCCTCCTGGGGAGCCTGGAGGAAAACTGGGTGCAATTGCTGCCAGAGAAAGGAGGCACGTTTCAGAAATGACCCTTAGTCCTATTTGTTTTTGTTATTAAGCTTATTTAGGTATATACATAACAAAGCTTATACCAGTCAGTTTCTAAGAAAAACCCCTTGTCTCCTGGAAAGCTCTCACAGTTTCAGTGTAGGTGGAAGAAGGTCTGGACTTAAATATGTAATTAGTTAAAGAAGAAAAATGATTATTTCAGGCCAGAGGTATACAACAGACTTGTTATTTCAAACTGTCTTTCTTTTGGGAAGTTGACGATGCTATTTTTAGTTGCTTTTTGAGTAAAGGCAATAATCAGCCTAATTGGAAATAGATTTTTTTTTTTTCCAGCATGTCTGGGGCAGGGAAGTTTCAGTGTTAGCAGTGGGGTGGGTGTGCATGTAGCTCCTGCTGCATTGTCCTGGGCGTGACACGAAAGTCTTGTGTCTGTGGGGACATCCTGCCCGTGCTTCATTTCCCCTCCGTGAGCAGCTGCGTGATGCTTGAATGCTCTTTGCATTTGTTGTGAAGAAGATTGGTGGTTCCTACGTGTCTCCCAGGACAGGTGTGGAGGCTGTGCTGCTGGCGAGGGTGAGCTCTGAGCATCTCTGTCCCAAAAGCAGGAGGTTGCTTGCAGTGCCTGTGATTTTCTGGCTTGCTTCCATGGGTGCACATCTGCACCGTGAGGCTCCTCGCCGTCACACAAAGTCATCTGAAGCTTGCTTCTCCCAGCCCTCCCCTGCCCTCAGGAGGCTGTCCCCAAACATTTAGGAATTTGCTCCCGAGGGCTTGGCCGTGAGCCAAGGGCAAGGATGGAGTGAACGTGTTTGAGACTCACGAACTGAGCAGGGCTGGCTGCAAAGTGTCAGAGATGCACAGTTGTGACCCCAGTTGGGGTCCTACAGGGCTGTGGACACTGTAGAGCTGTAAGGGATTAGTTTATTGGTTTCATATGCTGTAGTAAACGTGTCTGAGAATATAAAGAGGCATATAAAGGCATCTCAAGGCAGTGGTTAGAGGGAATTGTTGCAGGAAGTCTTCAGGTCGCTTCGCAGCCAGAAATACGATGTCCTGGCAAGGCAAAATAGTATTTTTAGAGTTTTCCAACTATTCAGGATCAGAAAAATCCCAATATATTTTTTTTCTATGAGAAGAGAAATAATAGTAGCATGTGAAAAGCATTTAATGTGAAATTCCAGCTTGAAGCAAAGTTCTGCTCCACAAAGCAGGCATTTTTAACTCTGTGTTTGTTTTAAAACCCGTCAGACAGTGAAGCTCCCCTTTCAGAAAGATTTTCCCTTCTTTCTCCTTTATGCTTGATAACAAATGGGGCACTTCTGATCAGCTTGAATGGATGTGGCATCTCTGGTTAAGCTTGCAACTAAGCTGTGCATGGCAGCCACGATCCTCACAGCAATCACAGGATCGTAGGGGCTGGAGGGGACCTCTGGGGGACATGGAGTCCAACCCCTGCGAAAACAGGTTCCCTACAGCAGGCTGCACAGGGAAGTGTGAGCAGACAGCCTGATGTCACAGGAGCACTTGGTATAAAAAGCAGCCGTGACGGAGGGATTGCCACCGATTTGTATTGCATCCAGCTTCTTGGTCAAGAGAAGAGGAGGAAAGGTTTGGTGGAAAAGCTCTTCGTTTAACATGGCTTTATTCAAAATACGATGGGGAGCATTTGGTGATACCGCAAGTAGCAAATAGCATCAAGATCTCAACGGGCCAGTAAGATGGCTGAGGAGTTAGGTCTCTGAAATCAGCTTAGCTCTTTTGGAGGTGCTCGGCCGCGCTCTGTGTTGGGGTAACCCAGTTGCTCAGCCTGCTGGCTGTGGGGAAGAGTGGACATCTCGGAGCCAAGGCCAATGTCAACTTTATTTGCCAACTTTATGCCAACTTTATTTGCGTGGATTGTAACTAGCAGTGCTGTTTGGGAAGGGCTTTTCATCCTCACATATCTTCAGAAGGAAGCCGAGCTAGTTTCAGTGTGTGTGGAAGACTCTTCCGCTTCCTTGGGCACCTGTTGCTGGAGAGGACATGCCTGCAGATGGTGAATGCTTCTGGTGACAGCATTTAATCCCAAAAAGGTACAGGTGAGTAGGAAATGCTGAACAGCTTTAGCAATTACCAGCTCCAAACCGGCCAAGAAATGCGATTTAGCACTGTCTAGAGTTCAAAAAATGCCAGGGGACCCTTAATGAGGCATTGCTCTCTTGTCTCATCCCGCCAGCAGCTCTTCCCAGCCGTGCTGCCGGTGCCCAGCTGCTGCAGGGCCGGCCCAGAGGGACGAGGGCAGTTAGCTGATTTCCCGGTGCCATGCCCTGCAGAGCAGAGCTGCTTGGAAGGCAGCAGCTCCTCGCCTCCTGGGATGAATCGTGTTTGTTGGATCCTTGCTGTGACATGCCAGTGCTCTCTGCAAGGAAGCCTAATGCCGAGCTGTCCAGGTTCTTTGTTCCATTCCCAAAATGTATTGTAGGAAGCTAATTTCAGCATGAAAAGCCATGGGGCTTGAACCTTGAGGGTTCCAAGCACTGCTTTCAGTTACGTTAGGCTCATTAGCAATGTGGAATTTCTGTTCTCTGCCTCTGCTTCTCTGGAGCAGCACTTGATGCAGAAGGCAGCCTGCTTGCTCCTGCAGGCACTGGTATTGCCTGAACGTGCTGATGGTGACATTCAGGCTTCCCACTGCCCGTTTATCTGCAGTCTGATGGAAGAGCAAGGAGGAGAGACCGCCCATTCCTTGGATATCATCCGTTCCCATACCTTCAGCACTGCTGATTTAGTGCCTTGCCAGTGCTGCCGGAGGATGGCCGGAGAGATAGGAGGAAAAAATGAATTTTTAACGGAACTTATGCTCTGGGAGATATGTTGCACGTGTCAGCGTGCTTTTCTCCCTTTCTGTCACTCCTTCCCTCCTAAATCATTCTGTTTTTTGGGGGCCAGGGCCGGACAGATGGGGTGTTCCCTGCTCAGAGCTGTGCTGCTGAGGCATTTGTCACAGCCCCAGTGCAGTCTGGGGGGCACTTGGCCCACACTGCGTGGTGAAATCATAGAGTCACAGAATCACAGAATGGTTCAGGTTGGAAGGGACCTTAGAGATCACCTTGTTCCAACCCCCCTGCCATGGGCAAGGACACCTCCCACCAGACCAGGCTGCCCAAAGCCCCATCCAGCCTGGCCTTGAACACTGCCAGGGAGGCGGCATCCACAGCTTCTCTGGGCAACCTGTGCCAGTGTCTCACCACCCTCACAGGGAAGAATTTCCTCCTTCTATCTAGTCTAAATCTACCCTCTTCCAGTTTATAACCGTTACCCCTTGTCCTGTCATTATCTATCCTTGTAAAAAGCCCCTCCCCAGCTTTCCTGTAGGCCCCTTCAGGTACTGAGAAATCATCAAGGGAAAGTTCAAGGCTTCAGATTGGTTCCTGTAGACACTGTGCTACCAAAGGTAATAACTGTTGTGTGGTAGCTCTCTCCATGCTTTGCTTCCGTGCCGAGGTGCCTTGCTGCCGAGTGCAGCGAGCATCAGAGCCTGGGGCTGACACTCGCTCACCAAACCCAGCGGTATGGCAGCAAGTTTTTCCCCAAATGTGAGTTTTCTTTTCCTTCTTCAAAGAGCGAATGGATGCCCTCGGTCACAATCTCATTTTAGATCAGAACTAAGAGTAATTATAGCGCTTTGTGATGAAGCCTGGAGTGTTTGCTGCCTCTGGCTGGCTGCGAGTCATTGCAGTGGAATATTTCACCTGGAAACTGGTGGAAACTCCCAGGTGCAAGAGATCCTAGGATCATCAGGAAGATATTTCACCTTCTGTGGTGGACATGTGTTGCAAATCAGAGGCCTTTGTATTTGGAGTCACTTCCAACAGCGGTATGGAAGTTTTGGAAGAAACCTGGCATGCTGCAAGTATGAATTTTATAAAGAAGAAATTTTATGTAGTGCTGCAGCAGTGTTCTCACGAGGTGTGCTGTGATTCGGTGCCTGGCCTTTCCATTGAGGGGACTTCCAGGTGTATTGCGAGGTTTGTGTGAATTAATCACAAATTTCATGGACCTGAGATAACGAGGCTGAAGGCTGGAGCCATGGAGACGGTCGTTATGGGAATGGTTTGCCCTTAAAATACACCAAATGCACAACTGCTCGGCACCACCTCAAAAAGTGTGAAGGCTGCCTGAAGTTGCTGCTGGAAGCTGCCTGTCTGCTGCAGGTGGGTCCTTCCTGAGTCTTGGTATGGTTTTGCTATGCTTCACAGAAGCTAGAAGTGTTTGCTAGAAGTGTTGCTGTTTCACTTGAGTTCCCTTGCATGTCTCATGCTGACTTAGGGCATGTGGTTGCCCTGGTCCTAGCAGTCCTGCAGTTTCAGCATGACCTGCTGGGACTCTGTTAAAATTGCAGCCACCACGTTTCCTTTTATCAACAGTTTGTTACCGGTGTGTGATAAATCAGATAAAGAAGAACCTGCCAGGGTTTAGTATCTTCTCCCATTTTCTTCTCAGAGGTGACTGATAGACTTCGCTTTCCTCATTTTTCCCCTTTTCTCCGCTGTCCCTCGGTAAATTACTGTAACCCAATTTAGGGCTTTATTGAATCCCAGCCTTTTAAGGGACTGGGTAAGCCAGGTGCTGAGACAGAGGCTCTGGGTTGTGCTGTTAGGCTTACAGATACCTGGGGAACCAGAGAGCTGAGCTGTAGTGAATGATGTATTTGTTTGCTTTAATGGGCAGTAAAATTGCATGGAAAATCTTTTGGTAAAAGGGCACGAGGGAGGGCATTGTTCTTAGTGAAAAAGGGCCTTCCTGGAGCTCTTCCTCACTTGTTTTAATGTTAATATGAAACAGGATTCCTCCGTCCTCACGAAGCATCTCCAGCTTGTCTTCTCCCTGGAGTATAACGGTTCCAGCAAATGAGGCTCATGAATTTCAGTGCCAATGCAGCGTGTTTTTCACCTCTGGGCTTTAATATCTGCTGTCTGCCGCTGCGCTGTGCTCTGATTGCAGCTTCTCTTAAAAAGAGGTGAAAAATAGCGGAAAAGATGGGTTTTAATGTTATTAATGTAGTGAGTCCTGTGTGAAATGGCAAACACGTCCAGGGCTGAATACAGGGCTTGTAGGGCAGATGTGCTCCTCTGATGGGTTCCACTGGTGGGAGGCAATGTCCCCTCGGGCTGGTGCCACGTCTGTGCCCGTGGCAGCACTGGGATCGCTGAGCTGGTTCCACTGGGCAGGGACAGCAGACGTGTGTGTGTGTGTGTGTACAAGGGTGTTTAATTAAAGGGAAAAGTGGTCTTAAGTGCTGTAGAGGTTGGAGGTGCAACAGGTGGCACTCAATTTCTTGGGTCTGGTTTCATGGCTCTCACAAAATGCTTGAGATAAACCTTTGCCAGCACCTTTTCCTTCACAGTGGGCAGGAGACATTTCTGCCTTCCCTCCGAGCCTTCTTCCTGCAGCACCGAGCAGGCTGGGTGAGCTTGGGGACGTTGGCTGTATCCCCGGCGGTGACATCTCCCATTTCATCCATCAAGGTCTCGTTGGGTTACACGCAGAGGCCAGGAAGAGTCAGATCTGGTTTCATACTCGCTTTGGGGTTTTATTTCTGTGGTAGCAGTGGCTGTTGGAACTAACTCCCTTGCTTCTGGAGGCAGCACTTCTGCCATGCACGAGTTAAGCCTCACCTCCCAGCTCTGTCTTTGTCACAAGACTCGCTCATGTCATCCTGGGGCAAGGAGTGCTCCAGGAGAGGCCCTGCAGGTAGCGGGTCCTATGTGCTTGTGCCAGAAAAGGGCTTTTGCTGAGTTTCCTCAGGGAGAGACCCACCCAATTGGCTCAGGATACTGCTTGGCTTTGGGGAAGGCAGTCAGGAAGACTTTGGGTTTGTAACCATTTTTGTATGGTTTATTAGTAGGTAGTGGTCTGATATCAGTATTGACATTAATTAGTAAGCTCTCTGGCACCATCCAGCAGCCTCTGGGGCTCCATGGGGGCACCTCTGAGTGCTGGCAGAGGTATCACAGCTCAGGGTTACCATCCAGAGGCATTTCTAAACCCTTGGCTTCTGTTCTCAACAAACACATGGTCTCACCTGAGGGACTCTCAGGTTTTGCTGGGTGTCCCTATGGAGCTGGCTGGGGTGGGCAGGCAGCAAGGGTCCCTCGCAGGGTCCATTGTGCAGAACTCTCCTGGGGGTTTGGCGTTCTGGGCAGCCTTTCCTACAGGTAAATTAGCCTTAGCACAAGCTCATTGGCAGGCATTTGGGTTGGGACACACGTGCAGGAGGAAGCTGAGAGCCAAAATGAAGCCACCTCCCATGGAGCGTGGAGGGGAATGCGAGCAGCAGCCATGCTGTTTGCCTAGGGTAACTTTTTAATTTCTGCTTCCACATGAAGAAGTTGTTGGCGTTTTCATCCAGCTTCACCTGGTTTTGGATTCCCTTGGGCTCACTGGTGCACGCTGGGGTGGGCTTTCCCTTGGAAAGCTGCAGGCAGCATCCCACGGAGCCCTGCACTCGCCGCTGCCCGTGGGCTCTGCTTGGTTGTGTCCCTGGAGAGCTTGGCTGGGCTTCACAGCAGGGCTGGCATGGTGGTTGTCACGGGGCTGAGGGGTGGCTATTGAATTTGAGAGTGCTTTTTATAGATGCAGAGGACCCTGGTGCCAGCTGAAGCATGTGAATGTCAGTAAATTATTTCTGCTCCCAGAGTCTCCACAGTGGCCATTTGGCAGGCAATTAACCTTACAATAGGATGTGTAAGATAAGTGGTGTAGTGGGTGAGAACTCAAAATCGAAAAGATTTTTAAATTGCTTCTCCAATCAGCATCGCCTGTTCCTTCTCCATTATCCCTCTTCTGCCATGGCTCATTTGCTGCTGTGGTGCAGAAGGAGCTGGAAGGGTCCCCAGTCTCCCTCTTCTCCTCCCCAAAGGCTTTGGCATATTTGTCACTTCTTTTTAAGCCCTGTGCATGTAGGCAAGGAAGACCCAGTACCACCTTGAAGCAGGTGATGGGCCAGCTGCCCTGGAGGGCTTCAGAGCCCTTCCTGATGCAAGCAGTGCTGGGCAGTGGGATTGCTTCCCTTTTTCAGAGGGAGAACTGGGTTGTCCGAAGCAGTGGGCAGTTTTTTACATGCCTACCTGGTGGTGTTTGTCTGGGGTCTGTTAGCTACAGTAGGGATGAGTCCTTGGTGCAAAACACCGCAAAGAAAGAGCATGGGCTTTGTGTGCTGGGCTGGGCTCTGTTGCTCTACTGTGCAAATCTCACCCCAGGAGTCAGGCAGTGCCATGTAAAACCTGAACTCTTCACTTTTTTTCCCAAGCATTCAAGGTTTTGAGGTTTCTCTGCTCTGTGGCATCCCTGTAAAGGAATGGGATCAGGAGAGAGGGGTTTGTGCACACCATGTGAAGCACTGGAAACCGAAGCACTGGAGCAGGTGGTGGGTTCCCCATCCCTGGAGACATTCAAGGTCAATCTGGACCAGGATGTGAGCACCCTGATGGAGCTGTGGGTGTCCCTGTGCATTGCAGGGGTGCTGGACTGGATGGCCTTTAAGGGTCCCTTCCAACTCAAACAATTCTATGATTCTATGTACCTATAGCATCTTCCATTGCTGCCACCTTGGTTGGATGTTGTGGGTGAGTCTTGTTTGTTTTTCTTGTTTCTAAGCTGACAAGGTGGGCAAATCTGGGTCTGGAACGCTGCTAATCAATTTTGCATCCAGTCAGAAATTGCAGGAGCAACTTAACCGTGGGGGTCTGGGTTTGAATCTGAATGCTCTCATTCTCTGAGCCTTGCAAAAAATGAAAGGTTTTAGATGAGAGAAGTTGGTCCCAGCTCAATTTCAGTTCAAAGCAACAAGCGGGAGTTGCACATGCTGTAAAGTCCTGTGAGTATCAGGTGCGTGCATTGAACAAGGAGTCCTCTGATAACTTATTCCATATGTCCTAAAGGAGATTGACCTCTGCCTCCGTAACCCTTGTTTGCTTAACTTGTAAGTGTATGGAATGCAGCACCTGTTGTATTTAGCAGGGAATGCAGACCCAAATGGCGTGTTGGTGTGGTGCCTTCGAGTGCTTCTCAGAACGGTGAGGATGGCTCGAAGGGTCCAGCTGGGATGTGGAGAGAAGGCAGTAGGTGGTGCTGCCATTGCTCTCGCTGCTTTTTGGCTGGGTTAAGCTGTGTGCTGCAGCTGGCACGCTCTCAGCTCAGCGTAGCTCCACGTACCGTGTCTGTGCCCGCTGCAGCTGGGATGTGCAGTCTGGCTGTGCTCTGTGACCCCGTTCTCTGCGTGAAGCCCGCCCATGCTTGGAGTAAAGCTGGCCTTTGTAATGGGGCTGCTCGCCATCAAAAGGCCACTACAGCACACTGAGCAGCTCTTTAAAAGCTTTGTTTGATGCAGTCGAGTCAGGATGTTGCCTATATTGGAAGTCTTCACTTTCAGGAAGAGAGCCAGAAGCTCCTGGCAGCTGTGGGTTTTGGACTTGTGGCTATGGGGAGGGCTGGGCTATGGGGACGGCTGGCTTATGGGGATCGCAGCATTGAAGGAGCTGCTTTGTCTGTGGTCACAGAAGCAGCCTTCAGAGAGAATGAGCAATTTTCAGTTCACTCAAAGACTTCTTTAATTTTCTTTTTCCTTTGTTGTGTTTGGAGGTTGGAGTCTACTCTTCTGTCCTGAGCTGTAGGCATCACCAATGGCATTCTTGTGGCATGTCTGGCCGCCACCGTCCCCTCAACGGGAGCAGCGTGGTGTTGGGTGCATTCATCAGCAGCAAACCCAGGAGCTGCTTTTGGCTTCCTGCTGCTTTCCAGGGCACGTGTCTCCTTGGGCACCGCAGCCTTAGTGCTGGCTGTGGGCAGAGCAGGGCAGGTCGGTACTTGGTCTTTGAAGATTGCCTCCTTATGTCTTCTATCCAAATGTTCTAGATGTCAGCCATCGCTTCCACGAGCAGTAAGAACGTTTGGTGGAGATGGAGAAATAAGTAAGGTAAAAATCAATAAATTGTTAACGATTTGCTGTGTTAACGCAGCTTTTATTACAAAATCTTATTCCATTTGATCAACTCATCAACACATCCATCAAGTGAAATCCACTTGGAAGTTAGCATTTCTGTTTTCCACTTCCCTTCAAAGAGCGAAGGGAAGAAGGGTCGCTGGGAATGGACTGGCTGTCACCCACGAGTCGACTTCATTGCTGATTTCTATAAAAAAGCATACAGCTACTTAAAAAGTGGAATTGTGCAACACAACCACAGTGCAGAGAGAAGCTTAAGAAAGACATCAGTAAGAACACACCTAGAAATAAAGCCCTTTTGTACCCTCTCAAAGTCTGGGTCAGCTCCTGCCTCTCGATTCGGGCTGGACTGACCGCCTTAAGCCATGCAGCGTGGAGCAAGGAGAGGAGCACCACCCCAAGCTGGTCCTCGCTTAGCTGGGCTCATTTCCGTCTTTGGTCTCATTCCTGACTCTGTAAAACAAATCCTGGCTCTGTCTGACTCTTTTTGCTGGTAGCAAACCCAGCCAAGCCAGGGATGGCCATGTTTCCTTTCTCCTCTCTCTCCATTCAGGTTCATGGATTACCATTGTCTCCCCCATGCACCTGGCCTTGGCTTCTGCCTGTTCCTCCCGTTTGTAGTCCTCTAAAATGCCTCAGTAGCACTATCAGGAGGAAAAATCAATGCACTCTTTCCCGCAGGGGTCATCACCAGCCTTGTTATGGCACTTCTTTCCAAATATTGGGCCAACTTTGAGTGCCGCATCCCCCATCCAACGAACACAGCTGGGTTTTCCAGTTTCCCTTCTCCGGGCTCCAACTCCCTTCTCTTTCAATAATTCCATGCAAGGCAAATATGGCACCAAATCCTGCAGCTTTGGGCAGCCCATGCTCCGTAGAGCAGCGCTGGACTCTCAGCAGTTGGGGCTTTCAGCTGTTGTGACCTGCAGGTACCGGGTGCTTCCCATTACAGGGAGACCTGTCAGTGTGACCTCAGCCTGCCAGCAGCAGCCCTGCTTTTCCTGGTCACCTTCCACTGCCTGATTCCCTGCGGAGCCATGATCCACAGAGCCACAAAATTGTATTCATTGCTGGCACTGTTTTACTGTCAGAGTAAACTTTTATCTGTCCCTTTATTTATGGCACCTGCCTCACGCACTGAGCTCTCTCTCTTTACAAGTGTCATCAATCTCTGGAAGTGCCACTGGCCATTTTATCTCTGAGGACATACTCTCCTGTTTCTTTTTTTTATCATCATTATTTTTTTGTTTCTTTATCTTCTTTGTTTCCCCCTGGAAGACATGTAGAGCGTCAGCAGGGTTTGGACACAGGCAGCCACCACTCTGCTCCTGCAGGACCCACCGGAGCCGTTCAGTATGGGTGGGTGAACCATGAAAAACCATGTTGAATATGGTATGGAAAGGAGAGGAAAACCACCATCCTTGGACAAATCTTCCAGACTTCTTACATGGTAAATTTGCCCTTTCTCAGGCCGTGATTTGGTGCCTATCTGGCTTGTGGGAGCACGGTTCCTGCGGCAGATGGGCCGATGTCCACCTGCTGCTCTCTGCAGACACCAGCGAAAGGGAAGGAGGCCCTGATTCAGAACATCTTCTCTTAAAAGGAATGCTTCTGGGGCTGTTCAGGAGGGGAGAACAGCTGCCCAGGCTCTCAGCCCTGCACCTGCAGTTGCTGTAGGCTGACAGTGGAATGTGCTGGGATCAGTGGAGTTAGCAGTGTTTATCAGATAGCTTGGACTTGTTGATAAATTGCCTGAACACACTGAAGACTGACAAATAACTTTATAAAAAAGAAGAACTGTAAGTTTTCTTGGCAGATAGTGCCTCTTCTTCGTGTGGGGCTCTGCCACTAGCCAGAAGCAGAAATGTCAGAACTGGATTTGTGGGCACATCCCTACCTGAATTCCCACTGGTTTCATTACCGCAGAAATGCCAGGGAACGGGGGGGACAGGAAGATAGTGGTGCGTGCCACAGCCATCATCTCAGCAGGCTTTGCTGGCCTGAGGCACTGTCAGCACTCACACATCCCTCCAGGAGGATGAAAGGTGTTGCCTCTCATCAGTGCGCAGAGCCCGGGTTTGGGTCTGAGCAGCAGTGCTGTGGACGTTGGCTGCTGTGGACGTTGGCTGCTGGTCTCTGAGCTGCACGCTGCACCGGCCGCTGTTTGCATCCAGCAAGCACAGCGTGTGCTCTGTTCATGGTGCTTGAGGAGAGGAGCAAAAAGTGAACAGAAAGGGTGCAGACGGAGAAGGGAAATGGTGAGCGTGGCTTTTCTGGGGTCCTGCGTATGCTCTGACGTTCCAGTTCCTGCTGTGCCTGTTGATGAAACCTAGGGTTTCCCTCGGGTGTGTGGCTGTCCTCCAGTGCCACCCGCCCTTGGGTAGGTACCATGGCTTTGTTTGGTCACTTTTTAGAATCATAGAATCATAGAAACCTTAGAGTTGGAAGGGACCTTTAAAGGTCATCTAGTCCAACTCCCCTGCAATGTACAGGGATATCTACAGCTGGATCAGGTTGCTCAGAGCCCCATCCAGCCTGACCTTGAATGTCTCCATGGACGTGGCATCCACTGCATCTCTGAGCAACCTGTTCCAGGGCTTCATCTCCCTTACTGTAAAAAACTTTTTTCTTATAACCAATCTAAATCTCCTCTCTTTTAGTTTGAAACCATTTCCCCTTGTCCTATCACAACAGATCCTGCTGGAGTCTGTCCCCTTCTTTCTTATAATCCCCCTCTAGATACTGAAAGGCCACTCTCAGGTCTGCCCAGAGCGTTCTCCAGGCTGCACAGCCCCAGCTCTCTCAGCCTGTCCTCACAGGGGAGGTGTTCCATTCCTTGCATCGTTTTTGTGACCCTCCTTTTCTTAAAGGCTAGTGAGAACTTCCATGTGAAACCAGAGCAGTCACGAGATACACCTTGGTGCCATGATGGAGAGGACAGGTGGGTTTGGAGACAAAACACCTAGGGAAGGAATTCTGCCAAGCAGAGTTAGGGCAAGAGATCTGTGGGCCATCTCTACTTTGCAGGTGTGAGATGTTTAAACATCACAAGTTGCTCTATCTGAGCTGCTTCTGGAGGTTTGGCCAAGGCTGAGCTCTGCTGTTGTGCTGGGTTCCTTGCTGCTCTGGCAGAGACCTGTGTGAAGAGTGTGGGAACGTTTAATTGGGGGTGTTGAAGGCTGCAGTTGTCTGTGAGGCACAGATGCAGTGCTGTCACCTGGGGCGATCACCTGGGAGCTGGCGTGTGTCAAATATCACTTCTACATCATCATAAAGAGGAGCACTGAGGCTTGATTGTCAGAACTTCATTCTCGTGGTCATCTTTTGTAAGAAACTTGGTCAACACAGCATGCTTTGTGATGAGACCCGCGGTGCTGCCCTGGGGGTGCCACCGCACCTCTGTGCTCCCAGGAGGCACCAGGGCCATGGGGCCATTTGCAGGGAGCTCCGTGGAGGCTGGGTGCCCTGCCTCTCCGGGCAGCAGGGAGCCAAGCAGCGATCTACGTCAGCTCTTCTTCAGCGTGTACTTCTATCTGTGTCTATTAGAACATATGCTCCGAGCACAAAATGTTTACCTAACAGTTTCTCCAGATTGGCCTTTGGGAAACTCTCCGAATGGGAAGACAACAGCAATAAAAGATATCCTGTAGCTTTTGTGTTGACAAAAATGTGCTCAATTGGCAAGCAGAAATGGTATTTGCCTGGGAAGAACATCCCTCGCTGTACAGCTTGCTGCTTTCTGCCAGCAGAAGTGCCCTTTTTGCAAAGCATGCAGTTTTATTCTGGTGACAGCGCAGACTTCTCTGGAGGGAAATCTCTCCCAGCTTCCAGGAACATTTCCAGTTCATCTCGCCGAGGGATGGGACACCTGTTTCTGCGTCACATCCAACACCTGCATGCCCTGAGAAGTTTGGTGTGCCCCTGCTCACTTGTACCTGCCGCCTCATCGCCTTCATTCCTTCCTCCCAGCTCTGTTTGCTGCACTGAAATCATCGTGAGCATCACCCGGAGCATCCAGGCGTGAACGCGGGGTGTCACGGTGCTGCTGAAACCTTGGTTGGAGCGAGCTGCAGGCTTGGAGAGGTGAGCCCAGCTGACCCAGGGAGAGCTGCACAGCCCAGCAATCCACCCTGGCTGACGGCAAAGGGCTGGCTTCCTCAGGTCCCTGGCTGCTCCGTTGGTGTGTTGAGTGGGATTTGGTTATTTCCAGTGGAAACACAAAGCAAAACAACTAAAAACTCAGGGTTCGAAGTTCTTGTTGCATACAGAACAGTGCAAGACACCCTGCCTTCGTGCTGCCATGCAGCTGGGGATGTCTGTTAAGGATCTGCACTGGCAAATTAGTAATGGTGGGCTCCTAATTGTGGTTGTTTATCTTGGCAGATGTTGTGCTGTGGGATGTTTGGCCTTTTTTTTTCTTTTTTTTTATTTTTTCTGTGATCAAGAGCAATTACCTTGAATTACTTTGCCTCTAAGATTCATACAAAGAACACAGTTGTAGGAAATGTTGATGGGGGCTGATTTTTCTGCCACTGGTCAGAATTTTGCAGAGCTGCAATCTGTAGCAAGGAGTTTCAGAGATCCCATCCTCATCCCATGGCATAATCTCTTGTTTCAGTTCATTGCGTTCCTAGAGGTTTCAGACCTGTTACGGACACACCATTTTCGTCCTTGCTTTTTCTGTATTTCTTCAGAAGATGTGGTTCTGTCTCTCGAAATGGGAGGAGCTGCTCTGCAGCTGTCAGTGCTGCAGCCATCGCAGCTGCCCTGCTGATGAATCACAGCTCCTGTTTCTGCCGTGGGTTTTGTCATCTGGGAAAGCAGGCACCTGTGGTGCTCTTCTGTGCCCTCCTCCGTTCTCCTCTGCCTCAAATAGTTCCTAGGACACCTGCTTCCCAGGGGTCCCCCCGCTTCTGCCCATGGAATGGCTTTGGCTTTCCCCAGCTTTTCTTCCCCTCGTGCCCAGAACTGAGCTGATGCACACGGAGGGGTCGTATATACCGTCTGTGGGCTGCATCTCGTGGATGGACTAGCACGAGGAGCCTGGGGAACCCCACGCTGCTGGGAGCTGAGCCATTAATCCCGGTCTGAGACTCAGGAGAGAAAGCACACGTATTTTCCTGCAAGACGGCTACGTTAATAGCAATTAGATTAGGCAAAAGAAATCAGTTGTACATTAAAACTAAGCATGATGTTGTTTCAAGGAATTCAGACACACTGAGCAGCTCCTTTTGGAGAGGATGTACAGAGGGACACTGTGAATAGGGTGCAGGTATGGGTGCTGCGTTCGTTTGCCACCCTGTCAGGGGCTTTGTGCCGCTCCTCAGAAATTCTTCCTAACAAATTGCTCTTGACTGCTTCCTGAGTGTAGGGAAACCATCGACCCTCACTTGCTGAATCACAGATTGGGAGTGTGGTGGTCCTGGTTCTGCAACTCACGCATGTCCATGGAGCTACACGTTTAGTACCAGTTCGAGGTGGAAAAGTTACTGACTTGCTGCTAAATGGATGATTTTAAATGCATCGATACCAAAAGACCCTTGCTGAGCAGTTCTGTGAGCAAGAGCTAAGCCTCCAGGAGCAGTAAAGCAAGCGGTGCTGCCAGCTGTGCTTCCTGAGCTGAAAGCATTGGCCAGTTTTTGCTGTCGATGGGGTACATGTTCTTGATGCCAACTGTGGGTTTGTGGCTCTTGTTTTGTAGTCGAGGTTTAATCAGCTTTGGAATGGTGGTGCAGCACGTCCGCTGTAAGCACGTGGGGGGAGAGAAGGGCTGATGAAGTAAGAGCAGTAAATCTAGCTTGACTTCCTTTCACTATCAAATTGTTCTAAAAAGGAGCAAACAGGAGGAGAATTTCCATCAGAACCTTCTGCTGTTTGGCATGCAACAATTTTCAAATATTAATGCAAACTTAATTTTGTTATGAAACCTTTTGGACAGCTCGCGTCGCCGTTTGCTCTTGTAGCTTTAGACTATTCTTCCCTTAAACTGAATTGAATATAAATGTCTTGCTGTTAATGGATGTAATTGTGGAGAGTAAACAGCCATGAGTGGTGGGGACCACGAAGCCACCCAGCAGCACAAGGGCAGGCTCCTGCTCTTTCCTCCCTCTGTGAGCAATGGGTGCATGAAACTGAGCACACAACGCTGTTTCTATTTTATGACATCACTGTTTTCCAAACTGCTGATGAACACAGTTGTCCAAGTAAGGAAAAAGTAAATAGGAGCAATGGAATCAGTGTAAACTTACAAGGAATGCTTAACGGGTTAGGGTTAGCATGCTTTAAACTTATAAAAGAGGAGCTGGGAGTTGGGATATGGAATAAGCAAATGTTTTTTGAGTGAAAGAAGGTAAGTGCAGTGTGGAGCAGTTGCAGTTGTTCAGTTACCCACCTGCACACCCCTGCAGCTTGTCACTAGAGCTGGTCTGGGACTGCACCCAGGTGTCAGTGGCCGTGTTCCTGCAGCCGCAGGACGTGGCTGCCAGTCCCAGCTCTTTGCAGTGTCACCTCTCCAACGCTCTAGGTGCATCAAACACTTCAAATGCAAAATAGAGAACAGAGCAAGTGGAATACAGAGCCTCAGATCTCCCCCAGGGAGGAAAAGGATCCGTCAGCATGCAGTGAAATTGCTGCCATCCCTTCTGCCTCCCAGATTGCGCTTCTCAGTGAACTTCCCTGAGGTTGTTCTCTGCTGCCTTCTCCTCCTCCTCCCTTTTCTTTTCCGTTTCTCCTACAATGGCAAATAAAACCAGTTCGTAAAACACAGCAAGCACATCTCTGCTGCCCAACAAAACAGCACGCACTTAACTGCTCTTAAACGGTGCCATCTGAGCTGTTAGATGGCTTCTTGCCATGCCAGCAAGAAGCAGGTGTTTGTTGGGGTGGCTGAGGTTTGTGTACCTTACTCTGAGACATGCACTAGGTGGACCATCCATTCTGTATTGGAATTTTTACCCATAGTTTTATTTTTATTTACGAGTCCTGCCATCTCAAGGCATCCTAAGCAATATTTGCTCTTGTGTTTCTCTGCTTCAGGATCATCCAGTGACAAAAGCGGGAAGCGTTCTGCTGAAAATGGTGATTTGGGATTTAGTGGGCGCTGGAAACAGCGAGCCCTGCTCCTTGTGAGCCCCTTGAGCAGCAGGCAGGCAGCCAGCAGCCTCGGGGTTGGGCCTTCTGCTGGCTCCCAGCATGGCTGGGTCACACTGCTGGCCTTGGAGGTGAGAGGAAATAGCCTCAATTCCTCTGAAATCTTGGAACCGCTCGCGCTGCCATTTCCCGGCTGTGCTGATGTTGGCAGAGGGGAAGGCGGGACAGAGCTCTCGAGGAGTGAGAGTGGTTCTGCTCTTGTCAGCCAGCTCGCTATTAATGGCTCGGTGTGACATCACTTACTCGTTCTCAAACCTCGTGGCTGAGCTGGCAGCACAGTGAGCCTGCAGTTGGCGGCGGTCCCGTTCTTATTTACGGCTCCTAGGTGTGATGGAGGGGCTGTTCAGGCTTGCGTGCTGCGCTGGTGCTGAGCCACCGCTGTTGTTTTCCCATGCAAAACATAGAAAATCTATCTTATGCACTGCGGTGGCTGCAGCCACAGATGTCTTCCAGACCTGCTCATTTTGAGTGCCATGTGGTACAGGTGGAGATACCCTTATTTTGCATTTGCTGCATGAAAATGACATCTTCTCCGGATGCCATTCTCTTTTCCTGGTCAGTGCTCTGCCTTGAAAGCATCCCATGCTTTTAACATGTGTGATTTTTTTTGCCATCCTGCTCTGAATTTGAGGATTGTTTGACCATGGAAGGAAACCTCAACATGCTCTGCTGGGGCACGGTCTCGTGGCCGTCACAAATGGTGATGCCATTTGTTTTTGCTCTGCTTTTCATGCTTGGAGGATGCTGAACCGAGCAATGCTGTGTCAAGCAACGTGCACTTCTAGGAGGCAGGGCAGGAAGCTCCCCTGGCTTTGGGAGGCAGTAACACCTGCATTGGGTACAAATCCTTTGCTGATTTGTATTGTAGAAGTTGAGTGGGGTGTCAAGCTGCTATTCACTAGAAGATGGTCTCAGCCATCGTTTCTCTGGGGCAGATTTATATGCTGGTTTTTATTACTTAGTAAAACCTAATTTACAAAGATTTAAGCTCAAAACCGGATCAACAATTTAAGGGCTGTGAAACTGTTTTCTCTTCCAAAAGGGAAAATCATATTAGAGGTGGATCCATTCGATCATGGGATCGTTGGGTGGAGAGGTCTTACCCATCCAGAGCACAATAAATAGGACTGTGGTTTCAGGGAGCACAGCTTCCTCTCACAGGTAAGTTTGGAGCATCCTCACCATGCTCCTCTGTGAGCTGGTTTACACCATACTGATGACAAACACAACATGCTACAGAAAGCTGCAACCCTCCCTTGGATCCGTGGCTCTCGAGGGTTGCCCAAGGTACACTTCTCCATCCACTAGTGTTCAATATGACATGATGTACTTGTTATTAAAAACCTGGAGAAGTGTCAGGGCAATTATGTGTTGCAGGAGGAAGGCAGCCACTTGGAGAAGATGTAAAAAAAGCTGTGTTCAAACCACTCAGTGGAAGGGAAATTGATAGATCCTCTTGGGAAATAAGTGGGAGTTGGTCCTTGAACGTACGCAGGCGTTCCTGTGAATAGCGGTAAATAACCTCCTGCACAGCAAAGTCTGCGTGGAAGCCCAGTGGTGGGACCCTCTTTGGCTTTTTCTCTTCCTTCTCTCATCTCCCTCTGCACAGGGAGAGCCAAAAAAAACAAAGAAGATGAGATTTGTGGGTGGCTCTGTGTCTCTTCTTTTCTGATTCCCTTGTCCATAGTGCATCTTGTTCCTTCAGCAACGCTTCTGCAGGTTCAGACTTCAGCCTGGTGTGAGCTGCTCTGATTTGCACAGTTGTGTGTGTGTTCACCTGAGCTCCCTGCGCTTGTGTGCGTTCTGCATTTTGGGGAAGTAGGGGATGGTGGTGGGATGGTGGGGCAGCTCTGAATGCAGGTACCTGGGAGCCAGGAAGCTTTTGGGCAGGGAGAAGTGTGAGCAGGAAAAGGGTTGATATCTCCCATTCTTGTGGCACCGGTGGAAGTGGATTGCCCAAGTCCAACAGCAGGATTTGGGCTGCGGCATGTTTCAAAATCCATCAGCATCTGCCGGGTGCTCCTTTGGGGTGCAGGCATAAAGGCAAGTGTTTGCCACGTGGACACAATTCCAAACAGGCCAAGCTTGCCAAAGCAAATCCACAGCTCGAATTCTGTTGGCCTCTGCATTATTAGCACTTGATACATTTGGCTTTAATGTTTGTCCCTTATGCTTATCAAGTGTGGCTCTTACATTTGGATAGGAACGCCCGAGCTGGCTTACTAAGGAAAATATTTCCTCACTCCATGTAGTGCGAAGCGCTGTGAGCTGAAAAATTGTCTGTAGGCAGCTCATCAGACCTGTCTGCTGTGTTTTCTGAAATTACGTGCCCAAAGAGAGCAGCAGCAGATTTTTTTTCCTTCCGCAGCCAAGAGGCTGGTGGCAGGAGGCAGGAGCAAAATGGGATTTGCCAGTCTATATTACCTGGTGAGTTAATGTCGGCGCAGCGCTCCTGGCCTCTCTCTGATGTCTGTAGGCAGTAATAAATCACATCTGACCAAGCCGAGACAACGTGCTGATTTGCAAACATGAAGTAACATCTAATAAAAGTTCACATTTCAGATTTTTAAAGAGCAGCCTTTGGATTAACCTGGAGTGGTGCAGATGAACCCAAGCTCGCCACTTGAAAGTTCTGCGTATATGTATGCAAAACTAATTAAAACTCAATTTGCTCCTGTTTCCAGAAGAGACTTCAAATACATTTGACTGAGAAATCATGTCTCTCTATACCGCAAGGTGTTTCTTATCTTGTAATTTTCCCATTTGTCAGCTTTGATTTTAAACAAGAGCTCGTAGCACAAGGCAGTCTTTTTGCCTAGCAGTGATCACCCAGCAAGCCTCGTGAGAATCATCATTCTCACCTCGGTATTGCAAGTGTTGTAAGGAGCATCTCTGGGCATCCTTGCAGCCCTCTGGGTCATCTGTCCTTGGAGGAGAGGGACCACGTCAAACTGGCTGGAGGGCCTGGCCCGAGGGAGGTGGGGAACAGAGTTAGATCCAGCTGGCATCCGGTCACCAGTGGTGTCCCCCAGGGGTTGGTACTGGGCTCACACTGTTCAATATCTTTATTGATGATCTGGATGAGGGGACTGAGGGCACCCTCAGTCAGTTTGCAGATGACACCAAGTTGGGAGGATGTGTCGATCTGCCTGAGGGTAGGGAGGCCCTGCAGAGGGATCTGGACAGGCTGCACTGCTGGGCTGAGGTCAATGGGATGAGGTTCAACAAGGCCCAGTGCTGGGTCCTGCACTTTGGTCACAACAACCCCATGCAGCACCACAGGCATGGGGCAGAGTGTCTGGGAGACTGTGCAGAGGAGAAGGACCTGGGGGTGTTGGTTGATGCTCGGCTGAACATGGCGCACGGTATGCTACCATGCTCCCAGGTAACAGCGATAGGATGAGAGGGAATGGCCTCAAGTTGCGCCAGGGGAGGTTCAGGTTGAATGTTAGGAAAATCTTCTCTGAGAGGGTGATCAGGCACTGGCACAACTGCGCAGGAGTGGTGGAATCACCGTCCCTGGAGGTGTTCAAGAAACGTCTAGATGTGGTACTAAGGGACATGGTGTAGTGGGCAGTCTTGGTGGTAGGTGGACAGTTGGACTGGATGATCTTGGAGGTCTCTTCCAACCTTGATGATTCCATGATTCTGTGTCATAGTGTTTGTACCACATGAGCAGCCCCTTAGCCCTGTCTACACCTTCTGGGATATCCATTCCCAGAAGTGCAGCTACCCCATACCCTCAGCTTTCTCCTTCCCATTTCTTGGCATGGTTCAGAAATCTCAGCCACCTGGTGAGCGAGCTGCATTTCTGGGAACTGCAGGGGGGCATTTTGTAGCACCTCTGGTCCTCAGCTGGTTCCTTTTTTCCATACTGGTGTGGCTTTGGAGTGTTGGATCTTTCTAGACCAAAATGAGGATGCATTACAGGGCTGGTAAAAACCAGACTGAAGGAAGGCTTTCCAGCTGCTTACAGCTCTTGTTGTGGTTGGTGTTGGTCTTACTTTGGAAACAAGAGGCTGCGTTTTTCTCTAGGGGCACCACTCAACCAAAGCAAGGCTGGAGGTGCGTGTGCTCCGGTTTCTGTGTGTGGAGCATGTCCTTTTGGCCTTGCATCCTGCTCTTGCCTGAGCCTACAAACACCCTGGGCATTTTCGCAGCATCCCTTAGCAGCATGCCTTCTGGAGGGGGCAGGTAGCACCAATACACAGCTCTGCACGAGGAGGGGAGGAAGAAGGAGGCTCAGTTAGATACGCAGTTTCTCTTATTTTCTTCCTCCTTATCATGCTCCAGAACAGCCCCTTGTTCCATTCCAGCACCAGGATCCAGGAGGAGGTGGCTGCTCACATCAGCCAGAGAGCTGCGGGCAGCCCCGGGAGCTGTGCAGTTCGAAGGGAGCGAAATCTGGGCAGTGCTGAGCAGCACAGGAGCAAAAGCTCTGAGCTGAAAGGAGGTCGTGAGGTACACGTCCTGCACGAGTTTGTTCTGAAATCCAGATCTCTGCATGTGCGATGTCCCTGAGGAGTGAGCTGCTCTGTTGCTCCTGACGCTTTTTTCGTACTCTCTGTTCTCTTCTTGATTGTTTTGGATAGATTTTGTCACGCTTGACATTTTTCGTAGAATTTGTGCTGAGCCATTTTCCCCTCTCTCCCACTCAGACGAGGTGCAAACTGTCCTTCCTGCAGACACGCTGCTCCTAAGGTCTGGCTGCGGTGCTCCAGTTTGTTCTGGACGTGCCTGGAACCCAGCAGTGCCTCTCGGTGCTTCACTTTGTGCCTTGAGTTGCTGAGCTGTTGGCACGGGATGAAGCCCGAGCTTCCACCCACTCCCAAGCCTCCCAGCTCTGCGTAGTTCAGCCCCAGGTGTTCAGATACCAGGACAACAAGGCAAGCAGGGCAGTGAGGACAGGGGGAATGCTGCTCTGGGAGCCTCAGAGCTGTATATGTTGTACATTGGCTTCTGGGCACGGTGTGCTGGGGGGCTGCCAGGCCAGGGCAGCCCTTGCTGGGGTCAGTGCCTGTCTGCCCAGCTCCAGGGGCAGGGCTGGCAGGGCACGCTGCCCATGCTGGCCTGCTCCTCTGCAGCCTTTGCATCTCCTCTGGGAGAGATTTGCGTCTCCTTTGGCCAGCGCCAGAGGTGGAGGAGCTTCTCATTTCTATTTTGCAAAGTCTGATTTCCATTTAGGGCTCTGTGCATTTGGCAGTCAACAGCGTTGTATGTTCCCAACCATATTCAGTGTACTTACATGTGGGTAGACAAATACAAAGTGTAAAAAATTGTTGGTGTGTTAATGTTGATCAGTTTTTGCCTTCTCTTATTTTTAGTGCATTTCCATCTTCTGTGTGAAGTGCCTCTTAGGATTTTTGATGTATCTGTTCTTCTGTCTTTGCATTCTGAGCACATGTTTATCGTGGTCAGGAAGCAGGGATGCTTTTGCTGTTCAGAGGACCTCTGCCTTTGGTTTTGCTCTGCTGTGCTTAATAAGAGATTGCAATGATTGCATGGCCCGCTGTCACTTGTCACAGCATGCACCAAATGAGTTTTCATTTTAATTAAAAGAAGAAATTAAAATTGACCACTCAGTTCCAGCGTTTTAGAGGTTTATAGCTTCAACATTTTTTTTCATAGCATTTTGAAATACTTCCAAAATAATTTGAAAAGTCAGGAAATGAAAGCCAGACCTCCGAAGGGCGTTGTAACTAGGAAATAAACTCAGACAGCACAATCCCACAGCTGTTTGAGCAAAGGGAGTCAGATGTTTAGGGTATTCCACAGCAAACATCTCAGCGTTCTGCTTTGTGTGGTATTCGAGCACCCTTGTATCCAAGGTACGAAGTGCTGGGGCCTGAGGGTGATGTGCCCTTGCCCTGCACAGGTGTGCTGCACCAGGGCCATGGGTGGCTCCTGGGCTGTGCTCGTTGTCACAGAGCAGTTTTGTTCCAGCAGCCCTGATCATGGTGCCCAGCTGTGTACAGACACACCGTGGGCTGTGCTCGCAGGAGAGCTGGAGTCCCAAAGCAGGGCACCCCGTGCTTGTGGGCATCGTGGTCCCAGTGCCAGGTTGGGAGCCAGAACGTGAGTTTGGGATGGCAGCAGCCCCTGCACAGAGCCGCCTGCTCTGGGGAAGCAAGCTGTGTCTGAGGCTGTTGGTTTGTTTGCTGTTGAGGTTGGGCTTGTTTGCCTTTGAGATTGAAACATATTTTTTATCGAGATAAGGCTGAGTCAAATGAGAAAAGCAAACCCAGCGTTCCCTGAGAAGCGTTCAGTATTTCGCCTAACAATAATCACGCAGCTCACCCCTTCTCCCTGGATGGCTTTATTGCACGTGCAGCTTCCACAAGCAGCGGGCAGTGCCGTGTACGAGGATGGAGCCCCAGACCTTGCACAGCAGGGCTTGTGCAGAATGGCGTACAGCAGAGAGCATTTGGTTTGGCTTTACCTTCCTGTTTTCATTTTCTCTCAATGGCTACATTTCTTCTCAGCCCCTGTTATGGCAGCTCACACCCTATTTTGAGTGAGGCTTCTCTAGTGGCCTTTTTCAGCATCCCCTAGATTTTAACAGCACTTGCAAAGCTCAGGAGGCTGAGTTCAAACTGCTGCTGTGGGTGCCAGCTTAAAGTGAAGCTTTTTCCTTCTGGAAAAAGTCATCTGAAATTGTTTAATCTTTTCCAGGGAAGCATCTAAGGAAAAATTCCATTTTTCTCCATATTCAAAACATTCTCACAACAACTTGCAGTGTTGTCATGTTTTGGAACACGACTTCAGATTTGGCAAAACGTGTTTTTTTCTTTTTTCGCCCTCTAACTATTACAGTTCTTCAGCAAAACTTACCCAAATTTGCTTAAACGGAGGAACATCCCGGTGCTGGCAGGGGACAGGCAGCTGCTGAAGGGGGGCAGGGGGTGGCTTTAGCCCCTTCTCTTCCATTTCTCCTCCTTCCCCCACCTGCAGATGGATCGCTCGCTTTGCAAGTCTTGTTAAATAAATTAAATTAAATTCTAAATTGAGTCTTGCCTGTTGGGCGCTCAGGCTTGAAGAGTGATCCAGCTGCGAGCTCCCATCCATGTCCCAAAGGCATGGCTGAGATACACAACTGAAAGTGAAGGAATGCTTCAGGCCTTGCAGATGACTCCTCTTCGTGCCCAGGAGGAGAAACAGAGAAGCAGCGACGGAGATGGGGAGAGCAGCACAAGAAGTTTGCCCATTATATGAATTACGTACAAGCTGACAAATTCCTCAAGTCAGTTTAATCTGTTTTCCTCTGCACCCGGAAAGAGAAAATGACCATTTAATTATTGGGAGAAAAAATGACCTCACTAATTGAGAGAGCCACATCAGTGCAATTTGGCTGATAGTTCGATTTATTTGAGGAGCGTGGATGCAGTTGAGGCAGAGATGCTATTTAATGTTTAATTGGATGGACCCAGCGTGATGAAGAGCCAGGTGTCCTCACCCAGACAAGGGAATCCTAGGGAATGTCTGGGAAAAAGTGGAGGATAAAGGAGAAAGGCTGCTGGTCTTTGAATCTAAGGGATAAGGATATGAAACTTGGGCATTGCTGCTAGCCTTTACTCTGAGTAAGTCGTTGTGGTAGCGAAGACGTGGAGAATTTTATTTTATTTTATGCTCTGTCTACATGAAAAATACTTGTATTGTACTCCATCAGTTTGGAGTACTTCCTTATGGCTGGCAGAAAAATGTATGGTGTGGATGCAAGCTACATCTCTGCAGAAGCAGCTCAGCTGTAAATGAAATACCAATATTGAATTCAGTAGCACCCAGTGCTTTGGCAGAAACATGGCATTTTTCAATGGTTTCTTCTTGAGTATCACCCGTGTTATTTAGTATTTGCTTTCCAGAGATGTCAAAGGAAGTTGTGTGTTTATGTTCATCTCCATTAAGTGATCAGTATTGCTTTGCCTTTCTTTGGGCTTCTGCAGCTGGTCGATGCATCAAAGCAAGCTGTTCATTTCTGCATGGACGCTGCCCTGCCCAGGCTGCCGGCAAGGAAGAGCAAAGGGGGAAATTCCTTCTCTTTAGGCTGCCAGACCCTGTGTTTCCAAGGGAGGTGACTTTGGCTCATGCTCTGCTGAGCTTATTGTCAGGTGCTTCGTGTTCCAGATTGCTTAATTGCACAGCGGGAGGATGGGACACTTGTGCCGGTGCAGTAAATTGTAATTAAGCAGCACATTTGTTCTGTGGCACGCTGAAGGAGAGGCAGCCACGTTCACCTGCAGATGTGTCAGCTCCAATGCCTTTGCCTTTCCTTTGCTTTGAACATTCTTCTGAGGAGTAAAGCTAGTCTGAATGCCAGTGTTAAATGAGCACGTAAATCCCTGTTTCTTAAACTAACAAACATTTTTCTTGTTTATTGTCGGATGCCTCCGAAGTTGAGCAGTCTCAAGTAGAAAATCCTTATTAAATTCATCAGAAGAAAGTCTGCTTGTCATTTTTTGCTGACCAATAACCAAACCCTACACCACCTTTGGGGCGTGGGAGCTGTCATCTTTCTCTTTGTGAGTTTACCATGAGACTGAACCCTCATGGAGTTTGAGTATCTCTTGCTTTCCCAGGGCTTCCCCAAAGCTCCTGGTTTTCTGCTCTGCTCTGTAGCTGTGGCTTGAGGCTCCCAAGTGGGTGGGATAACCAGTCACTTGGCAGAGCTGATGCCCTCTTCTGCAAGTAAAACTAGTTTGCTTTGGCTGTAGTTTTGTAGAACATCATCTTGCGTATTCTTGCTTGTATCCAAATGTTTTGATCTCCGTGCTTCTGAAATCAGTGTTTGATTTCATCACCAATATGGTTCTGGTGTACCGAAGGAGATGGCTGACGCCGTAAAGGACCATAAAGACTGCAGTAGAAGTGTTGTGGGCAATACTGGTGCCCTCATCTTGGTTCTCAGAGTCCTTTGCAGTCACTGGGCAGGAGTCCTCAGTGCTGGTCTGAGGGCTGGTCAGGCTCTGGGTGGCTGCGTGGCACACGTGGAAGCATTTGTGCTCCCCACAATTTTCCAAGATCTGTTAACCTATGGCTGTGAGTCCCTTGTGAAACACTGACTTTTAGTTGCATAGATTCAAGATTTTTTTTTTCATTTAGTTTCTTAGAATTGGCCAAACCATGGGATCCGTGGCATCGGCCATATGGCCCCATAGCAGCCTGTCTGGAGCCATGTGTTTCTGGAAGCACCCCAGGCCAAGTTTCATGTCCAATGTGTACGTAGAGGTGGTTCTGGGGCAAATAAACCACAAACTGGCCACGAGCTGCTTTCTTTCCATTCACCCTTTGCTTTTAAACCGCCCTCACACTTCTCCTCTCTGCACGGGGTTGGTGAGCAGATAAAACAGAGTTGCTGTCCTGGGGTGGAACGCTCCCAAACAAAAGGTTCTGTAGGATGCGAATTAAATAACAGCCATGGGTCGAAGTAATTTTCCTTTTGGTAATGGCTGTGTTATTCACGGATGAGTGTGCTCGCGGATTAGTTGCTCGGTGAAAATGAGCAAAATTGCTCCACGGTTTTCATGTGTGGTGTTACAGACTTAAACCTTTTTCTTTTTTAATTAAAGAAAAAAGTGAAGAAAATTTCACCTGAAAGTGTAATGCATGAAGCAAAGTTGACAGTGGGCTTCGTACACTGCTGTTTGCTGACAGATGCTCCACTGAGAAAACTCAAGTGTTGAAAGCTTGTATGTGCCAGGTTTTTACAGCTTTTTCTGAGTTTCCATGCTCCCCTCCATAATGTTTGCTTTTCTTTCAGGTTGTGGGACGCAGGTGATTTTACTCACGTTATAACTGGATACATTCTAAAACAAGTGTGAAAGAAATTTCCCCCATTAAACGGCCTTTTTTTGTCTCCCTCCACGCAGATGGGAAGGTTGAAGTGACGAAGGAAGGCGTCAAGCTGTGCACCATGGGGCCGGGCAAGGTCTTTGGGGAGCTGGCCATCCTCTACAACTGCACCCGGACAGCAACTGTCAAAAGTAAGATTTCTGAACTGGGGATTTCTGTGGGAAGCAGCTTCTCCTCGTGTTCCCCTTGGAGCTGCAGCCTCTGTTAGATGTTCAGCTTGCTTAATTAATTAAACTCTCTATGGCACGGATTATAGTGTTGAATTCAGGAACTGTGAGCAGGAGGAAGATACAAAAGAAATGCTTCACTGGGTTCTTTCACTGAGGTTTGCTCTCCTAGGGCACCTCCTGCATTAATACAGCACTTGGTGCTACCTTATGTCTGCAGTTTTGTGTACAGCAGTGGTGCCTATGGTGAGGATCAGGCAAGGTATAGCACAGGAGCTTTCATACCTCTTGGCCAGGGATCTGGTGTGATCTTCCAAGAAGCATGGCTGAGTGTTTTCAGACCTGCTGCTGCATTCCTGTCCTGCCCCATGTGCACTCTTATGAGCCCTGTGGATGGACACCAGCAGGCCAGGTGGGTGGCAGGTTTCCTGGCACTGTGCTGGTTTGTGGTGCGAGCAGGGTGCTGCTGAAACTCCTGAGATGGCTGTTGCTTAGGAGAGCATACTTTGCCAGGTAAGTGTAAGTATTCAAGGGAAACTCTGCAAGTAAAGCTGATGCATTTTTTCAGGATGAGGCAGTGCTTTCCCCATAAACTAAGTGGGCAGAACTGGAAAAAAACCTGGATGGCACTGATCCCTGCACTAAGTCCTTGGCACTTCTGTAATCTGATTTCTTTTACAAATGTTCTGCACAAAAGCTTGAGTTGCACAATAGGTGAAGGGAAATCACAGTACTATGTACGCAGTACATGTGTTTTCATTTAAATCCAGGTTATACGTAGGAGGGAGTTCTTGATCCTGAGGATAAGAGTTCAAGATGAATCTTAAGTGAAGAGGTTTTATAAGAGATGGAATAGAGTTCTGTGATTTAAGGGTGCTGTAGGGGAAGAGTTAGGGTGCAGATGGGCTAGATCATGAAAATGATACAAAACCAAGTGGTATGAAAATAGTGAGGCACGTGAGTCCTGGTTCAGAAGAGAGTCTTTTGAAAGTATCTAATTTTTTGCTTCAAAAAGAGAGAGAAGAAAGAGGAGCAATGGACAGAAGTGTCAAAACAAGAACGGATAACTGGCTGTTTTGGGAAGAACATACTGTTCTTCCCATCCTGAAGAGCCAGGCTGACGTACTCCTTGTTTTTGCCTGCATAACCCTTGCCTTTCTACAAGTGCTGTTTATTGCAAGTAAATCCTTGGCTAACCCGTGGTCACCTCATTGGCAGCACGGTTTAAGCTTTGGAGCAGTCCATAATCTCAAATGATGGAACAGATGTGCATAGTGCTCGGGTAGTGCCGAGCCCCAGGGCAGAGCCCTGACCCCAGAGCCCTCTGGGATGCTTCACACAGTGTGCTGGGATGCTGCCAATCCACCCTGCCTTCCTGCCCCGTGGGTGCACTCTCCGTGTGGTCCTCTAGCCTGTGTTTCCATCCAGTGTAAGGTCCAGGGGGCTGGTGATGGAGATAACGCAGTGGGAGGAGGCTGGGGAGAGCCGCGTGCTCAAGGGCCATGAGCACTACCTCACCCTGCACAGTCACACTGGGCTTTGTGCAGTGTCCATTTTCAACAAGTTTGTAGAAGTGAATCTGATAGGATATATGTTATATAGAGATTTGGCTATCAGTTCATAGAATCGTAGAATGGTTGGGTTGGAAGGGACCTTGAAGATCATCCAACCAGTTCCAACCCCTGCTGTGGGCTGGTTGCCACCCATGTCACTTCTACTATTACTGACTCGCATTACATGTTCTCACCTGAGCAGACTTCCAGATTACCAGGTGGTGCCTTGTTTGGCTGAAACCCATTTCTTCCTGGCCAAACTGGGGCAGCAATAGGGTCACTACTCTAACATAGAGTCACAGAATTATAGAATGGTTCAGGTTGGAAGGGACCTTAGAGATGATCTTGTTCCAAGCCCCTGCCGTGGGCAAGGACACCTCCCACCAGACCAGGCTGCCCAAAGCCCCATCCAGCCTGGCCTTGAACACTGCCAGGGAGGGGGCATCCACAGCTTCTCTGGGCAACCTGTTCCAGTGTCTCATCACCCTCACAGGGAAGAATTTCTTCCTTCTATCTAGTCTAAATCTACCCTCTTCCAGTTTATAACCGTTACCCCTTGTCCTGTCATTATCTATCCTTGTAAAAAGCCCCTCCCCAGCTTTCCTGGAGGCCCCTTCAGGTCCTGGCAGGCTGCTATCAGGTCCCCCCGCAGCCTTCTCTTCTGCAGGCTGAAGAGTCCTAACTCTCTCAGCCTGTCCTCGTAGGGGAGGTGCTCCAGCCCTCTGAGCATCCTCGTGGCCTCCTCTGGACCCGCTCCAACAGCTCCACATCCTTCTTGTGCTGGGGGCCCCAGAACTGGACACAAGACTCCAGGTGAGGTCTCACAGAGCAGA
>WBMW01005144.1:14738-24884 GCA_013396635.1 Penelope pileata | reverse complement strand
GCCATCCAGCCAGTTCCTTATCCAGTGAGTGGTTCGTCCATCAAACCCATCTTTATCCAGTTTATCAACCAGGATGCCGTGTGGGACAGTGTCAAACGCCTTGCACAAGTCCAGGTAGATGACGTCGATTGCTCTCCCTTTATCCACTGTTGCTGTGACTCCATCATAGAAGGCCACCAGGTTTGTCAGGCACGATTTGCCCTTGGTGAAGCCATGTTGGTTGCCACCAATCACCTCCTCTCAATTTTCCATGTGCCTTAGTAGAGCCTTCAGGTGGATCTGCTCCATGATCTTGCCAGGCACAGAGGTGAGGCTGACTGGCCTGTAGTTTCCAGGATCTTCTTTTTTCCCCTTCTTGAAAATGGGGCTTCATCCTCAGAGATCTTCCTTCAAGAAAGAGGTGGCTGCATCTGTTATTCTACTCTGTTCCTCTCCTACTGGCATTGTAGAATTATGCCAATTCTGCACCTCCTCAGATTTTCAATCTCCTTTTTAATGCCAAGAAGTGACTTTTAGGTGGTTTCTCTCTCATTATTGCGAAGTAAGTTGCAGTTGTGGTTGTACTTGGCTTTATGTCCTTTAAGGGGCAGTGGCACGCAAAGTCACAGTGTGGTTTTTGGGAGAGGTTTCAGCTGGACCTAACCAAGCAGAGCCAGGTCTCTGAGGCGTGTGGATGCATCTGGGGCATTATGGACTTAAATGGCTGCTGATGCCGCTTCTAACCAGCTTCAGACATCTGTTTGTTCTTTCAGCTAAATGATAAATAAACGTCATAAATCTCTAGAAGGGCAAATGCTGGCAAATATTGCATTAGGTCTGATGATAACTTTGATCGTTACAAGGTTTATTTCGGGAGAAGTGAACAATTGATGATTGTGATGAGAGCAGACACCCGGTCAGCAGCGATGCTGGCGATGGGGAGACGCGTCAAGGGGCGTCATCCAGCTTCCATTTACAGCAATGCTTTCCATCAGGGCTTCCCAATTTTCAGGAGATGGATTTCTATTACCTCCACTGTCAGAAGTGCTCTCTGATGTGCCTGCCACTACTTCATTACCAGGACGCTACGTTTTTCTTCTAAACAATGAAGTTGCACAAAGACCAAGCGAAGGCTGCATGGTGGTGGTGGGAGGCCAGCAGTGCCTTCGGGCTGCAACGATGTGTCCCCTGCACCTGTTCCTGGGTAAATAATCAGGTTTTCAGTGTCATTACTCACCCAGCAGCTCACTTAGGCTCCTTCATTGTGGCTGGACCTGTGGAGCTTGCAGCTGCAGGCATTGGTCGCTACAGGAGGTCCTTTGCCTTTGGACAACGCTTTGGAAGACTGATCTAGCTAGAGGTTATAAGGATAAGCTCTTTCATTCTAGCCACTTTCATAAGGCAACCCAGGACTTTTGAAAGCGTGCCCTAAGAGAATTATTGCGGTATTTTTGTGGTGTTATTACAGTCTTAGATGAAAGCAGGGTGAGGTCTGAGGGGAGCAGAGCTGCTGAGCACCCAGGGCTTCCTTTCGTCTGAAGCTTCTGCTTTACGCTTCCAGATACTAGAAAGAGAGTTTGTGCTCCACGTGTGTCACTGTCACAGCTTTCTAAAGTGCAGTTGTTCACAAATCACATCCCTATGTAAGGGAATCTGAGTCCCTGTTGTCGTAGTTTCTAACTGAAACTTTCTCTCAGTGTCTGCTACAAAGCTGTGTTTTGGTTCTAGAAGGAAAACAAGGCTGATAACACCCGGCAGCGCTGAACAGAACCGAGGATGTTTGTATGTCTCTGCCAGGAGAGTGAAGGGGCTGGGGGGGCGCAGGGAGCTGGGAGGGGACAGGACCAGGGCAGCTGACCCAAACTGACCAAAGGGATGTTCCATACCATATGGCACCATGTGATATAAGGAAGGGCAGTGAGCGGGGAGGGCCCGTGTGCTTGGGGATTGGCTGAGCATCAGTCGCGGTTGGTGAGCGATTGCTTTGTCCAATCGCTTGTTTTGTCTATAATTATCATTACTGTTACTGTACTCTATTTTCCTTTTCTGTTAGTAAATAGTTTTATCTCAGCCCACGAGTTCTACCTTATTTCTCGATTCTCTCCCCCATCCCAGCTGGGAGGAGGGGGGGTGAGCGAACGGCTGTGTGGGGTTTCCAGGCCTGCCGCCTCAAACCACAACACCTGTCACCAGCTGCGTTTGCCTGGATCCGTACTGCATTGCCTACGTGTAAACTTAGACTACTTGCAATGTAAAGCAGTCATAGACTCTCCTCCCTGATGCCAACAAATCATTTTATTCAGTTCATTAGAATCAGGACAAGGGAATCCCACTCGTTATTACGGATAATGAAGGCAGAAGTGGTGCGTCCGGTCCCCTGGCAGGGAAGCATTCTCCAAATACCCTTTTTTACCTACCTCAAATTGCTACTGGCACCTCTTTGAGGAAGCAGGTTTTGTCTTGAACCAGTATTTGTTAAGACACAAGTGTCTTAAAATCTGTACTTTCTGCAGTGGTACGGGGCAGGATGGGGACAGCCCTGTGCCCTGTGCTCTCCCCCCTCACCCCACCCGTAGCAGACCCCTCCATTAGCAGGCTGTGTTCCCTCTCCAAACTAGGCACAGCATAATTATTCCAGAATTTGCAGACAGGAGGGCTTGCTCCTCATCACTGCAGTGGTTTGAGGAGCACTGTCCGTGGGACGATCTCTTTGACTCCAGCTCCCACCACTGAAATAATCTTTGCTATAGAGAGGTGACAGCCCTGTCTGGGAGACAGATTCTTTCTGCCATTACAGTCTCTACCCTGATAGTAACATAGGAGGAAAGTTAGTATATTTTTTTAACTTAAACACTATGACCCAGCATTTGTAAAATTTCATTCTTTGTTGTTTTTTTTCCCTATTTCACCCTTCCTAATCCAAAAGGTTTGAGGGAAAGCAAAGCCCCATTTATCCAATTCCTAAGAAGTACAAGACTAAAATAAAAAATTACTTATTTACAAGGAAAGTTGCAAGCTCTGGCAACGTTTTTTTGATTCTCTAAAGAAATGCTTTATCTGTCCTGTTGCATTGGCTCCATGTACTAATGACCAGGGTTATTTCAGTGCCTGTACATGGGGCAGCTGCAGCCTGAGCAAAGGGGAAGAGATGGTGCTGCTGCCTGGCTCTGCTAGGCTGCAGAGCACTGCTCGGCACCGTGGGTTTCTCCTTGCTTGCTTTTAGCTGTTATTTAACGTTACACATCTGTAAGGTGGTGTGACTTTCTCCATGCAACCCTTGAAGAAGTAGCTAACAGCAGCTAGAATAATTCCTTGACAAAAGCTTCCTTTCCGTCGCCCTTTATTCCTGTCTACAGAAACGTTACTGATGCATAAAATCAGGCTGGAGCAGTTCTGGTAAATGGGATGGCTGAGCTTTGCTAATGACAGCAAGCCTTTGCTCTGAGTTTGATAAACAGGGGAATGCAATTATAGTATTTGCAGCCTCTGTTATTTACAGGCTTAACAACACACGATCTTTTCTCAGACTGAAACACAGCAGACTGCAAAGGGTCTGATTTTGGGTGCACCAGTACACAAAAGTTTCTTATTCCAGGCTGTTTCTGGTCATAATTGCAGAAGAATGAGCTGCTTGGTACTAAGACAGACACAGAAATGAACAATTTGTGGTTCAGAACTGGAGCAAGCCTTCCCTTCTGTTCTCTGAAACCACTTTAGGAGATGCTTGGTGAGATGAAATTATCCCGTGCTACGTTTCCTGATGTCTTTGGAAACATAATTTTTAAAGATATGTTTTAGCCTCTATAATTTAATGTTTCTTTCTGATTTACAGGAGATGAATTTTAAAGATTTGAGTAAAACTTTCTATACTGGAGTTGTTCCCTACATTGGAAGTCCATTACTTTCAGTAAGCTCCTTTTAAAGTGATCTAAAAGCAGGATCTTCCAGCAATGGGAATAAGCTTAAATACCTAACTGGTCAGGAAGTGTCATTGCAGCTGCTGGTGCATTCAGCCACGCTGTAGCACCATCACGTGCATTGCTCTCAGCATCAAGAGGATTATTATGAATGGAGAACCCTGTGTTAGCATAGAACGGTGCCAAGCTGTCCAGGCTTTCTGGATGTTATTTGCTTTAAAAAAAAAAAAAAAGAAAAAAAAAGAAAAATTAATTGTACCTGGGTTGGTCCAAAAGTAATGCCTCCTATTTATTTCCATGGAAGCTACAACAGCTCCAAAGAGCACGATGACACTGGTAGAGCAAATTCTCAGCTACAAAACACTTACTTTTCAGCACAGTCACTACCATTAGCAATGCATTTCCACCAGCCATGAACAAGAGCCTGCGTGCCACGCTCATGAAAACACGTGTGGGTGTGATGGGGCAGTCCAGCCAAGACTGGCAGTGTGCTTCACAGTCTTCAGAGAGGTCTGGGGCCTGCCATTATTGTGTCACAGGAGAAAGGTTCTCTTCTTCTCTGGCCTGGCTCTGGAAGTTGGAGCCTTCAGCTCAGTCAGTGCTGTGATGTAGCGATGTCACAGTGATGGTTTGTCCGGGTTCCGGGAAATGCAGAAGGATCACCCCCCTTTCCTATCCCAAAAGACAGCGCACACCACTTCACCTGCTGAGGGCTGCACCTTGAACTGTTTCTGCAATGGGGAATTCACATCTCACCACTCCATGCACTGCTGTTTCGACTCCGGCTCATAGTGGTGACACCACATCTCGTCACTGGTAATGATGTGATCCAGGAAACTGTCACCTCCAGCCTCGTATTGGTTCAATAGGGCCTGATAAACTTGAGTGTGGTGTTCCTTCTGTTCCTGTGTGAGCATCTGTGGGACCCACCTGGCACAGACTTTGTGATATTTCAACGTTGCCACTATAGTTCCCAGGACATTGAAGCCAGCATTGAGCTCTGTACACAGTTCTCTGATTGTAATCTGCCAATTCATGCAGAATATTGGTGGAAAAGTTCAACCTCTGTTGCCATACCACTGATATCCACCTGTAGTGTTGGAGGCCAACAGAATAAAATAGGAGACACTAGTTGCAGAACAGCCCTTATACCGTTACCGTTGTTCATTGGAAGTGCATTGGAAAGATGTTTTTATTTTTCCAGTATTGAAAGACTTTTTCTTTCATTCTGACAAATATGAGATCAAGAATGAGTAATTATATCTGCTCTGTTTGGGTATCTTTTGAATTATGAACTCTTTCTCCCTGACTTAGCCTTTTATGTTTGCACCTGAAGGACTTGCAGCAAAGCCTTCAGCTGCTATAGGATTTCCAACTCAAAATAAAGTAACAAGAGTCCCCAGCTTCCTACATCGTGTCCATGAACTATGAGCTTGAGGTGAGCTTGAAGCCTGCTTCCACACCCCTGGAAAGGTGTTTGACAGGAAGAAGGTTGCCTTCCTCACCCTCCTCGTGCTCGGTGTCCTGGCTCCTGAAGCAAGGCGCTTCATCCCTGTGCAGGATTAGCATGCAGCGTGGCTCCAGCACAATACATATTCTCCACACGGTTAAAGGTCATTGATAGATCTCTGCAGGCCTTTAAAGAGCACATAAAGGATGCCCAAAGCGCTTTCGTTGACAGGTTGGCACCATTTGTTGTCTTCTGTGGTTCTGTGCTGTAGATGTAGACCCTGTAATGCAAAAATATGTGCGAACACTGAAATCTTCTTCTCTGAAATACTCCCACATGGAATGCTAACTACTTTTTCCTAATTTTTGCATTGCTTCTTACCCATCACAGAGCACAGAGCCAAGCAGGCACCCTGTAACAGCGTTGTATGGGAGGAGGGCATCTTCTCATCACATCCCCCAGGGAGCTGAGAGCTTGGCACAGTGGGACAGGGAATGGGGAGAGGCAGGAGGTGGGCAGGCGGCACATGAGGGGATGGAGAACAGCTTCTGTGGGAAAGCAGGAGGCTTTGTGTGGTTTGTTGTGGCTGGCAAAGCTGCCCAGAGTTGCTGGTGGAAGGAGGTGGCTCTTCTGAGAGCGGGCTGCGCTCTCGCCTTCACGGCCCGCGTGTTTCCAGAGTGAGAGGTGTTGGTGGAGCAGATGGGAATGCCATGTGCTGCACTGCGCAGTGACTGAGGTTATACGTGCTGCATGAAGAACAAAACAGAGACAGGAGGAAACGTGCCTCCCTGCTTCGCTTCGCTTGTAGGTTTTTGTTGCAGTTCACTGTCTGTGGCTGCTGACTTGCCTTCAGGAGTTCTCAGAGCAGGGGCAGTGTCCTCCTGCACGTTACCGTGCTCATACTGGGGGCTGACACTAGAGCCCAGCTTCCCAGCATTTCCCAAAACAACTGGCTGAGCCAGCAGCACACAAATTGCTCACAACCTCCTATTCAGGGAGCACAGGCCACACAAAATTGACTTCTTGAACCAGCTGCAAATCTTTTTCTAAAGCAGTCTCTACAGCAGATGCAGAGCCAGCAAGCATGAAGGTCCTGGAGAGGTTTCTCGGGGCTCAGATGTGACATGGGACATGAGGGCTTCACCTCCCACATCTGCTGTCAGAGCTGGGCACGAGCCAAAGGGTGCTGGGGACGGCTGCAAGCAGTGTCTGTGCTAATGCAAAAGGATGGGCGTGATGTAATGCCCACCACCCCTTCTTGTGCTTGGCACTGTTGCCTTTGCAATCACATGGCTGAGCCATCCCACATCTCCATTTCATGGATGCTGTTGGGAGTGGGATTTTTTAGCCCAAATATTGGGAAAATGAAGTTGAGAAAGAGCTGTTCAGGGTGAGAGAGCTGTGCATCGGCATGCCTTCGTCTCCTGTAGCTTTGTATTACTGCAGTGATACGTCAATTTAAAACAGTGATTAATGCGACACGTGGCTTATAGTTCCTACAGAAAACCCAATCTCAATAGGATCTGAAAAACGCTGCTGCATTTTTCAGATCTGCGTATTGTCTTGTCAAACTTGCTGTCCTTTTTCATCTGCAGATACCCAGTGACAAAAAACTGAATTCTTCTCTGTTAGCTACGTCTTCCAACCATAAATCCATTTACTAGTGGCAGCTGGGCTAAGTCAGGGAACAAAATCTGTGAGCATCCCATGTGCTGTGATACCTCAGATGCAGTTTTTAGTGGCCAGTACTCACTGCAGGTTGTCATGCTGCAAAGAAGACTGCAGTTTACTTGCTCTTATCTGCTCTAGAGGTTTCTGGCAAAAAGATGGATTTAATATTATTTAAGTGCTAGCGCTTAAAAGCACTCGGATAACCAATAAATCAACAAAATGGCAGATAAACTTTTTAATTAAGGAAGCAACCAGGCAAGTTCTCAGTAAAAAAAAAAACTCATTACATTGCGTGGATCGCATCTTCTCGCTGAATGTAATCAGAATGGGGGCATTTCGTTTTCTTTTCTCTGCAGTCAGATCCACTGGGACAACAGCCCCCGAGAGGCCTTTCCTCCTCCTGAGTTATTTGCAAAGCCCTGCCCTTCGGAGTTCAGCAGCAACCAGTGTCTGAAATGTGTTTGGTGAAGGTCTGGTGCCCGGGAGAGGGAACTGAGATGCAAACAGAGCGTTACTTTCATTATCAGGAGGGAAGGGGGCACGGAGGGAAGCTCCGGGTGCTGTGGGAGCTGCACGCCCCAGTGCTGGCACCGGGGACGGCGGTGGCTGGGCTCTGCTGCTCTGCTCCCTCCTCGCTTGGACATTGTCACCCTGCCGGAGTGCATCCACCCAGCACGGCCAGGGCAGCCACAGGCAGCCAGAGCAGGGCCTGATGCTGAGCAGGTGTGCGCCAGGGCCCGACGGTGCTCGGGGGGGATGCAGGTGCTTCGGTGTTGGATCTCGGGCAGTTCCCTCCCAGCCCTTGCTCTGAGCAGCTCCGAGCAGCAATTCAGTGCGTCTCAGCCGCTGGCTTGGAGGGGCCCGGCGCGCCGTTCCGAGCCATTAGCTCGGCTGTTCGGGCGTCATGAGGGGGACTTTATTGCTTCCCCTTCTCCTGATGACGCAGGCACCTCTCAGTGAGGGCTGCGGTTTGTGACGCTCCAAGGTCGGTGCTCCCTTATCAACAGTTCTGCTGGAAAGGGGATGCGGTCCCTGTGTGCTCACCACCTTGGCCTCTGTGCCGAGCAGCGCAGCTTCCCAAGGGTAAGCAGGAAGCTGGATAAACCCAGTGTGAAGCCCTGCAGGATGGAGACCTCCCCAGCTGCACCACCCCTCGAGCACGGCCCCCAGAGCCAGCCCCCAACACCTCCCAGCATCCAGGTGCCCAGGGAGCTGCATGGCTTCATCGCGGGATTTTCTACCATTCTGCGCTGTGCAGATATTTGAGTGCTTCAATTTAGTTACAGAAGGTTTATGATATTTACTTAGGCGTTGTCCTGTTTTTAATTGTTGCTTGGCAAACACGGTAATCCCTACAAAGACGTGCTAACAGCCGTGCGCTGCGACGCAGCCGTCAGCAGGCCGAGCTGCTGAGTGTGGCTGCTGCTGCCGTGGGTGTTCGTGGGGTTTGAGAGAGCTTCGTCTTCCTTCCCTTTGCCGTAGGGGAAGATGAAGATGGTTTGTTCGACTCTGCTTTGTTGGTAGGGTGTTATTCCCTCTCTCCTGGGCAAGCAAAAGGTGCATCAGTGCATCGGTTGCACTAACCCTATCCCCAGCCATCGTACTGGGGTCAGGTGCCCTTTCTTCTTCCCAGCTCTCAACAGCAGCAGGGAAAGACAGGGGTGAAAGCACTTTTTTCCCTCATTGGCCTCAGTGGACCAGTGGATCTCTGACTGGGATGTGTACAGCATGCACCTAAAGCCAAGCGTCGCAGCAATTAAACTGATGACTGCTTTGGTCTTGATGTTGTTTCAGTATGTGCTTTGAATACCTGGACATCAACATCCAGAAAATGTTTGTCCCCTGTGTTACTCAGCCCGTTCTGCCTTCCCACCCTGCTGACCCCAAATACACTGGTCTGTATGTGTTGTATTAGTGCTTTCGAGATCACAGAACGTGGCCATGGCTGCCTCTTTCCATTTTGAAGGCTGTGAAATGGTTGAAAAGTTTTCAGAGTACCCTTGAGTTGCCTTATGGATGCAGAGTCTGAAGGGCAGTCCTGGGTCTGAGGGTAAAACTGGTGGATCTGGGTCAGCTCTGGACCGTGCCAACAGAGTGGATAAATCAGTGAAAGGATTAAGGCCCCAAATCCATTAAAGACCGCAAGATTTTCTTTCTCTTCGCAGGATTTAAGGTTGTGCCCTGAGTAATTTTTTGGCCATATCACTCATCTCTGTTAATAAATTTAGAGAGATTTTATGCTGCAAAGAACGTGCCAAGAATGGCTTTGAGTTCTGATGGGCTTGACTGAAAGGTATTGAAGATGCACATTGGGTTTGCAGCCCTGCTCACAGCAGCTCCTGCGTGGGATTTGTGAGGTTTTTTCCTCCCCAAACATTCCTTCTTTTGTCGATAACGGGATGAAGGCAGCCAAAGATGCTGCTTGCTTTTCCAGGAACCCCAGACCCATAACGCTGAGGTGGTCTGGGAGGTGGGAGCTTTGGAGGAAGGGCTCTGGTTTTTCCAACTTGCTTTGGAATTCAGTCTTCTCTCTGTGTTCACTGTGTGTGCTGGGTGCCGAAAGATGAATAATAATGTTATGAAACCACGTTTAAAAATAGTCCTTATTTGCTTTTAGTCTGATAAAGTGTTACCAACTTTGTTCCCCGATCTCAATTTATCCTTGAGCAGCGTAGGAGCAGAAGTCAGTTGGGAAATATGTCCTCAGGGGAAGAACACTCCTTTCCATGGCACTTCTTTTTCCTGCATTACAGTTAATGTAGAATCATAGAATCACAGAATGGTTCAGGTTGGAAGGGACCTTAGAGATCATCTTGTTCCAACCCCCCTGCCATGGGCAAGGACACCTCCCACCAGACCAGGCTGCCCAAAGCCCCATCCAGCCTGGCCTTGAACACTGCCAGGGAGGGGGCATCCACAGCTTCTCTGGGCAACCTGTGCCAGTGTCTCACCACCCTCACAGGGAAGAATTTCCTCCTTCTATCTAGTCTAAATCTACCCTCTTCCAGTTTATAACCGTTACCCCTTGTCCTGTCATTACCTGTCCTTGTCAAAAGCCCCTCCCCAGCTTTCCTGTAGGCCCCTTCAGGTCCTGGCAGGCTGCTATCAGGTCCCCCCGCAGCCTTCTCT
>WBMW01005144.1:0-14731 GCA_013396635.1 Penelope pileata | reverse complement strand
TGAGGTTGGCATGGGCCCACCTCTCCAGCCTGTCCAGGTCCCTCTGGATGGCATCCCTTCCCTCTGGCGTGTCGACTGCACCACACAGCTTGGCATCATCTGCAAACTTGCTGAGGGTGCACTCGATCCCACTGTCCATGTCACCGACCAAGATGTGAAACAGCACTGGTCCCAGTACCGATCCCTGAGGAACACCACTCGTCACTGGTCTCCACTGGGACATGGAGCCATTGACCGCCACTCTCTGAGTGTACTGTATGTACTAATGGACTGTGATGGTCCCCAGTCCCGGTGTCCCCAGCACTTTGGCACCGGGCAGCCCTGGGAGCTCAGAGCATCGCTGCGCGCTGACCCGTCCATCCGGAATGGGGCTGCTGACAGCGTGGTGCTGCCTTGCTCAGCATGCCCTGACATCTTGGACGTGGTCAGGAGACAGAGTCAGCCCCCCTGGGCAGAACGACCTGCCAAGAAGATCTGTTGTTGGGTGCATTTTCTTCTAAGGTGGAGTGATTTCTCAGCTTTTCCAACTTATTTTTCGACAAGTATTTGTGAAGATCTGCATAACGTTGCTCCAGCAGTGCAGACATTAACCTTCATTAACCACTGTACAGAATGTGACTACTTAAAGGCTAACATGATAATTAAGGCCACATCTCAGGCTGTGTTGACTCCCACTCTGACTCCATTAACTTTTATGACAATGATAAATTAAAGTAAAGCAGTAATTAGTTTTCCCTCAGTACGGAAAAACATTGTGTGGAACAGTGCTGCGTTCAGCCTGCTGCATGCAGGGGCTGCCAGGCACTCGTGCTCGTGGGCAGTGCTGCACTCAGTTCAGCACAAGTACCACAGTGACTACAGCTTGCTACCAGCATTTTTTGGATGCATTCATGTGTACATGTGCCTGTATACAGGTATCTGTACAGGCTATCGTGTAAGACCATGTGTTTGTTCCAGTTCCAACCACACCTGCTTCCCCCACCTGTCTGCAAATGCTCTGTGTGTTACAGAGGTCTGAGCAGTGTCTGATCTCTAAGCCAACATTTTGATTCCCCATGGAAATGTTTTATTCCCTTCTTTAAACGTCTATTGACACACGCCAATCTTTGAACATTTCTGTGTACCAGAAATGCACTAAAATACTGAGGAGGGAACTGCATCCTGAAAGCCTGGCAGAAAGCAGTGTGGGGGACTCTGCTATGGATCTGGTCATAGTCACATCCTCTGTTTAGTTGCTAATTGCTGTTTTCACTGGTTTCTGTAATTGTGTAGAGTAGCTGCTTGAAACAGCTCCGCAGAAGCAAATTTGTTTTCATAACTCAAACCATAACACAAACAATTATTACACTGTGTTAATGCAGTATATTTAAAATACATTAAATCATTGGAATATAGACCAGAATTTGTTGATATGAGTATACATACTAATTAATCCTCAATTTTCATAACATTATTTTATAAGTATGCCAAGTCCCCGTGCTGCAACAACATTTTCTGGTGATTACTGTACAAGTTTAAAATGAGTAATACACAGTAAGTTGTTATAATTTATTTTTAATTAAATGCTAGGGCATAATAACTTTTTTAACAAGGAAGTGTGCTGCAGCACTGTGCCTTGACCCCTGAGACTTTTCCTGGCAGTGACTGTCCTGTGTGCATATATCTGATGGGTTCTCCATCCTTGGGGATTCTAAAATTCAGCTTGCTTTGGGTGAGCTGCACCAACGACCAATGGAATTTCCTTCCAACCTAAGTTGTTTCATTAAATCCATTCCACAAAACAAACTGAACAAGAACATGTTTCAGGTTGGCTTCAGCATGCCCGTACGTTGGCCAACTTGTTGTCTCTGTCTAAAATAGGTTTACCCAAATATACACACCCAAAAGAAAATGTACTAAAATGCAAGCCCAGTTGGTTACCATTTTGCAGATGTACTTTTGCTGTGTATTTGCAGTAATTTAAATGGAGTATGGGGAGAAAACAGGTTGAGGCAGCGAGGGTGCAAGAGCAAAGAGATACAGGGACGACCAAAGGAATGATGCCATTAATGGGGGAATTAATTTTCTCCACGGTTTTGGTGCATTGTGGTTGGAAACATGTCTTCTTGGTAGGGCATATGTGCAGGTCTGAGTGCTTGTCTTGGTGGCTTCCATGAGTTGCCAGTGCTTTGTGCAGTGTCTTGTACAACTCTCGGGACGGTTCCTGCTGGATGACAGCTGGGTATTTTTAGCAGCTGGTGGCCTGCCAGCTGCATGCAGAACAGGCTGCTGACAGTGATGCATGGCCGAGCCAGAGCCCGGCCTGACTTCTGGCCCCCAGAGTGATTTTGATGATTTTATGCTGCTAAGATATAAGCTGTAGAAGGCGAGCAGTGCGATACGGCTAACTGGGGTCTGGGGCAGCCGATAGCGCTGGGTGTGAGCGGGTGCCTGCCTTGATTTGCTTAGATATTTCGCAGTTCATTTTAGAAAATTCTTCATTTTCCAGAGCATCTAAAGGCCAGCGCTGGGTTTTCTGGCTCTGTCCGCCTGCACATGGCCACTTCAGACCGTGACACAAAACAGGAATGACTTTGTACCCCTATTTAGTGTCCCTCCCGTGCCCTTGGTGCACCTGACCTTTACTGTTGTGGCTGTTGTCACTCTGGGCTTCAGCATCCCTGACCCTGCTCATTAAGCAGCTCGTTAGAGACACCAGTCCCTCTGTGCTGCTCAAAAGAGGCGGTGGAATTTAACCCAACCTCGCAGCCCACTCCTGGCCAGGTACAACGTCATATCATGGTCCTCTTTTGCTGAGATTGCTTTTTCATTAGGGCTTATAATTAGACTGAGAGTATTCTTCAGTTGTCACGAGTTTTGAAACGTTTTTCACCCCAGGGAACTGTTTCCAGATAGCACAGATGCATGTGGTTGCATGGAGCAGCATGTTCTGCAGTTGGATGGGTTTGGTGTGGTCCAGTGCCCGCCAGCAGCTGGGGAACATCCAGCCGGCGTGGAGGGGTTCTGGCACCCATCTGTGTGCAGAGCTGCTCCAGCCCTGGAAGGTGTGTGCAGTGGTTTTGAAACAAAACAAATCCAAAATGCTTCATTTGGGAAAAAAAAAAAACTTTTTTTTTCATATTATTACTGAGGTTTTGCTACTTAAAAAAAATCTGTTCACTCTTTTTGGTGCATGTATAATGAAAATAAAGTCCAGAGAGATTCAGTGCAGCAACCATCACTGGAGAATATTGCAGTGGATAATCTACAGCCAAAGGAGACAAAAATTCAAGAAAAATTGATATAACAAGAGGAGAAATCTCAAAAAATTGTTTCCATCTCCAATGAGCTCTAGATGCACCGTGACCCTTTGCTCAGGACTCCATCTTGCCCAGACCTTCCATTGCAGGCAGATTGCTGATGTATTTCTGTGCTAGAGAGGAAGCAGAGCAGTTCATGCACAGCTTCAAGAAGAGGGGGAAGAAGCTGAGGGAGGAGAGCTTTCTGCCTTGGACAGTGCTACTCTGATTTTGTTCTGTTGCTTCACGAAGAACAGTTGCTGAAATCACCCCAGCTGAGTGTTGGGAGATAAATTTGCCTTCAGCTGCGCCTGGCTGTCCACAGCCCGTCTGAGGCTTTGGGAATCTCATCTGTAATGTTTAGCATGTTGCTGTGTAAAACCAGCCTGGAGTTCCACGGAACAGAAAAGCAAACCTTGAATAATCCCTTCCACTGCGCTGATCACCAAAGCCTAATCCCCAAGAAAGCCTCCAGCAGTCGCAGCGTGGGCGTCCGTGTTGCTGTTCCCATCCTACATGTGTCAGAGCAGAAGCAATCTGTGTTTTGTGCTGGAAAGGAGATGGACGAGCGAGGAAAGACAAAGAAATCCTTATTTTACTTAATACCAGTTGGAATGTCCCCCTGAGTTCTCTTTCCCCCTCCGCAGCCTGGGTTGCAGGTTTCTCATCCATGTTTTGTGCTGTGCTCCAGGGAACGGGGGGTCCCTTGTGATCCTGAAGGTAAAGGCCCCATCTGCTCCCAAAGGGAGCAGACAGATTCTGTAGGAAAACCATTCCATGGGTTTTCCCAGCTCTGCAGAAGCTGACTTTGCAAGTTCAGTCATGCAACTTACTTTTGGAAAGAGCATCCTTGTGTCTTGGTGGAAGGATGCTTCTTTGCTCTCTTACTTATGTCCAGTGAAGAAGATGGGTAAGATATTTCCTGTCTGTGGAAGATGAACGTTTTTTAAGTGAAAAAAATTGCAGTAGGAGCACCAATATGTATATTTTTGGGCAAGTATCTCCTTGATGCCCTTCACTCAAGTGCCATGGACAGGTGTGGATGAGTCAGGGCCTTACGTCAAAGGCCAGCTTTAAAATGGAAAGGAATGTTACCAGTGTTACTTCTGCCAAGTGACATGATTGTGACCACGATGTCAAAGAAAAAAGGAGCTATGGAAATGGTGGGATGGAAGAGTCACGTGAGAAAAGTCCCGTCTCTTTTTGATGGAAAGATTTTTGCAGCGTGGCGTGCACGGAGGCAGCTCCTGCCTGTCAGTCCCTGCCTGTGATCAATGCAGTATTTGTGCTTCCCCAAATGAAAGCAGGCTTAATTCAGAGGGAGAGGGCTGGAGAATATGCTGTTGGGAGGCGTGTGGTTGAGGTAGTGGGGAGCAGGGGGATGTCTCTATTTCCATTATTCACTATTTGCTTTGCTCATTAAATGCTTTGTAATTCCATCTCCAAACTTCTCAATGGGCGTACTGAAATTAATTGGTTGCCTCTCAGAAAGCAGACAGTGCTCATGCATCAGGAGTTTGACAGCTGCGCTCCCAAATGCAGAGCAAATGCAGAAGCAATTTTGCTTTACATCACCAAGCGTGAAATAGACAGCGGGCGTCCGAAATGCCGGCGGCACTGGGCTGCTGTTGGGCTGCTTTTCCCTAAATCCACCGGGTCCTGGCATCAACCCTGCAGAGGAGCTGGCTGCTTGGCTCCTTGCTGCAAAGCTCCTTGTTCTTTCCCGTCGATCTGCAGCCTGTGAGCTGGGGCTGCTTTGCCTTTGGCTTGATTTAATTAGCTCTTGGGTTGTTTTCCGTCTGATGGGTGCTGAGATGGCATTGCTAATGGGAAATGCCCAGCGTGCCCGTGCAGAGGGTGCCAGCTGGGGTTGGATGGCCCCGTTCTGATGGCACCACCATGAGCGTGGCACCAGTCTTCTGTGTTTTACATCGTCCAAGAACTATGAAAGAAAAATGGATAGAGAAGCTTTTACCCAATGTGGTGCTTTTCCCATGGTTCTGGTGTGGAAGACAAGGCACAAGAGCTTGGAGAGGGGAGATGAGTGGTAGCGTGCTCTGATTTGGGGGGGTGCTGTGTGGAGCCAGGAGCTGGACTCGGTGATCCTTGTGGGTCCTTTCCAGCTGGAGATGTTCTCTGGTTCTGTAACCCTCCTCCAGATCCATCCCAAGGGTTCTAGCACTCCACCTTGGGCTTGGCCTTGCAAGCAGCTAAGCTCACGAGGTCAAAAGTGCCCAAAGTGTCATTTATCTTCAGGTTTTGGAGGTGCTTAAGCATTAGCATTAGCAGCAACCTGAGCTGTGGGTGGTGGTGTCTGGTAGCTGGTGAAGGGGAGGTCGAGGGCCTAAGGTAGGCAGCAGTAGGGACTTAAGCAGCAAAAGAAGAAGTAAACTAGAGAAGCACAGCTGCAGATGTTTTGCTGTGAGTAACAAATCCCTTTTCCTTAAAGGGCCGTGGTTCCTACAGGTCTCACGCTGCACTTTTTAAAGGAATACGGCCTTGATCTGAAAATGCAATCTCCAGAGGTTAATACCTAGGAAGTTGTTTGCTGGGTGGCTCTTAAGTGGAATGATGGTGTTCTTAAGTCACAGCAGTAGATGGAGTGGTGAGATACCAGGCGTTCCTCTTGCCAGGGCTGGGGGCAGCAGCTGGCAGCTGTGCTCCAGGGGCAGAGAACAGCCCTCTCTGGGCTGCAGGAAGGGGGGCACCCAGCTCTTCCCACACATCGGTTTGGTGTTGTTTTCTTAAGAAAGCCTCTGGCCTGTTTCTTCTGGCAGTGCCTTGTATTTTCTAGGGGTGATTCCTCTTGTGCTTACCTTCACAAATGAATTAGGGAGGAGAACTGTAAGACCCAGCGATTGTCGTAATTATGCCGAGGAGCTTAAAACATGCAAAACTCCCCAAATTAATTGCAAAGCTATTTCATATGTGAGCAGCCAGAATTAATCACTAACCTAATAATTCCCTTCCCTACATTATTTCTTTGTTAAAAATGAGTGATTTTAATTGGATAATGAGGTGCCAGTACGACTCATGAATTGTACATTACCCAAGCTCGTGGAGGGACGGAGCTTACGCAAGGAGCATGACAGACGCCCTTACAAATCCTCCACAGTGAACATCTTACTCTGACAAATTCACAGTTTATTTCCAGATGCCTCCTGAATTTCAAGAAAATGTGGTGTTCCCCACGTCCTGCTTGGGTTGCGTGGTTCTTGAGGGCTGACTGAGGCTCAGCCCCTTGGGCAAGAGCTGTTCCCTGGCCCCAGGCTTTTTGTCCCTTCTCTGGCAGCAAAAATCAGCAAAAACCTTTCGTGGGTGCGTGAAAGATTGCAGGATCAGCAGATTGGCACCAAATATTGAGGTTACAGGAGAATGGGAATATTTCATCTTACTGGAAGAAAGGAGGGCTCTGGTTTCAAAAGCATGAAGAACTTTTCTAGTGGGAGAGTCAGAAAAAATGCATGAGAGTCTTCTTGAAATGCTGTTGTCAGATAGCTCATTTTTAAGAACCCGCTTTTCCCATAGAATAAATGTGTTTTTAAGAAGGGATGGTGCTTCAGAAACTAGGGAGACATTCTCATCTACCTGCCCTGGCCTCGCCGCTCCTCCTAACTCGTGGTTACAGTAATTGCACTCCTTGAAACTAATTAGAAATGAGTAAGCTAAGTGGATAATTATTTCCCCATATCAAGGTGCATGTAGGTTAAATGGGTGAGAGCACTCTGCAAGGAGATGCCTTGCATATCTGATAATTGAAGAAGGACATTGACTCTCTTAATACATTTCCAAGTGGCTTTGTCTGATATTTCCCCCTCAATATTAACTCATAAAAGAATAGCCAAAATCCTCAGGAGGCCAGAGCAGTTTGTTAGGTTTAGGAAGAGGGATTTCATGGACTTATTAGGAGCTGAAGGGTTAAAGGCATTCATACAGCCTTAAAAGCAAACTAACAGCATGGTCTTGTACCCCACACCTGTTTGCCTTGGTTTGGATACCCTCAGCAAGCATTTAAAGTAGGGATTTGTATCAGTGCTGTCTTTAAGCATCACACACTTTCTGCTTCTGAAGGAAGACAAAGAATGTAAACCTAGCTGGCCTTCCTCGTGTTCTCCTGGGGCTGGTGAATCAGGCTGTAACCCAAGTGGGTAGATCCCTGCAATGGCTGTGGCCATTGGTTGGCTCTTCAAAACTTCCACATAATTGGTCTCCAAATGGAATTTTTTTATTTACAGCTGATTTTGGGTTGCTTTTGGGTTTCCGGGAGTTCATGGCTACAGGAACCATTCATGCTGCTGTCAAATGGAGCACAAATGCCAGGTGCTTATTTGTGATGCGCTTTAGGGCTGTATTTTCTCCCTGTGTGTTGTTTTTTCACACCCTCAGTGAGTCAGTCCTCGTAGCCCATGTACTCCCCGTGAGAGCCTCCTGTGCTCGTCACCCTCCATGCTCTGTGACACTGAGAGATGTGACACAGTGACACGGTGAACACTGAGCTCTGGGACATGGCACGCCGCATCCCTTCAGTGGTCAGCAGGAATCTGCACGGTGTTGACAGCTGATTTCTGTCATTCACTTGTGCAAGATAGATGCAGCTAATGTGTAACACATCTTGTTATTTAACATACATGATATCCTAACAGATAGGAAACCAAGCAGCTGTGAGGTATCATTTTAGGAGAAGAATATGCATACCTCTGTGTCAGTACTTAAGTCACTTGTTGGAGGAGGATATTTATCTGCACAGAACTTCACTGAGTAATGCTTGGGATGAGCCCCGTGCTGTGGAGGTCAGGGTGTGCTGGAGAGCCTCTCTGCAACCATGGGGCCATCTGGTAGCTGTTGGAGGCACCCGGTTGGAGGCTCACTGCATCTGGGTGCCTTCATGTTATCCAGAAAACACCCTCATCAAGGTAAAACCAAGTAAATGATGTAATTGTAGCTGCTTAAATAGCAGCAGCAGTTGTGAGAGCTGCAGGGCTGCTGGGGAGGGTGGCATGCACGCAGAACCCACAGAGCATCTGCTGCCTGGGGGCATTGCTCGGGGCTGGCCCTGGCACCACGGCGATCGAGTCTTTGGTGCCGTTCCTCTTGGACTTTTGACTCCCTTCACATCATCTTCAATCCTAATCAGACTTAGAGTCATGTTAATTAAATATTTCCCCAGCGTTCAATTAAATACTTGCCCAGTGCCCATAAGCAAACCTTCTCTCCCCTGGTAAGACAGTGTTGTACCTCAGCTGTAAATCTCTCAGTGTTTGGAACCTTGTATTTAATGCGTGCATGGAAGCGGTCTCTGTTTTGCACGGACAAGGTCAGTGAGTGCAGACCGACCTACCTCTGACTGGCATCAGTCAATGATGCTGGGTGGAAATCGGGCTGGAGGGGAGCCTGCATCCTTTCTATTGGTGATAGCAGCATCCATTGCAACATCCATGAGCGTGTTCTCTCTCTGCGAGCATTATTAGTTGGTTTCGATTTGAAGATTAATGGGTAAAGGAGAATGGCACTGGGAAGCTGGCTCCGTGTTGCTTCTCAGCCCCCGGGTGTCTGTCTCCACCCCAGTGTGGGTGATGCCCTCCTTTCCCTCTGTGTCACCATGGAGCTTCTGTGAGGTCTGCACTGCTCAGTGCTCGTCCCCCCAAGCCCCAACCCCTCCCCATTTATTGTCTCGAAACCCCACGTGTTTACTACTTGTTTTACGATTTTGTTGCCCTCTTTTTTTTAATGTTTTAATAAAAAATATATTTTGAAAGTTCTGTTACTTGTATACATTACCTATATTATATGTTTTACGTGTGGCCCAAGATAATCCTTCTTCACTTATTGTGGCCCAGGCAAGCCAAAAGGTTGGACACTCGTAGGTTGCATTTTGTGCAATTTGGCTTTCCAGTTTTTTTATGTCTTAATAAGATTATTAAATTATAACAACCTTCGCACACTTAAGTAGTAGTGCCAGATTGCTTATTCTTTGATTAATTTCAGTAATTTTGCTCTTATTGCTCCTCACTGCTCTATTGATGCTGTATATTGCTTTCCTGTTATTGGTTTTGCAGAAAGAACAATGGGGAGGAAATCACATTTTACGAAGACTGTATAAATGAAAGGAACAAGAGAAGGGAAAATTCAGCCACTAAAGCTCTGTGCTGTAACATTGCGTGTGGAGCTGATTGAGGCTAGAGGAAAGCTTTAAGGAAAGGTTTGGTGAGGAAAGGCTGAGCCCCCTACATGCCTCTTCAGAGAGGGAAGAGGGTTTGGCATTGCCTAGACACTGAGAATCCACATGTACCAGCAATAGGAATGACCCAAAGGGAAGAGGAGCTTTAGGGGGGATCATTCACATTGCTCCACATCAGAGATTCTGTGGCACAAATGTATGTGAATTCCCTAACCATTGCTGCCTCCTCTGTCAAGTTTTAGCTAGTTGCAGCTTCCTTATAAATAAATGCCCCATTTCTGAGCACTTGCAGACAGCTCCAAGGCTGAGTAATACCAAGCACTTGCCTCCAGTCTTGCTGAAGAACGATGTAGATAAGAAAATAAAGAGCCAAATCTAGAAAAATCATTGGACTTTAGAGAGCAGTTGAGAATGGATGGAGGGAACCTGCTTAAAGAAGTGTAAGTAATTTGGTTTTGATTTCCAACTGGGGTTTTCTTAACAAAGGCTAAAAATCCGAAAGCGGATAGAAGTTATTGAATACATTTGTGATGAGAAAAATATTCCTGGTAAGTGTGAAATGTAAGAGGTAGGTAATTTGTTAAGGCCCGCCTACTGAATCTGTAGGAGAGGTTGGAAGGGATAAAAAAAAATCCCTAAAAATTAATGTTTTTTTATGAAAAGTGTGATCAGCGTTTTCATTTCCCAGATCTAATAAAAAATATTGACAAAAGCCAGAGTACATCCTGTCAATTAGAAATTAATGTTCATTTAATATTTGCCTTTTAGAACAGCACACTGGAACCTTATCTGTGTGCAAGGTAAGTTCGTTACACAAAACAAATTGTCTGCAATAGAAAGAACATTATCCTAAAAAAAAAAAAGAAAATCCATAGTAATCAGCTGCTGCTTTAATGTCTTTTGCTGCTGTTCATTTGTCACAAAATTGCCTGCAGAGCACGTGGAAGATTGCCTGCTGTTGCTGAGGGTAAGGCCCAATTCTGCATACCATATTTCAGATATAAAACCGTGGTTTTTCCCCTAAATCCACGTGGTCTCCAGTTTCCATAGGTTATTTTGCCATTTTTGTCTGAGCACGCCAAGCAGTATGCCAAGCTGTTGGCATCAAACTGCTCCTGTGAATGCTGGTTGGTGTTCTAGGACCACGTTTTGTGGCATTGATTTTACCAAAGCGATCACAGCTTCATGACAGAGGTTTAGAATGGTTAGAAATCCCAGTGATCTTTGATGATTTCACTGTTTTCTGTTCATCTGCAGAACAGCTGTTTCTAGGGGTGATTTGTGATTTTTCCATTCAATGGTATCACCAATACATTACTCCTGCCTGCGCTTGCTGGCGAGACAATGCCCCAGATTTTGTTCTTCCATTAGCAAGGTTGCAAGGTGCACCCACAGCCTCTCTGGTGTGCTCTTCCTTAACATTTGCAGCGTTCTGTGTTTGTGTGCTGATCCAAAACTGATATCCTTGGCTTCTTCTTGCTCTCCCTCCTTTCCCCATATCTGTCTGCGTTGGTGAAGAGGCAGGTGACAAATAAGAGGCTGCCATCTAGAGCATTCCTGCTCTTGGGAATGGAGTTTTCCCCACATCCCTTCTGGTTGCTGTCTTCTTTCCCATCCTGGCCTTCTCGACTCAACTGCCAGGTGCTGGTCTTTGGGTTGTGCAGCATTTCCAGTACCCAGTGGCCTTTTTCATTCACCAGCTGTGGACCAGAATGATAATTTCCATTGTCAGAGCTGTTTTTGACATCTCTAGACTTTTTTTTTTAATTCTTTAAAGGTAAACGGAGCTTTCTGTACTGCTTTCTGTCCTACAGAATTATTTTATCTCTGGCAGCAATTAAGTGATGCAGCATAATTGTAGGTAACGGAGGAGATGTTGTACAACTTCGGCATTCCGGAAATCTGGCCTTGTAAAACCCAGACTATTAAACTATGGCCAAATCTTTGTTCTCATCTGCTTTGTTCTTGATGACCTTTGGTGCCGAACTGCAGACCTGAAGATATGTTTCCCAACAGGAATGCTCAGTTTAGCCAGAAATGCAGTAGCCTTCAGCCAATCTCTTGCTTCATGTATTCAAGGTCCAACGTTTGTAAAGACATCCATTGCCTGGCAGGAAGGATTTGCTTTATTTTGGTTGTGAACAGCTTTTGAAGCTTTTACAAGCTGTGAAAGTGAGGTAGGATGATCTTCTGGGCTGAATGTAGGACCCCTAAACTCTTCTCCTGGCTCTGTGCGGTGTGCTCGCTGTGACAAAGCCCCTCCCTTGCATCTTGCTTGCTTTTCGTAAAGGTAAGTTAATTAGTTAGTTAATTAAAGTTAGTGGTTGCTCAGTGCTTTGGTGGCTTTAATTTCTGTGCTTCCTGGCTTTAGTAAAATCCAGCTTTATATCAATAGTATTAAGGTAAATTTGTCTTGGTAAGTCCTGCCGTCGTCGTTTCCTAAAATTGAAGCTGGACACTGCAGCTTCATCTAATTACTGATAAAGGAGAATAATTGCTTCTGAAAGGATGCCTAGTACCATTTTTTCTTGGTTTCTGGAAGAAGTACTTCCACCTCTCATAATATCTGGTTTTTTTTGTATGTGTGTGTCTTGAAAATGCCTTTCACCTTGGCACACACAGTGTAGTGACAGCCACAGGCAGGCCTGAGGGTGGAGCCATCAGGAATTCTGGGGACATACGATGGACAAAAGTGACTCTTTAATAAAGAGGATAAATGCAATTCATTTCAAAAATGAAATTAAATACAAAAAATATAGTTTTCTGTGTTCTGCATTCTGCACTGCTTTCTCACATTGGCAGGGATTGCCTCTTCCTGGCCTTCTCTGCACGCTGGGCTGCTCTCTGAGGCACTGCCCATCCTCCAGCATTGCATCAAGGCAGATGCATCATGTCCAGGATACCCAGTGGCTAGCAAAATGTCTGTATTACAAATGCAAGTTTGGGGTGCAAAAGTGCAATTTCAGGGGTAGACTGGGAATGCTGTTGGACTTCTTGTGTATGTTCTAGCACGTGGGAAATCTCATTCCACAGGTAGCAGCCACTTCTGGTCCAGCCTCAAACGTATCCCAGTCATTTTCAGCATGGGAAATCCTTCTTTCTTCCAGATGAAATTGTCTTATCTTCCTGACGTCAGACTTGTAAGCCTGTACCAGAGTCCACCCCTGGATTTCAAAGCTTACAGCTGTGATTGGGGCAGACTTTTGGAGAGAGGAAATCCACCTCTTGGAGATGTCAGGTTCTTTAGATAACGTGTGAGTGAACCGAGACATTTAGAATATATCATTGTTCCAATATGAGATGACAAATGATTTCTTTATAGACTTCTGGGAGTCCCGTTGGCTAAAATCTTCCTAAACAAATTGAGACAGTGACCTGGCACGATGGAGAGCAGAGCAATTTTAACACAGGGAAAAGCTGTGAAGGCTGCTCTTTGTGTTTTCTGTCAGCTTTGCTTTCACCACCCCAAAAATACTTAGAGAAGAATACTGTTCTCTTCGTATGAAGTGAATTCATCCAAATTCCATCTGGCAAGGTCATGAGCTCCACAGGATTTGTGGAGCTCCACTTTCACATACGCATTGGGCGGTAGCTGGCGGCTGTTTGGTTCAGTTGAGGACAGGGTGGTGTTGCTCACTGTTTTCTTGCTCCTCTGTGCAAGACTTAGAGGTGAAGGGCTACGGGCTGATGGGTTGGGGAGTGTCTTCCATAGCTCCCATCGGTGTGGGAGGATGCTGCAAGGTGAGAGCAGGACGCTGGACATCTGATGCGTTGGTTTTGGTGTTTGGAGGCATGGTTAAAGGGCACAGCGATTTTTAGAAGAGTGCTTTTTGGATGGAGGAGTTTCTAGCAGGCAGAGCATTGAGATGAGACGTGTAGGTGTGATTCCTGCCATACCACAAGTTCCCCATTTAATAAGCTTTTTTATTGGGCAAATTTATGTAGCTTGATCGCAGTCGCCCATATAATTACCTTGAAGAGGGATCTGGGTAGGTAAGAACACTTTATTACCATACAGAGAAGCGTAGTGAGATGATTTTCAGTTCCCAGGGACCCTGCTAAGTGCCTTGATGCTTCGTTGTGGCATAAAAATGTATGGTTGTCACCATCGTTAGCATTGCAGTACGGGCGGGTGCAATGACAGCATGATTTGTACTTCCACCTAAATGGAAGTAGCAATTTATTCTTCGTGATAAGGGGAACAAACAAACAAACCAGAAACAAAATAACAGGGGAAGGGCTGAAAACAGCCTTTTTATGAGTAACAGCCTGAAGTAGATTTGGCTGTGGCAGCCAGGTGTAGTGCTTCAGGCAGCTTTGTCCAGCAGCTTTAACGGTGTCGGCTGGGATTTCAGGCACCCAAGAGCCAAACTGGAAGGCTTCTCCGAGAGAAAACTGAGGAAAAAAACATAGCTTAACACTGCTGCCTTTGGGATAATTCACAAAATTATTCCTTCAGAAACACGCTCTGATGTTCAACCATATGTTTAGATTTAAAAGTTAGAAACAGCCTCACCGTGCCCACCAACCAAGACAATCCTCCCTTTACCTTCATCCTGCGATTCCTCTGTAAATGCATGGTTTTTGATGCCACCCCTAGAGAGGGTTAATTACCAGCAGATGTAGGGTTTTTTTTTTGCTGTCTCCATTTGAAACCTGTGCTAAATATCAGGCTGGGGGAACATTATGATTGTGCTTGCCTACATGAGTCTCCCCAGCAGCAATAGCTGTTGGAAGACAGAGGGGCAGAAGTGAAAGTCCTGGTGACACCTGAGTGCTTACGCTTCAATAATGTGCTGTGTTCTACAGACCCGGGTGCAGGCATTTCAGGAGGGCAGAGCTGGTGTATCAGGGTCATTTCCAGGCACTGATGTTGATGGTCAAGGTACTGCAAGCCAGTGGTTCTTATCCTTGGGATTGTTCCCATCCACTGTCGAACAAGGGAGTCAGATGTCAGGGCAGCTTCTAGCAACTTAGTGGGGAAAAGGAGAAGAAAATTCCTGCCAAAAGAAGTTCTGTTAATCGTGCTCCTGTTATACACAGCATCAGGTGGAATTCTTTCACTGTCATTTCCTCCCAAAACAAAGAGTTCATCCATTTCTTACTCACATTTAAATCTTACTGTGAGATCAAAGATTTCTGTTGGGCATTGCAGCACAAGTAGTTAAAGATCGAACAATTTGGTCACCGTTCTGTTAGCAGAAGTTAGAAAACGGCATCATGTGCCATAGAGTGGTGTCATAGACATACACATAGTGGTGTCATAGACAGGGGT
>WBMW01005143.1:357430-395640 GCA_013396635.1 Penelope pileata | reverse complement strand
TTTTTTTTTTTTTTTTTTTTTTTTTTTTTTTTTTTTAGTATTCTCGCTAGGGTGGCTAATCAACTAATTTATTTAATTCATTAGTATATTAATTTCTATTGCTTTCTTCCTTTCAAATGCTGCCCCTCAGCCCGTCTGGCATGTTTGATTATGACTTTGAGTAAGTTTGACTTGAATTAGTACTTGTGCTGTGTTGTTAGTGTGTAGACACCAATGTGCCTTTTGAGACCTTTCTAACCCTTAGTTTATCTGTTTAATTGTAGGTATGTATATTAGGTTAGGCTGGGAAGTTTTTTTTAAAAACAGAAAAACGTGATGGAGGTAACATTTTATTTAATAACTTCAGCAAAATTAAATTAACTTCACTCTTCTTTACCTCTCTATTTCATTTTTAAATAGATAAACTTTGTAACTTAAAAATGTAGTCTGAAAACTGATTCTTCTGGCTTTGCTTCTTAAGGAGATTAGTGTAGACTTGGTTATTTCCTTCTGGACAAATGTAACCAGCTCAGTGCCCTGACTCCTGTAATCTCTGTCATCTTAAACTCCTATCTCTATTCCAAGTAAATAACCATTGCCACTATGTCTGAGTAATTACCTGTGGCATAGTTACACGTCTAACAAATTAACGTAGAGCATGCGTATCTAACCTTACTCCTTTATGATGCATAACTTCCCTGTGATTTCTGTTATGAACCTTTATTAACTCTTTTTTTTTTAATGGAACGGAATATGCATTTTGGCAAAGAATAAAGAATCCACTCTCCCTCTCTTTGCTGCTCTCTTGTCCAGTAATGTTGGGACAGTGATTTGGCTCAGCCGAATTGAGAATGTGGATTGAATTAACCAAGTAGTCTTTGTTGTAGCCTGTGCCATATGCAGTAGCTGGTTCTTTGAAATCTAGTGTTTGTGTAATGTATTGAAATGGACATTTCTCTTATCTTTCCAACCACAGGATTGATCTCAAGTTAAACAAAAAGCCAAGAGCTGTAAGTATCAGTGCTCTGTCATTGTTTTCATTGCTCATCCATAGACTTGAGTGGCTGACTGATTCCTAATCTTAAAAGCCTCCTTCTGCTGTAATTTGAGATGTTGATTTCATGTTTGAGGAATATCTTGGTATGAAGTGTAAGCATTGTCTTGTGGATTTAATAATAAATAGCCCAGGTAGGCTGGTTGTGAAGCTAGGTCACAGTTAAGTCGTGCACTTTTTATGAAAAAGAAGCTGTTTTGCGTCCTTCTGTCTTGTTGTGAAATGCAACACTAAAAGCACTTGGTTTTGGTCGTGTTCTTGAACTGAGGTTTTGAAGGGTCCTTTTTTTTTTTTTTTAAATGCTCAGCTACAAGAAAAAAAATCTCTTTTCTGTCTTGCCTTCAACTTATGGTGTATAGAAATGAGAGAAGACTAAGAGTCCCAGCTCTGCAAGCAGAGTAGAAGTAGAAAGCCCTTAATGTGCCTGTCTCCTTTTCCTGCAGGACTACTAGACTCATCAGCGCTGAAGATTCTGGGATTTGGGTCTACATGAATCCGCACCAAGAAAAACGCCAGTCGACTGAGTGAGCACCATAGCAGCTCTCTGGCCAAGTGTATGCAGAAGGGAGTGGCCCACTCTAAAGAGCTCAGCTGGGGGGAGAAACTCTTGGACATGTTCTTTGCATCCTTTTTAAGTCACCTGAGTTACAGGAAGACAAAGGTGTTGTAGTCGTAGTCTTCAATTCCTGGCTATTCTGTGCTTCCAGCTCAGTCGGGAACTTCCTACAATTGGCTGATTTTGCTGCTGCCACTGTAAAACTGTGGAGAGGCATTTCCTTTTCTGCTGGAATTGGGGTATGATTCAGTATGTCCCATCCGTGTTGTAAGACTTAGGTTACTTTTGTTACTGATACTTAGCTTTGTGCTTTTGTTTTTGTTTGTTTGTTTTTTAAACCAAAGTGTATAGTTAATAAATTGGCTTTTGGTTTGTTTGTTTGTTTTAATTCTTGTAGAGGGAAAGGTTCTTCATTTTGTGGAACAGCTCAGTTTGATTTGTACTTAAGCAGAGAACAAGGTGGCTATCCATTTTCTCTAACGCCATCCCCTAAAGTTTACACAGAGCTTCTACAGGGAAGAGTGGAGCTCAAAGCCATCTTGCTCTTTGCTATCTCTGATGTTGGGTAGATTCTCTTTTTAATACAAACTTCTCTCATTTGTACATAAACTTGGAAAGTTACATTTGTCTCTCTTCTCGTGTTGTGTTCAGTCGATTTTGGCTCCTAGCGCTTTTTACTCTCCATTGGCTTCGTGAGGTCTTTGGAATTCTTCCAGTTTCACGCAGGAGCTCTTCTTGTCTCGTGACCCTTTGGAGGTATCCTCGGTGCTCCTTTCCTGTGGTAGGTGTAACGTTGAGTACTTGAAAGGATTGCCAGGCACTGATCTCCAGCTGTGTTCAACTAATCCTGCTTCAAGGTAAGACTTGGATGTAAGTCAGATTTCGCTGGTGCTGGCAGAATGCCCGCAGATAAGCGATGAGCAGGGTGGATGGCCACTGGCGAGGTACGCAGGGGATGGACGCTGGGTGCTTTTCACAGCAGCCAAGTAAGGGTATCAGTGTTGAAATAAGCTGTGCTTCTCTCAAGGTGGAATATTACCAGTTACCCGTGCTGTAATGCTTTTGTTTGCTTAAACACTTCAGAGGGAGAGTACCATGTGAGAAGTGTTGCTTGCCTTGCAGCCCCCATGTGCTTGCACGCACCGTTGTTACAGCTGAGCATTGGCTCTGGTCTGCTGCCCCTCTGCTTTCCTGGTGTCTCGTGTTGCAGCTCCTTGCTGCTGGCAGCAGAGACCTGATCCCCCATGCAGCCTCACCATGCAGTACCTGGGGGTGAAGGTGAGTGCCTAGAAGCAACGTTCTCCCTTGTTCTGTTTTTTTATTTGGGGTTCGGGGCAGCTCTGTGTGTGCTCCTGGTGGCAGCTGCCCTCCCCACAGCAGAGCAGGGGCTGGTGCTCTTGCTGCAGCCTGCAGTGGCTCCATGGGAGAGCAGCAGAACTGCTCCACTTCTGTGTTTTAAGTTACTCCTTTTAAGAGGTAAAATACAGGGGAGTAGAAGGTGTAGGGAAAGGTATAAAGCCCTAAGAGGCTTTGCTTTTCTGTAGTTCTGGAAAAAGAGGACTGAGCTGATGGTTTCTGACTACTTGACCTTGGCACAAAGCAGCTTTGCTCCTGCTGGTGCTGCTGTTCAGAAGCAAAGCTCGGGAGGGCCCTTGCTGTGACCTCGGGGAAAGCTGCTGTACCTTCTTGGCCAGAGCATCTCCCTGCAGGGGGACAGCAAAAGGCCTCGTGTAGCTTGGAGACGTACGGGTAAAAGAGCTTTTAATGGCAAGCATCAATCAGCTCTGCTTTCCCTGTGGAACACATGGGGGTGCTGCAGAGACAAGGGGAAAGGCAGCCTTTGTCCCTGAGGGAAGGGGACAGCCTGTGGTGAGCAGGGCAGTGACTGCTTCGCAGCCCTGGGGAGCCAGCACGCAGCTCAGGGCAGAGCACGGAATGGCAAACGCTTTGGCTGTAGTTCAGGGAGCCCAGCTCTGCAGCTCTGCGCTGTGCTGCTGTCTGGCAGCAACCCTTGGGCTGCCATGGGGTGCCTGAGGGAAAGGCACGGTGTCTGCTGGGTCCCCTCTGCAGAGGGATCTGCTGCCAGGGGACAGCTCTGCAGCACAGCTTCCTCCAGGTGACACCGTGACGCGGGGTCTCTGCTTGATTTGGGGACAGGAGTGCTATCACCTGCAAGAGGGGATGTGAGACGGAGCCTGGGGTCAGGCTGGCAGTAGGGCCTGAGCCTCCCATTTTATTTCCTAAGTCCTGGAGGACAGCCAGTTCCCAGGACAGCCAGTGCTCGGCCTTGGAACTGGAGTCAGAGAGCTGCACAGGTGTTTACCTGAATGCAGCAGTTAAATCTCAAGTCTTTTCATGCAGAAGATGAATGCTGAGCAGAGCGACTGAGGGGCGGCTGAGCGGCAGCTGTCCTTGTGGCAGCTGAAGGCAGAGCAGGAGTGATGCTAATCCTGGTGCAGCCTCGTCACCAAGAGGATTAGGCAGGCATTTACCGAGCCCAAGCAAGGGGCTGAGGGTGCGCAAGCAGCAGGAGCAGCAGCAGCCCCCACAGCCGCCTCCCGCTTGCTGCAGGGCACGGCCGGGCTCTCCCTGCAGCCTCTGCCTGAGCCGGGCTGTGCTGCCAGGTAGGTGGGCACAGAGCCGGGGGTGCAGGGCCCCACTGCTCCCCCTCCCTGGGGTGAGGCTGGTGCCTGCTGGGCAGAGCTGGGAGCACCCTGCAGCCACCCCGCGTCCTGGGGGTGCAGCACATCCCCGCTCTATCCCGGCTCCGCAGGGTCCCCATGGGGAAGCGGTGCAGCTCAGCGGTGCCGGGGTGGAGGCAGCTCCTGGCCCTTGCCTGGGTGGCTCTGCAGGGGCTGCAGTGGCTCTGGAGGCTGACGTGGGTCAGTACCTCCTTCCCTAAGGGACTTCATGCACGTGTGGGCTCCAAACATGGTGTGGGACTGTGAGGGGAGCACTGCTGGGGCTGCACCTCCCATCCCGTGGGATGAAGGCACCCGTTTGCCCCAGGGACTGTGGTTCAGCACTGCTGGGGCAGCTCAGCAGGTGGGGAGGGTATCCCTCCCCATCCAGCAGCATCGCTGTGGGACTGTGGCCCTGGGCCTTGGGCAGGAGGGAGCAGTGCTCAGTGCTGTGTGGTTGCAGATCCCTGGGGATGTGGGGTCCCTGCCTCGCCCCAGGTGGTTTGTGCTCTCCCTCCAGTACCTGCTGATCTGCTACAAGAGCTGCTGGGATGTGGCCTTCCAGTTCACTGAGGAGGTAAAGCCCCAGCTGCATCCCAGTGCCCGCGGGGGCTCTGCTGGGGCTGCACTGAGCTCTGGTAGCTGTTGGGTGGCAGAAGGGCTGTGGGCCGCAGGAGCACGGCACAATGGGGGTCTGCACCTGGGGTCAGCACTGAGGCCCATTGGGCCCACGGGTGTGTCAGTCCCTGCGGTGCCTTTCAGCTGCTGAGTGTGGGAAGTGGCAGCGAGGGGAGCGAGGAGGAGGACGGGGCCGCTGCTGCCACGCTGGAGCCAGGGCAGACAGGTGGGTCCCGGGGTGGGGGGGAGCCCTGCAGACCCCCTGGCAGCGGCGGAGCAGAGCGGTGGTGCCAGGGCAGCGGTGGAGCTGCGGCGGCTGCGTGACACCAGCGAGGCCACGCTGGGGAGGTTGGAGGCGCTGGAGGCCGACGTCCGCTTCCTCTGCACCGAGCTGGGGGCCGAGAAGCTGCTGTGGAGCAGTCGGTTCCTGGAGCTGCTGCGGGAGCAGCAAGGCCTGCGCCAGAGGGTGAGCACCCAGCAGGGTCCCCAGGCCCCTGAGTGGGGGGTGGGGTCCTCTTGTCGTGCCCCCGCAGCCACTGATGCCCCCTCCCCCCCAGCTGCTGCAGAGGGACAGCCCCGAGCTGCCGGGAGGTGCTGAGGAGCCAAGCGAGGGAGAGGGCCCGGCAGGTACAGCACAGGGGTGGGAGCCGGGGGCAGGGAAGGCCAGGGCCCATCCAGCACAGCCGCTGCCCTGAGCCACCCCCAGTGCCTGCACTGCTCCCAGCCCCTGTGCTCTGTTGTTAAAGGACTGCAGTGGATGGAGCAGCCGTGACCGCCTGCCCTGTGCCAGGCAGCGCCTCAGAGCTGTAAGTGCTGCTGTGAGCCGGGTGTGCAGGGCTGTGCCGCTCTGGGGGCCCTGCCCAGGCCCTGCAGCAGAGCAGGGACAGCGTGATCCCCTCGTGTTCCCAGGTCCCTGTGTGTGCCCGTATCATCAGCCTCATCCCACAGCACTCAGTGCCAGCTGGGCCCTGCCCAGCCCATTTAGCAGAACTGCAGCCGTTAATATATATAGCCATGCAATAACACAAAGCTGCTGGGAGGCAGCTCAGGGCTCCCCACACACAGCCCCGGGCCACTGCCGTGGGGATGGGGCCATGGCCCCACGTGGTTCCCACAGTGCCCACTGCAGCTGGAACCATGCTGCAGAGTGGTGCTACGTTGTTCTGGCAGCAGATGGGCACTCAACATGGAACGCTGTGAGCCAAGCAGCACCCAGGCTGAGCGCTGCCTCCTCTGCGCCAGGGCAGATCCCTGCTGTCCCTGCAGCCAGGGCCACCCCCGGGCTGTGCTGACAGCAGGGCAGTGCTCCCTGGGGAGCCCAGCCAGCAGCATCTTCCTCACCTGTTGCAACGCAGCAGGAGCATCCCAGAACAGGGAGTGTGGTCACTGAAAGCTCCCACCATCGCCTTTCACAAGCAGAAGAAGCTGTAGCAATGGAGAGATCGCAAAACCTGAGCACTGCCCCATTTACTTCCTTCTTGGAGAAATAATACATCCCCTCCGTCAGCATCTGTCCATAGGTGCTGCAACTCAGGCAGGTTCCTGGTGGAGGGGGCCCAGCTCCTGGAGGGAGTCTCATCGTGGGATGGAACGATCCAGCGTGAGGCTGAGCACCAGGCACCACGGAGCAGCTGCTGCCAACCCCCCTCCACCCCCTCCAGTCTGGGGGCTGGGTGCTTCTCTTAGGCCACTATAAAATAAAACACAATGACAGCAGCTGTTGTGGCTCATTTATTTGGCATTTTGCCTGCACCAGGCCATGCTGGTGCCCAGCTGTGCCCACAGCCCCCTGCAGCCCCACGAGCCAACATGTGGCAGCAGCCAGCATCACGCTGAGCACCAGGCACGTGTGTGCCACAAATGTACTTCACTTACGGAACCGCTTATTGCAAATGTGCAGATAGATGTGTGCTGTTCAAAGGCGTGTGTGGCAGCAGCACTTCCTGCCCTGGAGATAATCCTGCCCCACGAGCAGGCTCTGCAGAGCAGCTGCTCCCACTGCTCACCCCACACCTCCAGCCCCGCGTGCTCGGCTCTTCCCTGGAGGTACAGCACTGGGGCAGTGGCAGCCCCAAAGCGCCTGGCATTGAGCAGCTTTCAGCAGGCACCAGATAAAGGCAGCACACAGTTATAGAATCATAGAACCATAGAATGGTTCAGGTTGGAAGGGACTTTAGAGATCATCTTGTTCCAACCCCCCTGCCATGGGCAAGGACACCTCCCACTAGACCAGGTTACTTAAAGCCCCATCCAGCCTGGCCTTGAATACTTCCAGGGAGGGGGCAGTTCTGTGGGCTGGGCAGGGCAGTAGAAAGCTCCAAGTTTCTTCTGCCTCTGCCTTCTGCCTCTGTTTGCTATGGGCTGGAGCTATACCTGGCAGGAGCACAGAGCTCTGCCTGGGCCCTTGGCTGAAGGTTGGCCAGAGAGCGTATGATGCTGCTTGTGGGTCCTGCAGCCATGAGCCCCTGCCTCCAGCACCAAAGCTACTATGGGAACACTTGCATGCTGGTTTTATTGCCAGTGCCAGGCTGACCTGTCTGATGCTGCTCGTGAATTAACCCTGCAATGCTGTGCGACAGCTGCTGTGAAACCGGTCCGGCACTGTGCCCTGCTGCAGCCCCTGCCCCCCGGGGCTGGCAGGGAGCACAGCGAGCAGGGATGGCTCCTCCCAACATGCCCATGCAGCACCCACACTGTCAGGGAACTGATGCAATGCAAATAGCAGCAGCCTGACTCACCCTGCACTGACCTGGCTCCTGCCCGGGACAGCCCCGTGCTTCTTAGCAGCACCAGGAGCAGTGGGGCCCTGTGGATGAGCCACTCCCGGGGCTCTGCTGCAGCAGCCCCAGCCCCAAACCTGGCAACTTCTGCAGGAACAAAAGCAGCGTCCACTTGAGACCTTTGGGCAGAAGTGTGCTTTGCTTGGCCACCCCAGGCAGCTCCTGAGGCCCACACCTGTAGGTGTGAGGGCAGCAGGGCCGGCCCCACCACCTCCACCACCTCTCCGTGCCCCTGCCCTGGCTGTGGGTGAAGCCCAGCACCAGAGCTGTGCTCATGTAGTGCTTCCTCCCTGGCTGTGGAAACCTTCCCCTGGGACTACCACGCCATGCAAATCCTCCTGACCTATTGCTTAAGCAGATGCTGAACACACTCCAAGACATTCATGCATTGTGGGCCTTTAGGGGAGCAGGGGAAGAGGCACCTGGGGGAAACACGGGGCTGCTCCTCACCCCCGGTGAGCAGCGTCCCTGCAGGGCTGGGGCTGCTCCCTCCTGTGCTGCCCCAGGGCTGAGCTCCATGCATGTGCTGCCAGGATCGAGAAAGTGCTTCTGCCACTCTGAGTTTTCCTCAAGGGAAAGCTTTCCACTTGCAAACCCCAGCCTTAAGGCGCACAGGGACGTTCAGGGACATGGGGCAGCGCTGGTGCCAGGCACAGCGTGAGAAGTGCGGCCAGAGGGCACCTGTGGGAGCCTGCCCAGGCAGCACCCCCGGCACACACCAAGCACAATCCCCCTCCCCACTTCTCCCCCAGCCCAGAGCCCAGTCCCTCCCCAGCAGGCACAGCTCTGCAGGGCTGAGCTCCCTTCCTGCACCGTTCCCCCTCCGCCCTTGTGCTGTAAGTGCTTCCTTGGAACGCAGCCTGCCCTGGGTCACTGCACATGAGGGTGCAGCCCTTTTCCCACAGCCCAGGCTGGAACCTTAGGTCAGATTTCTGCCTCTGAGCATGCCTTAAAATGTCAGAGCTGAGACAGCCACACCCCGGGAATCCCCCAGCAGGAAGGAACCAGGTGGGCTCACCAGGACGTTCAGCAGCTGGGGGGCACAGCCAGCAGAACCCCAGGGCCAGGCTGCAGCCCCCACCCATGGGGCTCTGCCACAGCACTGCTCTTCTCTCCAGTACTCCAAAGACGGGTAAGGCTGAGAACCCCGCAGCAGCGACTGCCAAAGGCGGGCTCTTCCCCTTCTTTCACTGCACCGTGGAAGCAAAGCCCCAGGAACAGTGATCTGCCCTCACGCTCATGTCTGGCACTACTGGGGAGGCAGGGACAGCTCTCTCCCACTCCCCGACACACCAGTGCTCACTGCTCTGCAGGCAGCCCCTCAGCCTCCTCCCCCCAACAAGGGAGGTTCTCCTGCCCCAGCCCCTCCCCAGCAGGGCCACCCCGCCCAAGCCCCAAGCACTTTCCCCTGGGTGCCCGTGCGTGACCTCCTTGGCTGTGTTTAACGGAGCACTCAGCTGGTGGGAAGATTTCATCCATTTTAGACAGGTAAGAAATACAACCCGCAAACAGCAGCCGGGGCAGCCCTCCCTCCCCTCCTGCACACCCAAGGAAGCAGGGGGCCACAGGATGCCCTGGCCACCCCCCAGCAGCAGCGGGGCCAGCAGCTGGCTGCAGCACTGCCCCCACATCCAGCCCAGAATCTCACCTTGTACCCAGCACCTCCAGGAGCAGCTGCTTTCCATGGCTTTTATGGACTAGAAATAGCCATTGCCCTGTATTAACTTAAGAGCACTAACTCGAATAAAGACCATAAAATTATGTGCCAGGTCAGGTAAGAGCATGCTGTACCACAGCACAGCAGGCGGGAGGCAAAGATGCAATGAGTGTTAATGGGCACATTGCAGTGGATGCATTTCCTTCGAGCTCATAACAAAGCTGCAGAGCAAAGCCTTAACACGGCAGCACGTTATCATGCCCAGCATCTGGCTGATGTGCTCTCTAACTGGAGAAAACGTGCATTTGTCTCCACATCCTGCTGTAGAACCGGACACTAGAATTGATGCACAGCCCACGTTCTTCCAAAGTAACTGGCAGTGTACCCCTGCTGCCACCCAAGGCACCCGACAGCACTGCCAGCACATCCCACCAGGGCAGAGAGCCACCCACCAGCACGCTGCTGCCCCATGGCACCTTAATTACCAGTGCACCCCCTGTGCAGTGGGCTAACTTCAGTAACAACAAGTAAACAGCAACTGGACATGCTATTATAGACTACAGCTTTTTTTTTTTTTTTTTTAAACTTGTCATTCTGCATTAATTATCAGGCCTGTCAATATCCAGCCAGACTGCTGCTGTTCAACCCTGTGCAGAGATCTGAGCATCAGAGGAGCCCCAGGCAGGCAGGATAACCTCTGCCTGCTTCCCTGGAAAGCAAGCTAAATGCTGAATTGTCTTCAAAAAGCAAGCAGACCCCAAGTAATTCAACTCAGCAATTTTTATTTATATAACATAAGTTCTTTCTTTGCCACGGCTTTCACACAGCTGCCTCCATTCAGAACACAAACTGTATATTGTACACTGCATAAAGATACAGAAAGTTCGGTACATGTCAGCTTTTGGGTATAATGCTTCTGACTGCAAGAGAAGCAGCATCTATCAGCACTCTGCCAGCAAAACAAAACACACCACACCAAGGAACAGCGGCTGAGTCGAGGAGTACTCATTAAAAACAGCATCAAGCAGCAAGTTGTTGGACAATAACATTAAAAACCATTTTTCCTGTAATTTACAAATATGCAAAGTATCAGGTTACTTAAAATTAAGAAGCATTTTGCTTACTAACATGAAACATTACTAACTTGTAATGTATCATAATTAACCAGGTATACAGGTTTCTGTGTCCCTGTGGTTTTTATGGCACATGGTGCCAGTTTGGGTAGGTCACTCCTTGGACAGAGGGAAGAACAGCAGTGGACAAAACCGTTCCTCAGTTTTCAGCTGTATTCCACCCTCCCCTTCATTTGCCACTCAGCAACGTTGGTTTAACCACGAGATGTACGTATTTAAAAAACCCCAAAACACAAAACAGATACAATGTGCATCAACAAATCAACTGCTTCTGGCCTGCAGTGCAAGAAACATCTTTGCACTCTAAGCACAGTGAAATTCCAGGACCAGAACCAATTACTACAGCAATTGTTTTTGCATATTTTAAATCTGTTACAGTATCTACAGTAGAAAAAAAAAAAAACCTTCTTACAGAGTAACAAGGCATGAAAGGGGAACAGCTTTAAGTCTCATTCTACATTTTTGGATGCTGTTACAGTTTGACAAAGCTGTTGGGGACAGGAAAATATTAGAGAGAAGGAAGATGAAGAAACAGCTTTACAGAGAAAAATATTAATGAATCCTCAGGAACAGTACGGGCAGCAGCCCAGACATGACTACAGCTTTTTTACTGAATGCTCAAAACTATTGCTGTCTGAAGACAAAAGGCACAGTATCACAAATCTTCTTTGTCAGTGTTGTAAGGAGATGGCCTAACACAGGGTACCAGGCAAGGTCAGTGTTTCAGAGCAGCCCCAACACCATGGTCATCCAGGTGTTTTGGCAACTGCCTTTTCCAGCACATGCCAAACACAACTCACCTGCAGCTTTGGAGCAGCAGTAGGTCCTTCATTCGGAGCAAGGAAGGATTATATTCCTCGCCCCTTGTATTTCTGGGAGCTGAGCACTTGTGGGCTGTATCACAGAGCTACCTTACCTCAGGAAGGTATGCTTCAGTGGGAGGGGCATGGAAAGTGTAACTAAAGCAGAGCATCAATAAAGCCAAATAAGGACAGCTAAACCTAACTCCGTACTGGATTTATAACCCAACCTTTTCCACAGATCTGCATGGTATGATTTAGTGAAGAGGCTTAGTTAAGAGCTAGGAACAGCCTTGACAACACATTTCAGCCTTCACAAATGAGCCTCGCTGCTACAGATAGTACTCCTCATCTTTCACAAACCTCTCCAAGTCCTCCCTCTCTGTGCCTGCTAATCCACTAAGCCATCACAAAGGAGTAAGGCCGTACACAGCTCTCAACAGCAGGAATTCAGGGTGTGCCTGACTCATCATGTAACCCCCAAAGGAAGAATCTGGCTCTGAAACAGCAGCCTCTTCTGTTTAGGACCCAGATTCTCTTCAGCATCCTCTGGGGAAGACAGGACCACAGACTGCTCTCACATCTTGAAGAGGGACACACTGTCGTGTCTAGACCAGAAATCACCGTGAGCTACCACATCCGGTACCCTGCCTCCAGCTGGAGCCTGGGACTTCCAAGGAACAAGGAAGAGTCCTCAAAAGGCATCTATGGCAGCTACAGAGTGCAAACACTGCCCCGCAAGCTTAGCGTGCTGGCTGCCCTCAGCATCTGCTTCATATACCTGGGTTCTGAGATTTGTATGTCAGTATCTCTGCAGCAAGCTTCTGGGGATCCAAAAGACGAGGGAAACGGCTCATCACAGCATCAACTAAGTGGGGATGGAATATGCCACACAGCTTGACATGCACATTGGCCCTCTCCTCTGCAAACTGGTCAGAGACAGTCCACTGGCAGGAGTCCCCGTACGTTGGCCCTGCAGCTCTCTGCACTGCATGAGGATCTCGCACACTGGCAGATCTCACCTGGGGAGGAGGCATCTGGTATGGTTCAGACCAGTACTCAGGAGAATGAAGTGGAGGGGCAGTATACTCATTGGGCAGACTGTACTGCCGACCATTACCCGGATGTACAGGTACTCCGTAGCCTGAGAAAGAGTGAGGTGGCCCTGAGTGAGGCATCTCAGGGTTATACTGCAAGAAGCTAGCACCAGAGGCAGAAGACTTAGGGGAACCATGCTTATAAGAGACCAGACCATTCTGCTCTAAGCTGGGAGAGTGTGAGTAGACAGGTCTCTGCCTACCACAGGTACAGACTGTCATCTGCTCTGCATGGGAGTGATCACAGTGACTGGTAGATCTGTAAGGCCACATGTCAGACATTTGGTTCTCCAGAGACCCAATGCCTGAGTCGAGGTGCTCCTGAGAGATGTAAGACAGAGAGTCCATATGAGGATGCTGGTACCTTTCAGAGGATCTGTGGCTCCCACTGTTGGCAGGAACACTGCCTGACACACAGCCTTTGACTTGCAGTGGAACATCGCTGGGCTTTGTTTTGTGTGTCAAGCTTTTCCTTTCTGCAGAAACCTTCTGCAAAGAGCTTTTATCACTCTCTGCAGGCACAGAGCACAAGAGCTCTGCCTGGGAACCTCTTTTGCCCTTTTTCTCCTCCTTGACAGCACTGGTACTTCTGGTTGGAGACAACCTTGCATTGGCTCGGAGTTCATCAGCTAATGAGCGCTGGGGTTGATTGATCCTTTCAGGGTGGTAGAATTTACACTTAATTCCATAAGTACATTTCTTTCCTGCAAGAAAAAGGGATAGCACGGAATGACAGCTGAATGTTACTAAATGCATGAGTTCCACTTGTACAGGCACAGCAGTCTCCAAGTTCAGAAGGCAGGTCTTACCGTAAGGGCACTGCTGCTTCTTGTGCTCTGGCACCACAGGTTTCTTTCTCAGAAAGTTATCCAGGCTGGGGCCATGTCGCCCTAGGGGATCATCTGGAGGCATAAACCTAAAAAAGAATCTCAGTTAGGAGCAGTTCACTTCCTGGAATCAGGGTTTCATTTCTTATAGAAGTCTCCCATTTCATTGGGAATTAGAGGAAAATTAGGTTAGATTTAAGGAAAAAGTTTTTTACAGTAAGGGCGATGAAGCACTGGAACAGGTTGCCCAGAGAGGTGGTAGAAGCCCTGTCCCTGGAGACATTCAAGGTCAGGCTGGACCAAGCTCTGAGCAACCTGATCTAGCTGTAGGTGCCCCTGTACATTGCAGGGGAGCTGGACTAGATGACCCTTAAAGGTCCCTTCCAACTCCAAGGATTCTATGATTCTATGAAAAGTTATCTGAGCTCTAAAAAGCTTTTCCATTTCACTGCAGAGCACTCTTGTCACCTGGTAAAGACTGGCAAGAAGTGCTTCTCTTCAAGCACAGAAGAGGTTTTGTGCTCTGCTGCTGACCACAAGTAGTACTGGATGCCAGGCCTGCTAACGATTGTGGGGAAAAAAAAATAAATAAAAATCAAGCCCTAGAGCTTTCCCAGGAACTCTGAGTAGGGCTCTCACTGCAAGCTATGAGCAGCTATTAAGATGACTCCAATTCTTCATACCTTCAAACTTTACCACAGTTGGGCAGGAGTTCTTTCTGTCACCCTTCCTTCTACAAAGATATCTATGAGATTTCTTTTCATTCTATACCATCATTTCACTCTTTTCATGCCTTATTTGCTACTGCTTCATTAAAAAAAGACTACATGCTCACATGGCTCATCTTTAAAGCGAAGGAACACTGGGAACATACTTGTCATTGACAAAGGAATACATCAACAGACGCTCCTCGATGAACTTCTTCCACTCAGGACGCTCGTTCTGCAGGTCCCGATAGGTATCATTAGAAACCACAATGCCATCGGACTCATGGGCCAGTTTCACAATGAACCGATCATCATAGCAGACAACACGTTTGCCTCCAACCCGTCTGGAAGGAGTGAAGACCAGAATTTTCTTCTTTTCAAGGTCATGGAGAATGTACTGGTCTAGAACAAACACAACTGTGAACACACTTGCAACAAATGTGCACAGCCCAAAGGCCTTCCCACAGATAAAGTAACATTATAAATAAACAACAGAATATGTGAAAAATCACTTCTCTGAAACCGTCACCTCTTTTCATACCATCTCTTGGGCCTCTCAGAGGCGGATTCCCTGTCCCTGTGCCTGTATGGCACCTGGGAACACTCAGGAACAAGAGGACATTAAATACAGTCAGTCTCATGTACATAATCCCTTGCATTCATTTAAGTACCGATTTGCATTTAAGATTGGCATCTTTTATAGTGACATGCTACATGCATAAGTTTATTTTGAGTAAATTTCCTTAGAAATCTCAGCTGCTCGTAAGCTGAAAGCAAAATCCCTTCCATGTGAAGGGATGTGAATCTGACTGCACTCCATTCAAGGTTTTACTTTTAGCATGTAGAAACTCAGTCCTGTCTGGTGTCAAACATGTTAGTCAAACACGGCATGAAGGTGTTTCCCTGAAAGGAGAATTCAAATGATGAAAGACAAGTTAAGCAGAGTAGTATTACATTCTTTGTTCTCTGAATTATTCCAACTGATCCAGGCAAGAACTTGCTTAGAGGAGAATTTAATGGCTTTAAATCTCACTGGTCAGCACAGCTTATTGGATCTCCTACTACTCAGATCTTCCATTCATAAGTTAATTACTAACTGGTCAGAACTCTGCAAGCTCATTAAGCAACAAAGCAGTAAGCCTGAAAAGCTGCTTTTGGCTTTCATATTTCCATACCTGTTATAAGCACGTCTGGTCGTGGCTGCTCCTTCCTCCAAGATGGCACAAAGACTGTAATATCCTTGTGCCCCCTGTTCCAAAACCACTGCACAGCCAGAAGGATACCTCTGCAGGAAAACACTTCTTTATTTCCATGGCTGCATAGAAGAAGAAAATTGAGATTTCAATATTCAGGTTATGTACAGGTTAGTCAGGCAACACACTCAAACAGATCCAGCAATTGAGACAACCTTTAGGGTAGGAGTAGCAGAATCAGTATCTGCTGCTGATCTCAAATAGCAGCACTGAGACCTTCACAGTTCCAGCTGCTGTCCATGCCTCAGTGTACCAACAAAACTCCAAATTCTCAGTGGGAAGGACAAAGCAGCTCTAACTGCTCCTTTGAAGCAGAGCTTTTTGCTTCAACTCTAGACATCAGATCTTTATTTTTAGCCTTGAGTACAATGTGATCTTGAACTTCCCTTGTCCTTTTCCGCTGGCTAGTGCCACGGCTCTGCCAGGGGAAGCTGCCCCTCCACCAAGTGATTTGCTTACAAAGTTATTCTGATAACAAAACAAGCCACTTGGTGCACTCTTACCCCAATGACATCAGCACTGAGGCAAGATGCTTCTTCAGTACACTGAGGCCTAAAGAACCACTTGCAAATGCACTATTTGCAGGAAACAGCAACACTTCCCTTCATCAGTGCTAAATGTTGTAACAGCACTTGGTAGCTAGGGAACAAAGTTTGACAAGTGTCAGAAACTACCTACCAATACGAAAAACTGCTTCATTATTCATTAATTCATATCAGTAAGTTTGCAGAATTTCTAAGAGGAAGCTACCAGTTCTGCTCTATCAGTGCTGGTATTTACAGAGTTATCAGCTCTTCTGCTGACAATGATTCTGGCAAACTTTCAACAACTCTGTTACAGCCTGCTTTGCCACTCTGGGGATTTAAGAGCCTGCAGGTCTCATAGCTTAGTAAGACTCTCTCTATCCGGGCACTACTTCCTCAAGTCTTACTCTTCTACCTACACTTGAGGTTTCAAAGTCCAACACCATTCAGCTTGCCAATGAACCCTGAGTGACAGGTGATGCTGCCTGGTCTCAGCGGACACCTGTGTAAGCAGCACAAGATGTACTAACAAGTCCAGGGGATCTGTGACAAATGTTTGCACATCTTCACTTTCCTAACTGAAATGTCTTACGTAGACTTAAACAGGACACTGGGTTACGCCTCTGGATATTTGTATTAAGTTCCATAGTCAAAGCCAGTTTACAAACAGGCCCACAGCTCAGGGGCACTGCAGGATCAGTACTGATTGTGTGAATCTTCAGTCAAACTCATCCTGTCTAACAGGGCCCACTGCTCACTGCACCACGAAGAACACACAGCAAACACTACAGCTAGATACTGCCTGAATGCACATACTGAGCCCCACAAGAGAAATATTTCAAGTGAGGAAAGGAGGAAGATGAACATGCGTACTAAGGGGAAAAGCAGTCAAAAGGCAGCACCCTGTAGCACTCGGAGCTGAGCAGGCAGTACACAGGCCTACAGCAAGGTAAGTGCTCTGTAATCAGAGGGGATGCTGCCCCCAAACACAGACCTGGGAGACAGCAGGTTAACACTTACCCCTGAAGAGCACAAGTGAAATAGACCAAATCCACATGTAAAAGCAAAGCTGAAGCACAGGCTACGCAGACGGGCTGAAGCATCTTCATGCAATGCCAGAGAGGGAAGACCACAGGGGCTGTAACCAGCTGCTCCTACCCCATGTAACGTAGCAGCATTGCTGAGCTCAGGCTCGGTTCTCAAGAATGCATCAAACTCACAGGCTTAAGTATTTAACCTGCACTGATTTGCTGACATATTTAAGCTTCTTCCCTTTCTGAAGCATCAAACGTAGGCCATCAGGAAAATACTTAAAAGCAGTAGGTACTAAAAGGAATGAAAACAGACAGCACTACGCATTTGGACAGAAAGACAACTATTGCCTTACTACTGGATTAAAAGAATTGAAGTATTTCCCAAGTCTAGAAAAACATACCGCTGCTTCTTTGCAAAGGAATTACAAATCTAATATTATTTTCCAACTGTAATCACACTGTGCCAGATTACATTAAAGCAAACTCACAAAGCTTCTTAAGTATAACCCAGATTTGTTTTGCATAAGCAAAAAGCCACTTCCTAGGTGAATAAGTTTAGTATTTTCCCCCACCCACCTCTACAGCAACCAAATCCAGCAGTTTGTTTTCTAGAGGGCCTGAAAAGCCAAGCCCAGCCAACACTGCATGCTCTATTTCCAAAACCCAGCAAGCTGCTTTCTGCAGGGACAAACTTCTGCACAGATTGCAAAAGAGCTTACAACCCAGAGGCACGTCCAAGAAGTGCTATTACTGCCAGTACAACTGTGCCATCAGAAAAACTTTACTTCTCCTCATGTCCTCATCCTTCTCTGAGGCTATTAAGAAAATTGAAGAGTTGTACCAAAAGAATTATTCTAAAAGAACTACACCTTTAACAAAGCTAACACTTAAAGGGACACTTACCTTCATTAAGGATCCCAAGTTACAGAGAGGCTGGCATTAACAATCAGAAGAAAGATTATCTAGAACTTGTTCAATATCAGATTGTTTTTACTATAGACAGTCAGGTTAACACAGTCTTCTAGAAAAATCTCTGCTTATTTCTCATTTATTTATTTGTCCCTGCCACCACTCTAGAGTCTACAGAAGGCAGCTAATTGGGCTGATCTGATTTGGCAGCAGCCAAGAAAAAATTCCCTTAGAAGGAAGTAAAAGCTAATTTCCACTATGATTTGCATATGTTTGTCAAGAGCTGTTCAGGGAGGCCGCTGTACACACTGCAAATGAATCAGCAGGGAACATCACACACCATCAATACAGGAAGTTTCAGAATGGAATTCCCCTTCTAGCAAATTGCTTAAAAAAAGTCAGACTGCGTTTCTCATGTGGAGCTCTGTCCTATCACTGCTGTTATTAGTGCCTGGCCTGCCCTGAGTCACATTTGCTGTAATCTGTCCTGCACTTTATGGGGTAACTTTCACGGGTAAGCAGCTCCTCATCCAATAAAGGCAACCAATTCTGTTGTTTAAGCCTAGCTTCTTAACCAAGGAAAACATCACACAAGCACCAGACTTACCAGCCCACTGCTCACAATAGGCTGCTTTCCTGGAGCAACCACACAGCTGCGAGTACTGTACTCTCCTGAAGGCTCCAAAGTATTTCCCTCCCTGTTCCCACCCCATTGCCAGCAGAATGTCACACATGGAAAGGGACTGGTGGGATCTGCCAGCTGGTCACGCAGCAGACTGTGCCCTGTCTTAGCTCAGTTCTCTTCTTAGAACTGTCAGCCATGGCTCAGTGAAAAACCACACCTGCAAACAAATCTCCATTCAGCACTTTCACCTTAGAAAAAAGCCTGCAGTGACATACACAACAGCTATGGGCACCCACTCCTTTTAATAAGCACGTGCATACAAACACATTACAAGGCCTATTAAACAACACAGCAAAGAAGCTTGCTTCTAAATCCCAACACAGTGCGACTTCAAAACGTGGTGCATTAAGTTAATGGCACCCAGAACCCCTCCTTGTGCCGCTGGGGTCAAGTCCAACCTCAGGAGTCGGGGTTGTGGCAGGTAACTCCCACCACGAGAGGAACAAAAGACAAGCTGAAAGGAGAATCAGTGCAGACGTCACACCAGGAAGCTCCCAGTGCAAAGGGTCTAAGTGCTCCATGAGCATCAGGGTTCCTGAACCCCAAATTACTGTTCCAACCCAAGGGGCTCCACGGGTCTTCTTGTGGAGTCTGGCAGAACCTGCTCTACCAACAACAGAACACTCAAGATGCTGAGGATGAGCTGCAGCCCTGCCTTGCTGTCTCAGCTGTCAGAAATGGAAGAATTGACCACTCCAGACATCCATTACTAGAGCAAGTCTTTACAAACTCCTGCACAGTGCAGAGAATGCTGAAATTCAACCAAAAACACAGGACTCACAGCGTGGAGACTGGCCTCCGACACCAGAAATGGCTCTATATTAAAGCCTTTTCTCATTAACCCTGTGATTATTTATTGAGCAACTTCCTGCTACAGAAGGTTACATAAAACCATTAGGTAAGAGGACAATGCATCTTCAGTTATTCTCCTCAGCAGCTAGAAGAGGAAGGAAACCTTTTGTTTCCCCATGAATCACATCTGCTGCTGTCAGAAGGGGTACTCCGATTGCTAGCAAGTGCTGGCATGGGGAGAAGAGGCCATCCAGACCGACTGCGTCTGCACACGTGATGCTCATCACCGGGTGAGAGCTGCGCATGCTAGTGATCTACCTCGGAAAATATTACCAGCTACCACCAGAACATGCAGTTGCAGTTTTCTGTGAAAACCCCTGAGCTTTTCAGACTCCAATCTCATAGGTCTTGGCACACCCCACAGCTAGAGGGGCACAGAAAACCACCACCTTACAGGGACGCTTAAGGGTCACACTAAGCACAAAAAGCATCGGACAGACTATCGCACTCCTCTGGAAGCCCCAAACGCACCTCATGGCCACGTTGCTTCCATCAATAACGATGGGCTTCAGGTTGTCGCACTCCTTCTCCTCTGGAGGTGGCACGGGCACAGGGCTCTTGTTGGCAGCTCCTCCTCGAGGGACCAGAGGAGCCTCCGTGGCCTCCTGCGGGGCCTCTGTGGGGTCACGCTCGGCCGGGCCATGCTTCACCAGCTCCCCAAGGACGGTGTTGGTGTCAGCATTCAGGCCGAGCTTCTGGAGAACGAGGTAGATCTCCTCAGAGGAGTAGCCCAACTTGCGGAAGAAGTCCACCTTCAGCTGCATCTCGAGGCTGTCAGGGGGCTCCTGCGCGGGGCTCCCCGCGGCCTCGGGCAGCTCTCCGCCCAGCATGGCGGGCCGGCCCTCCTCGCGGCCGCCCAGGCTGAGGTAGCCGCTCTCACACGTGTCTCGGGAGCTCATCGCCTCATGCAGCCGAGGGACGCGCTGTGGGACCGCCGGGAAGGCCTCACGCCAGCCGGGACCGCCCGGCAAGGAGGAGACGCTCATGGCTGCCCGCGGCCGCCTCCTGGCCTGCGCTCGCTGCCCGGACCTGCGGGCCAACACGGCGGCGTCAGTGCGGCCCGGCACGCCCGGGCCCTCCCCGCGGGCCTCTCCCCTCCGCCCCGGCCTCCAACACCTCCACCCCAGGGCCGGCAACGGCGTGCGGGACCCCCANGGCCGCCGCAGCGTCTCCATAGGACCGAGCGGGCCGCGCGCCCGCCGCCGCTTTATACCGGGAGAGCGCAGCGCCAACGCGGAAGGCAGAACCGGAGGGGGCGGAGCTGCAGCCTCTTCCCGGTCCGCCCCGCGCCGCGCCCGGTGCGGTCTGCCGCGGCCTGCAGCCACCCGGCCCCTTCAGTTCCCTTTGGTCTCTTTCCAGCCCCTGCCGAGTGCCTCCGCGTGGAATGGCCCCGGTGGATGTAGAGACAGGTCCCTTCTGCAAACACCTGGTCCTTATGCAAATCATGTTGCAAGAAGGGCAGATTTGCCCTGACAAGTGCGCTCGTTAGGTAAATTCATTCCTCTCCTTCCTGCTCCCTGCAGAGGCAGCCCGTGCTCCTGATTTTGCACCCTGTGCGCGGGGCAGGGACCCGTCGGAGCCTGGGGCAGTGCGTGTCGCTGTGGGAGCACAGCGGGTCCTCAGCTGGTTCTGCAGCTTGTCCTCGGCTGCTGCTGTCCTCAGGTTAAAACCACTGAAAGTTGTGTTCCAGAAGGACTGCTGTCCTGGCTCCTTTTCGCTTCCCAGCAGCCCAAGGGAGGCACAGCAGCAGTTCCAAAGGTGAATGTTGGGTCCCAGAGTGCCTCGACACGTGCTCGGTGCTGCCAGGGAGCACTGTCGGGCCTGCCCAGCGCCCAGCCTGCTGACACCCAGCGCATTGGAGATTGGACTTTGACCTACAAGCTGCCAGGAAGCACTCCGTGCACTTTAGTCCATAGGAGAGCGCAGGAAACCCGCAGGCTGAAACGGGAAAGGGAGAGAGGGCATGGCGTGGTGGGTCATAAAGCTGTCTGCAGCCAGCATTAGGCAGGAGGCAGGTTTGTACAGCCACAAGCTTTGGGCCTGCCAGCCAAGGTGCTCTGTGTGTTTTTACGTTCTTTACGAGCTGTGCCCCAGCACGTGCTGCATGGGCACAGCACACACTGACACTGCTGTCACACGGTGGGTGGACGCTGCAGGGCTGCTCAGGGCTGGGGGCCATCCTGCCTGGCAGTGCCCAGCCTGCAGGATGCCCACATCCCACAGGATGCCCACGTGCAGGGCTGCCCTGCACGGCTCTGTCGCGCCAAGCTGCTGCTTTGATCCCCAGTGATGCAGGTAGCTGTGACTCAGCCAGCAGAGGTTTATCAAGCCGGGCTTCTGGAGGAGATTAGAGCAGGCTGACAGCACCCAGCAGCAAACAGGGCCTGCTTGCTGCCACCACGCTTACAGACGATCTGTAACTGCGGGAAGTGAACTAACATTTCACAATGTGCAGAAATTGTACAACTCTGACTTCTGATTAATCATTCCTAAACAATTTAATGTAGGTAGTTGCAAATTTGCTTCCCTGAGGCCATGTGCCAGAGCCCAACTTAAGAGCAAGGGAACTCTCCCAGTTACAGGAATATATTTGCATTCATCTTCCTTGTGGTTACCCTGAAACAATCATTTTTTCTTGTCTCTGGCCTTGTCTGAAACCACACTGTGTACTCAACAGTAATACATATACAGGCTAGATTCAGATCAGAGATAATATCCTTAGTCAGTACTTAAGTAGGTGCTTTCCCAACTCTTCTTTCCCTTGGAATCTACTCCAGTCAGCACGAATTTAGCATTTGTTTGCGTGCTTCCAGGCCAGAGTCTATTGCAGTAAGAACTATGGCCACAGAAGTGCTTGTTGTAGGAAATACCCCACACAGGATCCACAGAGCTGGATCCTTTGATTTATGCAAAGCAGTCACAGCAGCCACATGCTGCTGTTTTCATTGAAAAAGAAGCCAGCATACAGAGTGGCTGTGTTGGCTTCTGCACCCTAAAAGTCAAAAGGAGTCATACGCTGGCCACTCCCCAGAACTGTCAGTGCTTACTTTTGATATTTTTTCTTTTTCACATTTGCAAATTGCTTTGAAGAGAATGTTTACTGCAATTGTTTGGCGTTGCAAAGACTCTTGTGGAGGCTACAGTTGCTGAGGACATGAAGATTCCCAGAACAAACCGCTGCTGCAATGGCTGACGAACAGAGGGCCTTCACTGCCACACACAGCACGGGGGACTCGGGCTGCTCATTGCTGGGGAGCACGAAGGCTGCTGGGGGGCGCGGGCAGCGGGAGCAGCTGTCCTGCAGCACTGCCTCCTGCCCAGCTTCCTGTGAGGCTTGGCAGTTCCAAAGCAAGAACCTGTCTGTTACACAAGTGTGTCATTTGGAAATACATGGACCTACTCTGCTCTGCAGCACAGAGGAGGAGGTACAGGCAGCAGCAGCCCACAGATGTCAGTTTTTGAGCAGTGACTTGTCCTGGACTGGGAATGCTAGAGGAGCCACACAGAAGAGAACTTGTCCAAGAAGGGGAAGGAAGGCATACACAGAGGAGCCTGAATAGCATCAAGTCAGCCAGAGGCATGCTAATAGCTGTTGCATGGATTTCATAGTGGGACCTGAGCACCTCCAGAGCATTTTGCTGAAGTGCATTCTGACTTGCACGCTCTGCTTCCTTGTCCAGATGCCAATGGACACCACTCCATGTTGGGGAAGTGGTCTTGCACCACAAAGATGCTGAGCTGTGCACCAGTCTGTCCCACGGGTCAGCTCCTCACTGGTCTGACAACACCTCAGTGTTCTTTCTGCCAGGCTGGCGGGGCTGGATGAAGTGCTGGGACACACAGGGCTGGAGGGGCAGCAGGCCTGGCTGGGGGGCTGGAGGCTTGGGACAGTGGTGTGGCAGCACTGAGTGGTGCTGGGCAGAAGGCTGAGCTCTGTGCCAGCCACCAGCTGTCTGCACCTTCCCCTTTCTGTTGAAGGAAGGGGAGAGGGCAGCCCCTCCAGCACTGCTGGCTGCTATTTCTGGTGCTCACATCTCAGCCCCATCGCCGGAGCTATGTGCTTGCAGGAAGGCAGCGCGGAAATCCCCTCCACGGAGCACACATGCGCAGGGCCCTTCCTGATAAGGAACTTGTGAGAGCGGAGGGGGTTGAAGCCAGGTGCTTGGCCACACCATCTGCCAAACCTGGCTATCGAGGGCGGATGGCAGCAAGCTTCCTGCTGCAGAGAGGTTATCCTTCTGGCTCGATGCTTCGAGTACGCCAAAGAGAAACCAAAGCAGCCAAGGGCACCGGTGGTGACTGGGCAGCCTGCAGCACAAGCCCTGGCGCACTGATGAGCTCTTCTCCATCTCCTTCCACTTCCTCACTGACTCAATGCACAGCACTGATTTCTCCTGTCTGGTTTCTTGCTCGCAGACAAGTCTCGTAAAGTCCTGACATCACACTTTTCTAGGGATTTTTCTAGGGATTACCACTCCCACGTCCCAGATTTTAAAGGAAGAGCCCATTCTCTGGCAAAGCCTTTCATCTCCCACTTGTACATTTAAAGCAGTCAGAACAGGCGGCACAGATCTGAGCAGGTGCTGGTGGGGAGGAAGCTGGCCTCGCAGCCCGCAGCACTTGCTAGCTGCCCTCTGCCAGGACCCACGGCCACGGAGCTGTGTGCCTACCTACAGGAACCATAGCTCACTCAGATCCAGCTTCTTAAAATGGGCTAATTAAACCTCATTTACAAATGCCTATTTGGGAACACTTATGTTAATTAAGGACAATTTAGGTGGCCTTATTTAGTAGCGTTTGGGAGTAAATTAAACTGAATTAAGGCCACTTTAATTCTGAATGAGAGTTTTATGCAGAATTGTTATGCTCTTTAATGCACTTTAGATTAGTTACTTCATGTTAACTTTCTTAAAAAGCCTGTGCAGACAAGCCCTGAGCAATTAGGGGAAGGCACAGCCCTATCTGCTCAGAGCTTGAGCTCATCCAGCAGCTGCTGGCAGGGCAGAGCCGAGCCGGGCTGCCCCGGGAGCTGTGCATTCCCGACAGCTGCCGAGTCCTAAATCCCATTTATCGCCGAGCAGGAAGTAGGGCAGACAGCAGTGGCAACAGTGAACGCTGCACTGCATGAGCACGTAAAGTATTTGTGCCTTCAGCTGCTGAGCTGCAGGCACCCCGAGGTCTGACTTGGGGAGGTGAAGGTGTTCACTGGGGGCAGTGCCAATGGGCTGAAATCCCACGGCTCCTCATGCCAGGGTACTTGCCAGGAGGCCCAGGTTTGCCACGGCTGGAGCCCAGGAGTCAGACAAACAAGCGACTGCTGCTGGTCCCACTGGCTATCACCACGTGTTCCTGAGCACTGAGAATAATAGCTGGCAGCTCGAGTCCTCCATCACCGGCGAGGTGGGGATCCAAGCAGCTGGCAGAGCTGCAGCTGGATCTTCTTCTAAAGTGAGCAGTGTCATCCATTACACAGTCCTCAGCACATCCAGGAGTTCAAAGGGAAAGGAAGCGATGATTTATGCCCTTTCTTTGGACGGGGGTCACCGTGGCTCATGAGGAAAGCTGAGCAACAACGCTGGAAGAAAAGCTTAGCAACATCTCTTTATGGCAGCTTTCTTTTATAGCCACAAGCACTCACATTTATGGAGATGCTTACTGAGAGACCATCTGCTGCTCCTGCTCGCTGCAATAAAGACGTCTCCGATGGCAGCAGCAGTGCTAGCTGTCAGCAAGACTCGATGGCATTGCTCCGTGCTGGAGCCATGCCCGGGCACTGGCGAAGGTGTGTTCCTGCTGCTGTGTGCCACGGCCAGGGAGACTCGGAAGGGGCAAAGGCCATTCGGGTCTTCTGTGAGAAAAAGAAAGTGGAGCGAGGGCGTTCGAAAAAGAGAAGCTAAGCGAGGATTTGCAGAACTTCCTGGCTTGTGTTTTGAGCCTGTATGCCTGCAGCACTCGTGGTATTGCTAACTGCCTCCCAGCGCCGCCTCCATCCCAGAGTGTGGGATTCCTTTGCAGCTGCAGAAAAATACACACTTTTTTCCCTGAAATATTCTCTCTTGAACTTATTTCCTGGCTTTTGAGGAGATCTCTCGGCATGGCACTTACTCTCTGGGCAGCCCGAGGTTCCTCGCAGAGCTCCTGTGCTTGGGAGGAGAGCAAACCCCTCCAGAGGGACTGCACTGGAGGAACTGATGTGGCTGTCACCACGACTCCTGCACACCTCACTGGGCACGGCCTTGGGTGCCACTCTGGGCAAGCAGCCTTGATCCCTACCTTTGCTCTTGGTGATGGCATTAAGCTGCAGGAGGATGGGCTTGTTTCCTCAGTGACAGATGGGTCGGGCACACCCCGGCTGTTTATTTCTCTTGAGCTTCCGTCAAGCCATGGAGCCATCCTTTGGAAGTCCTTTTGGCTCTGTAATATGTCATTGTGGGAGGTTGAAGGGACGGAGCCAGAAGGAGCCCTGCATCGCCCAACAGCCCCGGGGCTGCAGGCACTGCTGCCATAGCGAGGTCTCAGCTGCAGATGCTGATAAGGGACCCTGCAGAGGAGCTGAGGAATGAATCCTCTGCCCCAGCGAGGGCCCCAGGCTGAGTGTGCCCCTAGGTCCGGTTGTGGGATCAGCCTACAGCCGGGCACTGCATGACACTGCAGGGCAGCTCCCCAGAATCCCTCTGCTGGCTCTCCTGGCAGTGAGGACAGGGCTTGGCTGGGCCTGAGAAAGCAATTCACCCACATCCCCGCTGCAAACCCTGCCCAGGACACACCAGTGACTGATTATCTGGATAAGCCCTTCCCACTGCTGTCGATTTGTCCCAGCAAATGTGTTCAACAGAAAGACTCGGAGCTCTCCCACTTGGGCAGCAGCATCTTCTTTTGGAAGCCCTACACTGAACTTATGGGGTGACCTTGGGTTTATCACGGCAGAGTCAAAAGAGGAGGGCAGCAACAGCCCTGGCAGACAAGCAGCAGTGGGGAAACCCAAGGGTTACGCAAGCGGCAGTGACAGCAGCCAGCACTGCACTCAGCTGCTCTGCTGGGAAGCACCGGGTGGCCCTTCCCCAGCATCCCATCCCCTGCCTGCTCCTCCTGAGTGCTGTGGGGTGCAGCACCTGCAGCCGTGGGTTTGCTGTGCTCCCATGTGCCTGGGAGCATTTGCTACTTCACAGCTAAAAGAATAATGTATGTTGAACAAACATTTGGTGGAATTAAGGTAAGATGTTTAAATAGAGAGTCGTGGAAGGTTTTATCCCACCCAGAGCAGTGTGAAGAGCAGAGGATTTATGCCTAGTGCTGAGTAAATACCTCGGGAGGAGTCACAGCCACCTGGGAAGTGGACGTTTTGCACTGAGGAACCGAGAGTGTGGCACAGGTCCTGCAGAGCTCCCAGCCCAGCTGCATGCCCCCCATGTGCCCCCAATGTTGGGGCCGGGGGCTGTCAGCCATCTGTGGGCACATCTCGGGGTGGATGGAGACGTGTGGCAAAGGTGTCCAGCACCTCCCAAGCAGATGGCACACGCTGCTGGCTGCTCCCTTGTTTGCTGCTGCAGGTCCAGCTCCAGCGCAGGAGCATCTCCCGAGCAGGGGGATGTGCTGTCACCTGGTAGCACCCAGGGGAGCAGGGATGGGACAACCCGGGCTCTATGCACCCGGGGGTCAGGGAAGGAACCCCTACTCTTCTCTTCTAAATCCTAGGGGCTTCGTTCCTTTGGAACCTCTCGTGCTGAGCCCTGGGGACATGGCTGTGTCTCCCCTGACCTGCTGCTCCCGCTGGAGCTGCGCACAGTGGGTCCCGCTCTGCTCGGCATGCGCTGCGGCTCAGGGAGCTCAGGGAGCTCAGGGAGCTCTGCTTTCCTCCCGTGCTGGCCCAGGGCCAGGCTGTGCTGGTGGGGCCGCGCTGCCCCCGAGCCCTCCCTGTGGGCGGATGTGTGTCACTGGGGCCAGGAGCTGAGCGGGCTGTGCTGCTCTCTGTGCCGTGCTCCCATGATGTCAGTGGCAGTGGGAGCTCCGCTCCGCTGTGACTCAGCGCGGCACCCCCAGCTCTGCCAGCTGGGCCCCTGCCTCCGGCTCAAAGGGAAGGAGCTGAGCAGCCTGCATGGCTATGGCAGAGCTCCACAACGCCGGGCAGCGGCCACGAGCACAGCCAGGAACAGAGCCATCTGGTTCCGGAGCAGAGGCTCTGCACTGTGCACAGCTCGTGGCTATTGTGCAATGCAGACAAAGCAGAAGTGCCAGAAGGGCTGGCCTCGCCCTTCGCTTACATGGGGATTAGGCAGTCTGGCTCCGTGGGGCAGGACTGCGCTTTCGCTACCTTTGGTTGGGGATTTCCCCGGCTCGAGGAGTGCCGTGCTGCAGCAGAGCTCTGCCCGCCCTGTGCTCTGGAGCCTTCTGCAGCAGCTGTACTGCAGCAGTGGTGGTACTGCAGCAGTGGTGGTGGTACTGCAGTGGTGGTACTGCAGCAGTGGTGGTGGTACTGCAGTGGTGGTACTGCAGCAGTGGTGTTGCAGCAGTGGTGCTGCAGTGGTGTTGGTGCAATGGGTGGTACTGCAGTGGTGGTACTGCAGCAGTGGTACTGCAGTGGTGTTTCTGCAGCGGGGCACAGGAGCTGCCCTGCAGCACAGCCCTGCTCTCAGCTGCTGGACCGTGTGCTGCTCATCCTGACCGATGCACGGTGGTGGGAGAGCACCGCCAGGCCTCAGCCTGTCTTTCCACTTTTGCACAACAATGTACAGAAGAGGTGATGTGTTGATTGCAAAACAGCATATGAAATAAAGAGTCAAGAGACACCACTCATCTGTGGGCTCTGAGGTCTGTTTGTCAGACTGTTTCAGTGTACGACCTCACAAACCTACAATGTACTCCCAGCCCACACGCCTGAATCACAGCTGGCAGGAAGCAAGCAGGGCCAAGGAGTGATGGCACTTTTAGTTTTGCTTTTGCTTGCTGGGACAAGTTACACTTTTCCAGTAATCAGATTTTTGTCAGTCTTCCACTAGAGAGCTGAACACAGTTTTACATGTCAGTCCAAACTTTGTGGTATGAAAACTGGGGATGCAGATGCTGACATAATGGAGGCAGGGGGTGACTGATGGCCAGTGCTCAGCTATGCCATCTCATAGATGGCACAGAGCATTTCTGGGCTCGTCCTGAACTCCCTGTACAGTAGATACCAGCAGCTTCTGGTGGTCAAAGCAAACGATAAATCTCACGTGCTTCTTCCAAGCCCTTCTTTGCCACCCTGCAGTGACACTGCACACTCGTGTGCTGTTGAAACAAAGGAAAAACCTGTGAGTGCAACAGTTCCTTAAGAAATATCGGCAGCAGTAATCTGATGATCTGTGCTAACGCTTTGCTTGGGCAACTCCAACTCCAGGAGCCGACCTCAGAGTGCCCAGAGCCCCACCTGCGCCCGGGGGCTGCAGGGGCCCATGGAGCCCAGCGGGACCCAGCGGCACTGTGGGGAACTGCGGGCACTGCAAGCGGGGAGCAGAGGTGCAGGAGTGAAGATGGGCTTCAATGAAACCGTGTCACACCTCGTGCCAGAGACGGGGCGGTGTGGAGTGCTTCCAGCGGAGCCCGAGGGCTGCGAGCAGTGCATCCGTGTCTGCAGTCTCCCACCCAGAGGGCTGCGCTGCGTGCTGCAGTGCTCCGCCTGTGTCCCGGAGCTGAGATAGGTGACTCAGCTGCTGCTGGAAAATGATGCCAGCAGGGTGACGGAGCCCACGGAATGGTCACCCCGAGGGGTTGACACCCACCCTTGGGACAGACACTCAGCCATGGGACAGAAATCCAGCCATGGGCTGACACCCACCTGTGCTCCTCACATTTGGACATTTTAGAGTTAAGTGTTCAGCCCTGCTGGTGGTTTTTTTTCCACACTCCACCCTGAGCAGCTCACAATTTGGTGCTGATCTCTCCCAGCATTACAAGCAAAACACCCTTCATACATCACTAGCTCTTCTATTGGCAAAATTACATCTTCAAGCGAAATAACAGACCTCTTATTCAGCCAGCATCTAACAGCATCAGAGCCTTTCTCATTAACAATGGCCACAGGACTCACTGCGCTGCCTTATCCCTGTCCTGTGGCAGCCAGCAGGCTGGGGGGCTTGGGGATCCCCCAGGAGCCCTCTCTGGGTGTCTGTGAGTGGGATGCCCACAGCAGCATCCCCTCCTGCAGCATCCCCCCCCCAGCAGCCCCTCCTGCCCATTGCACCCACGCAGCCCTGGCTCTTCAGAGCTATCCGTAGTGCAGCCCTGCTACCAGCCATCCATTTAACACGGCTATAAAACATCCATGCTAATAACCTGTTGCAGCTTAAGGCATTTAGACAATTCTATCTTTCTGTAATTCTTTGTAATAATAATTAAATGACCTTTACAATGGTAGTGGGTGGAAAATTCAGCAAAGCTGAATAGCAATTCAGCAACTGCTGGAGAATACTGAAAATCAAGAAGGAAAAAAAGGCACTTTGATGTTCAGGGATGGGGAAAAAAAAAAAAAAGAAGTGAAGCAATCAAGCGCAAAGCTGGAATTTTTTTCCTTTGCATTGATTTCCAGGTCCTGTTTGGCAGAATAAATAGAGGAGCACTCTAAACTCAGCGAGCGATCCTCGCTGCTGCGTCGGGCACCGTTTGTATCTGTGTGGTGCCCATGCGGCCTCAGGGCCTGAAGCCACAGGGACGGGCTCTCTTAGAGCCCCTTCCCAGCACCCTGCTCACAAGAGGGGATGGCACAGGGCCAGGGCAGCTCGGGGACATGCCTGTCCCCTGCAAGCACTGGGCCCTGCGCTGGGGGAGCTGCTGCCTCCCACTCCCCGGTATCGCCGCGCTGCAGCCCCGCTCGGGTTTGATCCCCACCATGCATGGGAGTTATCTCGGCCACTTTCATGTGCCTTTAAGGAAACTCCACTTTTTATCTTGTTCCTGCTGCTTTTTATCATCACAAAGAGTTTTTAATGGAATGAGAAAGCGACTATTTCTGCAGGCTGAAGCGGCGTGAGTAATTTCAATATAAAACAAACAAGGCAGCTTTCAAAATTAAAATGTTATGTGTGGCATTTTCTCATTTAACGGAATGCACAAAGATGGGCAAAACCAATTAACGGAAGGCTGAGACTCAGCGTTAGACAATGGGACTGCAAACGGAGCGATTTGTTCAAAGGGACGGAGCGGGGGGAGGCGGCGGGGCCGCTCCCAGGAGCTGACGGCCCGCACAGCTCCGCATGGCCCCGTCCCCGGGCGGGCACGGAGCCCCGAGCATGGCAGAGCCATCGGGGAACGGCCCGGGCGGTGTCTGGGGACGGCAGCTCCGGGGATTGCTGCAATCAGTGCTGTGCAGTGCTTGTTGTTGGCTTGCTCTGCGCATCGCCTGTGGGGAGCAGTGCTGAGCTCCTGGGGGGGGATGGCACACCGGGCTGCACGCAGCATCGCGCCCAGCACTGCCGCTGCCCCTGGGAGCTCCGTGCCCGTCACCCGGCCTGCAGTCCTGGGAGCTCGGCTGATCAGTGCTGCTGCGAGTGCAAGTAATTAAGTAATTAAGAGGTTTGGCTGACAGTCCTGGGAACAGTGACAAAGCGCAATGAGTCTGCTAACGAGGCAGACGCACTTCAAACACTAATTCAGTGTGTGATGAGCACTGTTGCTGTTCCGTATTTACCTCCTTGTCTGACAGCAGTCAGTAATCCCCCAGCAGTTCAGTGGAAGTGACACTGGGGGAACGCCGCAGCCAGCTGCAAGCCATGCCCTAACGCCTTTCCTAGCAAGCGCTGCCGGCTCTGTGCACGTTGGCTGTGTGATGGAAGCAGTGCTGCCCTCAGTGCTCCCCAGGCCCATGGACCCAGAGAGCTTTGCAAAGCGCAGCAGCCCTCGGCCGGAGCTCCCGGAGCACTGTGGGCTCCAAGGAGGGACGAGGCCAAGCTCTGGCTGAGCTGAGGCTCATCTTTCGTGGTCTGGGACCCTCCGACTGCTCTGCACCAGGACCTTGCTCTCTGCAGGAGCTGCAGGAGCTGCCCCTAAAGTCTCTGTTTTATTTTCCTTCCATTAGTTCCAAGGATGCAGTGAAGGGTGGCAGCTGCTGCCGCGCCCCCCCTGCACCTCCAGACCATCCCAGACGCAGCCACTCCCGCGGGGCTGCCCTCTGCCCGCTGAGCCACATCCTGCCTGCTGGGTGTCTCACGCTGTGTTTGGCAGCCTTCCCAGCTCCTCCAGAGTGAGGAGGCAGCCTTCAACACCCACCACCTTGGACCAGTTTGCATCTGTTGCCCCACGGCTGCAGGCCCAGCGCTGGAGGCACCATATGGCTCGCGCTGTTCTCAGAGAGGAGCGTGCAGGCAAACAAACAGCAGCAGGGCTGAACAAAATACGGTCTGGGATTAAAATTCACCTTGCTGCCAACTGCAGATGGACTGATGAAGTCAGAGGTGCTGGCGAGCTCGCTGCGGCGCTGGGAGCCGTGCTCGTGTCTTTCTGAAGGAGCCCCAAAGTCCTTCTGCGCTGTGCCCGGTGCAAAGCACAGAGCCAGCTCCCCTGAGTGCAGCACAGCACTTCCCAGCACTGCTGCCGAGAGCTGCACAAACACCCAAGTGGGAAAACAGCCCCTAAACTGCACTTGCATTTTTCATGATATGGGCAACAAGAGCGTCCCCGAAGGGAGCTGCTTCTGTTAAGTGCTGCCATGGCAGAAGTAATTTGTTCATGCAGCAAACCTGCAATGAGAGCGCGACCTGACTGTGCCTGGCAGTGAGCCCCAGCACTGCACGGGGCTGCAGGCACCCAAACTGAACCCCCTCCTGCAAACCCCGACCCTGTGTGGGGCTCCCAGCCCCGTGGTGGGAGCTGTGCTGCGCGCTGCATCCTTGCGCCAGGGAGGTGAGGAGGAGGGGATGCTCCTGGGAGAGCAGCAGCAGCCCCTGCTCATCTGCACCAGCGCAGTGGGCACAGAGCAGACATCCTCCCCCGCTGCAGGCAGAGGATGGGTGGTGGGACATAGGCACGTGCTGGGTGCTGCCCACAGCCCCGGCTCTGCTGCTGTGCATAACTGCAGCTCCCGGCTCACCCCGCACAGTGCTGCCCCACCACGAGCTGGGCATGGAGCTCCTTAAGCTTTTGGTTGAATATTTGAGCAGATCAGGATTGACAACCATAAAGCATCAGTTGGAGGCTGCTTCCTGCTAATGAGATCTCGGAGGGTTTCTGCCTTCACCTTTCTCTGCTCCACTCCATATGCACAGTGGCAGCGGGCTGGTGCCAGCAGCATCCGTCCCTGTGCCAGCAGCATCCCTCCCTGTGCCAGCAGCATCCGTCCCTGTGCCGGCAGCATCCCTCCGTGTACCGGCAGCATCCCTCCGTGTGCCGGCAGCATCTGTACCTGTGCCACATGGTGCCCGGGCACACCCCAGGAACAGCTACAGAATCACTCTGCAGCACCTGCCCACAGGTGATGGGGAGGGAGCGCAGGCAGGGCCCCCAGAGCCCCCCAGCCCCTCTGTCCCACCTCCCAGCGGTCCCCTATGGCACCCAGGGCCCATCTTTGTGCCTTCCCAGCCAGGCTTTGCCTGTGCAGGACTGGACAGGACCTGGATTTCAGCTGATTTTCTCTACTCTGTTTTGCCCCTCTGCATGAAGGACTTTTTGCAAAGCTCAGAACCACCTCTGATCTCAGAATATTGATGTAAATATCGCATGATCTGCCTCGGCCTCCAGGAAGCCCAGATGTTCCATTGATTGGATCCGAACAGCGAGTCCAGCAACTGAAAGCACATGAAATAATGAACTTGTTCCAGCGCGATGTTCTCTGCTCAGGATCAAGCTCGGGGCTAATCCATTATTTGTGACAGCTATGGTGGGAGAGGGAGCAGGTGGGTGCATGCACTGCAGGCGGGTCCTGCTCACAATGCTGCCCGTGGGTCGCATGCACAGCACAGAGATGCCAAGCAGCTCCCGCAGCTGCGTGCACCCCTAGAGCAGGGGGGGAGGTGAGAGCTGCCGGCCACACATGGCTGTGATGCTGACCCTTGTGCTCAACCCCAGCTTGCCTGTCAGGTGCTTCAGCCGCACCCCAGAACCGACAGCCGCTCACCGCTGGTGTTGGGAGAGCGCTGCTCCTCCCTGCACACACCGCAAGCGCTCGTTGAAGGACACAACGGGCCCTAAAGCTGAGCACCCCCGGCAGCTGAGTGGGGCTGAGCCCAAGTTCTCCTGGAGTTCCTCGTGCTGTTGTTTAGATAAGTTTAAATGAGCTGTGATTAAGCTAATTTCAAGCTAATTAACTCAGAAAGATATCCTCCACTTTTTAAAATTCTAAGTGGTTCTTCATTAGGAGTGAGCAAATGGGTGCAGGCTGCGTCACTGCAGCACGCAGGGCTGAATGCAGAACCTAAATACAGAGTGACTGCAGAGTGATTGCTGAAATATGAATATTCATTCTCTAATTAAACAGCATAATTAAGGCACTGTTAGTGTGCTGCTGCTGTAGGGGATGCAGGTGGGCAGATGGACCCTGTATGGGCCCAGAGCCCGCTGCAAACACTGCCTAGGAGAGAGCCCAGTGCAAACACTGCCTGCTGCAAATAGAGCTCAATGCAAGCACTGTCTGCTGCAAATAAAGCCTAATGCAAAACACTGCCTGCTGCAAACACTGCCTGCTTTGGGGCTGAAGGCCACACACACCCCATGTGCTTCAGCCTTGGGGTGTTCCCTGGGGATGGTTCCCTGGCACTGGGCTGTGGGCAGCGGCTGCTCATGGGTGCTGAGATGTAATGGCTTTTCCAGCTCTGGGATCCAGCACATGCAACAGTGAATCCACGTGAACAAGCAACAAGGAAGCATCCTGGCATTGGGATCCTCACATTCTTCCCTGAGTTTCTCCAGACCAGACAGAGTTTCTGTCCAGGTATCTGGGAACAATGTTTCCCACCCTTGTATGGACCAATGTGGGGCCGTGTTCCTCCCCAGACCCCGCCAGTTACTCCTGCCAGGCTCTGTGCTCCTTCCTCTCCACAGCACTGGGGCTCAGCCCTGCTCCCCCCGGCCCCACCCTGTATCCACCCCATAGCACCACGGTGGCACAGCCAGGATTCCACCGCCGGTTCCAGGAATGATCCCCGCAGCTGTCACTGTGCTGGGAGTGGGCCTGAGGAGCAGCGCAGCACAGAGCCTCTCCAGGGCTGCTGGTCGATCCGCGCTGATGCCTGTTCTGCCAGCACAGCAGTGCTGCACCCAGCAGGAGGAGGGGGCTCTTGGGGTGGGTGCAGCAGTGGTTGCTCCCCTGCAGCTCTGCCCAGTGCTGCTCGGAGCAGCGGATGGTGCCGGTGTGGGGCTCTGCCCAGCGCTCTGCTCTGGGGCTGTGCGCTTTGATGCTGATTTGAAGTAATGAATTGAACTTAAAACTTGTTATCTCCCGATCTGCGATCTCTCATCTGTAGCTTTGGAGATTTACGAGGGTCGAGCATGTGCTAATGCTTTGTGAGAGCTCGCTCTGGCGATCAGCAGTGATGAAGGGAAACGGCATCGCTATTTCATGACTCAGAAACGCAGAGATTTCCCTTCTGTACTGCTGCCTTTGCAGAAAGGCTGCAGGGAGGGCAGGACAGCTCCGTGCTATGCACCCCGTGCTCCCCGAGCTGCTGTGTTCCCTTCCCACCCCCTTCCCTCGTGTTCCTGTGCTTTCCAAGTCCCGTGCCCACGGCAGCAAAGCCCATGGCTCCACAGCAGAGCAGTGCAGGCGGCAGCAATTGCCATGGAGACAGCAGTGTGGGGCCGCATGCTGCCACCTCTGTGACGAGGACGGTGGCTCTGGGGACAGCAGCTCTTCCATTTGCCTTTGAGTTTGCTCTGATGCAGCCATTTGGAGGCTGGGGCTGCTGCTCCCCGGGTAGGGGAACAGCTCCACACACCTCTGGGCCCGGCCCAGAGCACCCTATGACACCCCAACATCAGCTGGGTGCTGGATGCAGCACTCCGCTGGGGGTTACACGGGCAGGAAAAATGTCAGAGCTGGGTTCTGCTCTTGTGTTTTCACCCCTGAAAACCATGACGCTATTAATTGCCATCCCAGAGCTGCGGGCTGGGGATGCAGTAATTAACAGGAGGTGTGCCACGTGCGGGGCGCAGCAGGGGCAAAAGGAGGGCGTTGGGCATTGTCCCACAAAGCACGGCTGGAGAGCACCTCTGTGGTTCCTGGGCACTGGGAAAGTGTTTGGGTTCTGCTCCCCCAGCAGCAGAGCTCCAGCTCCCATCTGTCTGTCTGTCCATCCACCCGTCCATCCATCCGTCCATCCATCCATCCATCCATCCATCCATCCATCCATCCATCCATCCATCCATCCATCCGTCCATCCATCCATCCATCCATCCGTCCATCCGTCCATCCATCCATCCATCCATCCGTCCATCCGTCCATCCGTCCATCCGTCCATCCGTCCATCCGTCCATCTGTCCATGTGCTGCTCACCATCCCCGCTCCTCAGCTCTGTGTTTCTTAACGTGGTTCAGCAAATCAATAGTGGTTTGTGTGTGTTTTTTTTTTACCATTACAAAACAGACGAGATATGAGTGGGTGAAAAATGACAGCTGAACGGAAACAAATCCTCTGGAATCATAAAAAGATACCAGAGGGAAAAAAAGACTTTTTGCTGTGATTGTGCAGAAAATCAATAAAGCCCACTGCAGGGCTGCACCGCAGATAACAGCAGATGATATCAGTTTCCATGGAACGCATTGTTTGGCAGCAGAGTGCTCACAGCGGCTGTAATGGGGCGTCATAAAGTTTAAGCCATGTTGTTGGCGAGGGGATTTACATAAACCTGCACGCTGACACTGCTGATGGCTGCTGTTTGCCCAGCAGCCCAAGATGTCAGACCCCGCACTCCCGGCAGGAGATGCTGCAGCCAGGGCACAGGGACCCCCACACACGTGGCAGGGAACGCCCAGCAGCAGAGATCTCTGATTGTGCCATGGGATATGTGCAGCCCGGGCCCCTGCACCCCATCACTCCCATCGCGGGGGACCGAGCAGCGCCAGCATTAACGGGGTGGGCTAATTACTGCAGGGCCCCAGCAGTCACGCTGATGAGTGCCGGGCTGGTGACAGAGGAGAAATCAGTTGGCTGTGAGCAGCCTTCCTCCCCACCCCTCCATCACCACTGGGGACACCAGATCAATAGGAGAAATACTGTCGGTGCTTAAAGGCAAACGGTCCCAACCCGCCCACCTGAACCGCCGCGATTTCTCCTCTCCGGGATGCACTGGGAGCGGGCCCGATGCCAACCGCAGGCAGTGGCAGAGCACTCACTCCTACGTTAATTGCAACGCTAATTGTTCTTATTGCAAAACCCATTATATAGTATAGTTATATTGCAGTTAACGAGATGTTTGGATTAAGTGGCTCACTAAAAGTCAATAAAAAGAAATTTGCTTGACTGTTCCTTTAATTTTTCAGATGCAGTGTTAATACACTGTTAATTCTCCCTAAAGGCCCAGATTCATTAAACTGCTTAAAGCAGGACTAATAGATATGTCGTGCAAAGGCACTACAGCAGAGCACCACAGCAGCTTCTGCTGCCTCCTGCATCCCCCTGCACCCTCCTGCATGCCCCTGCATCTCCCTGCACCCTCCTGCATCCCCCTGCACGCCCCTGCATCTCCCTGCATCCTCCTGCATCCCGCACGCATCAGTGCTCCTCACCCTTCAGATTTGCTGTGGAAATCACCGCGTTCTGCATGTCACTGCTGTAGCCCCAGGTCACAGTGCATCGTCAAAGAAAACCCAGCGTTGGCAGGCTGCCCTGCATGCTCCTTGTCTCACTCTGGGACTTCTTCCAGTAACAACAGAAAGCAACAAAAAAGGCAACTTCATTACGGGCAGGGCTTGATTGCTACATTTTTAAGCAGGGGAAGCTCCTGAGTCCATTAGTGCCTCCTTGCCGTGTTTATTAAAGCAATAACTTTGTTTTAAAACAGGACATGCTTCCCCTGAGCTCTCCCACACTTCGATGCCCTGATTAAAAGATATAAATTAGAGTAGGAGCAGGGCTCCAACGCACAGCAAGTCGGGTGCCCTCACATCCTGGGGAATGCCAGAGCCCAAGCTGGGGCTGCAGCTGACAGGGACGAGGAGAAGCTGCAGGTGCAGCACACTGCGGCCTCCTTCCCAGCTCTGCGTGCGGGGTGGGTGCTCTGAGTAAAGCTTCATCCCCTTTCCCTTTGGGAGCAGAGCAGTGCCTGCCCTGGGCAGCAGCTGGCAGCGGGCACCCCGCTGTGCCATGCTGGCAGTGCTCAGTGCTGCCAACAGCTGCACGGTGAGAGGTGAGGTGTGCTGTGCTCTGCAGCCCCAGCTGTGTGTGCTCCCAGCAAACACCATTCCAATGCTCTGCTGGGTGCTGGGGAGGCAGCTGCTGGCCGACCCATGCAGCACTGCTTGCAGCTGCAAAACTGCAATAAACCTGAATTCCAATGTGCCCCGCAGGGGATTTGTTGCTTTGTTGTTCTGTTCTGTTTTCCCATTCTGATGATCCATTCTTCCCTCTTCCATGCGACGTTCCAGCCCCCTGGACCAAGCAGCCACCCTCTGACACGGACACTTTGCTTTCAGGAGGTTACAGGCTTGGGAGATGCAGTCCGTGTCTGACCACCACCAACCCCGCTCAGCTGCGATCCTGCGGTGCCGGAGCCCCGGGAGCGGCGGTGCCGGGCGCGGTGCCCGGGGGAGCGGGTGGCATTTATCTGGGGAACAAAGCACTCGGCAAAACGCAGCTCCAGGATGATTGAGATTATTATTCTCCATTGTGCTAGGAATTCAGAAAACACTTTCAGACAAAAAGGAATATAATTTTGTTAAATGTTAAAGATATCAGAATCTCCTGCCATTTTTCATTTGGAAATGAAATGATTGGGGCCTTTATTTCTGCTATTTACGGAAGAAAGAAATCTCCAACGGAAGGAGCACTGAAAGCGTTCATTTCGTGCTACTCCCAAATTATCTTTTAATTATTTCTGGGCGCAGGCGTTGCCGTGGAGCAGCATGGAGCTGTGTGACCCTGCTCCTCCCACCCCCCCCCCTCCCAG
>WBMW01005143.1:331959-350485 GCA_013396635.1 Penelope pileata | reverse complement strand
CCCCCCCCCCCCCAGCTCTCCAATCGCTGCAGGGAGAAGGGGGTCACAGCTTGGAATGTGGCAATTCCTGGAAGCAGTCCCCTTTCTTCAAAATATTTAGAATTTTTGTCAAAAAAAAAAAAGGCTGACAACATCCAAATGGACTCTTTTGGAGTAGCTTCTCACTCTCTGCAGTTTTCAGCCAACACTTTTCAGAGGGTTTTGGCAGAAAATCTCTGGGTTTTGACAGTTGTTCTTTTCTCAGCGACAAGCTGACATCTTCCACTGACTTCTGTTTTTTAAGAACACTTTCAGTTTTGCTCGTTGAAATATGATGCCAAATGCCTTTTCCCAAGCCCTGGGCTGGCAGACACGGGGTTGGTGTCAGCGTGTCCCGGCGGGGCCTCCTGAGTGTCACACGCAGACGAGCTCTGGAATCGCCGTTAATTACAGTGCAGCCAGATGGGATGGGTCAGTGGGGCAGCACTGGTGGAGCAGCAGCACTGCTCTGAGCAAGGGGCTGCCTCAGGAACCACCACTGCTGTGCTACATCACCATGCCCCTCCATGGGTACACTGCACACAAAATTACATGAAGATGTCACTACAACAAAGACAAGGCACTAATTAAAATAAAGGTAGCTGAGTCCCCACTGCCTCGGCTGGGGGAGCAGTGCTGGGGCTGTTGGTGGGGCTGTGCAGCAGCACAGGGCCATAGCAGGCTGTGAGCACGCAGCCCAGTGCTCCTCCCCCAGCACTGAGCCATGCCCTGCCCTGCAGGAGAACATCATTTACCTGGTCTGATTTCCACAGATAAGGAATCTCTCTCAAAATAACTACTGGTGCCTTAGGAAGCACCGGCGTTTCGCTGCATCCACAGCTCCCTAACCAAAGCGCTCGGTGCTCGTGAACGGTTCCTGCGGGCGATGGGGGCACAGCGCAGGGAACGGCACCGGGTGGGGTCATGGAGCTGGGCAGAGACAGCCCCGCCAGGTCCTGGGCTGCAGTCGCTGCAGTTGGCTTCAGTCCCCTGCTCTCTTAGCCGGCCACTGGGCTTGCTCCTATGTTCATCTCGGGAGAAGCTGCTTTCCAGACCATTTGCACATTTACACCCGAGCAGTGTTTGGCAGAGCGGGATCTGTTTGGGAGAAAACACAGCACACAGGGAGCGCCGGGAGCTGAAAGGGCAGAGCAGCACCAGCACAGCCCTCCCCACTGCACAGGGTCTGCGGGTGGGGGGCACTCAGCTCTGGTGCGGGGAGATGCCAGCAGCCCCCGTGCCAAACGCGGGGATCTGAGTGGCTGCGGCGATGCTGAGCCTGGGCAGCAGCTCCTGCAGCACGGGGCCAGGGCAGGGCAGCACCAGGAGCAGGGCAGGGCCTGCACTGCCTCTGTCCCCTTCCTCCTGCTGCCTCCAGCTTTGGGCCTGCAATGGTTAAAACACAGATATTGCCTTTCTGCTCAGTGAACCAAGTGATAGGATTGCAGTTAATGGTAATTCGAACACGTTTGGTCAACTAGAAATGCATAACTAGATTGAAACATGAAAATGCCCTATGAATTTATACAACCGATGTATTTGAACGCAGTCAGCTGTTAACTTCATTGCAAGAAGGATGGTAGAAATAATTNCCTGCCACCAGCCCTGCCACCCCCTGCCACCCACTGCTCTGCTGTCACTGCAGCCCCAGGGCCCCGGGGCTCGGGGACAGCCGAGTGATGCCCATTGGGCTCCCACGAAGGCCCCAGCTCTCCTTGCTCAGCTCCCACTACTTCCTCTCCTCCTCTTGCTAAAGGATGCAATTTATGTTGTGTGTCCACTTCTGAGCCATTATACCCCAAATGAAAGAAGAGACAAAACATATTCTCTATTTAAAGCTTCCAAAATAGGCCTGATTAATATGTCCAATTGATTGTTCAGCTGTTCTACTTGCTAATCTGTAAAAACTAATTAGGCAAGTGGGAAACCAAAATACTGGGTCATTTCCATCGCGTGCTAATGAATGCTCTTCAGTTTTGCAAATGTTTTGTTTCCAAAAAGAACAGCACTGGGGATGGATCCGTGTGCCCGTGGTGGGGGCACAGTGCCTGGAGAAGGGCTCTGCAGCCCAAGCACCACCTCGGGGAGCCCCGGCCCGGCTCCGAGCAGCTCCACGGCCACAAAGCCCCGTTGGCCATGCCAGCCCTGGGCCACTTTGGGCTGCGGGGATGGGGAGCTCCACTGGGCAGTGTGAGCCACCCCACTGCGTGCATTGTGCTCAGCGCCCCGGGAACGGAGCTGTTCTCATCCGTGGGTTTTTAAATGGCTCATATGGATTTTCGATTTCCTTTGCATGTCAGAATGGAGATTACACGCTCATTTCTCAGAAGCTGAGGAGCTGCACACAAAAGCCTTAACAACGCCTATTGTCAGGGGAGAAAAATGCTCCCCATCTATCCTCCATCAGCCTCATCCCAGCCCTTTCAGGCGGTGATTGCTCTCCAGCACGGCAGGAGCGCGGCACTGCGCGCTGATGGGGACGGCACCGGCATGGGAACGCGGGTGGGAGCAGCACTGCGCCCGCAGAGCCCCGAGGGCACCAGTCCCCACGTGCTGTCCCCAGGTGCATGTCCCCATGCACGGTCCCCAGGCGCAGGCAGCTCTCAGGAGCCATCTCTCTCTCCCCAGCAGTGACAGCAGCATGGGCAGCAGCAGGGCTCTGCCATGCAGCTGTGCCAGGAGCTGCTCTGCGCTGCTCCCAGAGCGCGGTGCAGCTGGGACGGGGCAACGCGGGCGGTGCTGGGGCGGTGGGAGTGCCTCTGCCTCGCACACCGAGCAGCTTGGCTCCCCACAGCACAGTGTGCTCTGTGTTGCTGAGCAACCTTGCAGCATCAGCACCCAGAGGTCTGACGATTGGCATTTACTTTAAAATAATTATTTTCATTGTCCATCTTATAAATCCAGCAAAATAATGAAGTGCCGAGAGATTGGGTGCTTGGCAGCAAGCAAACACTCCTTGGGTGGTAATGGTGTAAANGCTGGGAGCTGGGCTGGGCTGGGGCTGCAGCATGGCACACCGGGGATGGCAGCAGCACGGCGCCTGCCAGCTCTGTGTCACCACGCAGAGCCCTCTGCAGCCTGCAGCCCGTGTGACCCTGGCCCTCCCCCTACTTTTCCGCTGTTTAAAATGCTCTGACCTGTTCCAGCCCTGACATCCTCAGCAGAACCCTCTGTCACTGAGCAGAGCGTAGCTGCCCGACCCCTTTCACCATGCTCCGAGGGGTGAGAAGCTGCTGACCCCAGCAGCAAAACGCTCCACATCGCCGGTGGCTGCGGGGGCACATCATCACGAGTACAGTTCTGCTCAGTGATTAAGGTAATCACAGTTAAGTGGCTCCACTGCTCACTTTCTGGGCATCAATGAAAGAAAAGAATTCACTTCCTATCTGACTTCTGTTCTTGAAAAGCAAAACTTTTGGCACAAAGTGAAAGTTTAATTTAATTACAAGATCAGCTGCACTGGAAGAAGCAGGACCTCCTCAGCCATGTCACCAACCGACCCTGGAAAGGGAACATCACTGCACCCAGACCGGCGGTCCCAGATCCCAGGTCTGGACCTGTGGGCATCAACAAATCCTCAGAGCCACCTACTGCCACTATTAGGAAAGCAAAAACAGCCACAGCCATTATTTATCGACTCACAGCTTAAGAAAATGCTCCCTCTCCACCAGCAGAACAGCAGCACTGGGCTCTGCTCTCTCCCACTCTTCCATCCATGCCAGCAACCGCTCAGCACTGCCCGCCTGTCCCACGGCCCCGCCTCGCTCCTGGGATGTGGCATCACCCCACGACGTGGGAGGCAGTAATTAATGGCACATCTCAGCAAATAATTGAGCCCATCGCCGCGGTACGGCCCCAGCACCACCACATGGCACCCCCCATGCCAAGCCCACGGGCAGCCAGCACCGCTGTGGAGTTCTGCTCCAGGGAGCCACGTCCCCCATCCCTATTAATAAGATTAATAATTAGGGAAAAAAACACGCCTCAGCTGGGAATAAAATAAATATGCGAGTAAAAGACAGATCTAATAAACCTGAATAGAATTTATGATTTGCTCAGACATCGCTTCGCAGGAGATAATGTTGCCCAGTGATGTTGATTTGCTGGATGAGAACCATATAATTTATCCTGTCACTGCTCATAAGAAATCTTGTCTGCACGAGGCAGTGACTGATGGTCCCATGAAAACTGGCAGGGACGCAAATAAAATAATTTTGTCCTTTTAAAAAATACCTAATTATCATGTCCTTGTTTATGACAATGCATGAGGGTGAGGATTGTGCCGCTCTCTGCAGCACCGAGTTCTGGTTTATGCTGAAACGTTTTCTTCATTTCAGCCATTTCCAGGCTTCGGGATGCCAGGAGCTCGGGGCTGCTGGCTCTGACGCTGCCGTTCTGCAGACATAGCTCCAGTTTGGGACCAATGCAGCTCTGCTTTGGGACCGACACCGCTCTCCCTGCCCACATCCCGGGGACGCTCCCAGGCGCAGCAGCACCGGTGCAGGTCAGCACCCAGCAGCGCAGCTGGGGGGGCTGGGCTGCATCTCAGGGCTGGGCACCCCCCGGGGATTGCACAGGGAGCCCTCAGCATCCCGCCCTGGCCCCAGCTGAAAGCATCCCCAGCCCCATCCACACACTGCCCAGCCCCATTTGTTCACAATGCACTGTGGAAAAGCCCCTGCACTCCTCTACCCACTGCAGACTCAGCACCAGTCCTGGGGCCAGAGCTATGTGCGTGGGCTAATTAGTGGGATTACATCTGATTGATGGTCGGCAGGAATGTACTCAGAACAGAGCCTCCACTGGTCCCGGGGAGCGTCCTCATCCCATGTCATCATCCCACATCCTTGCAACATCGTCAGCCCCGAGCACAGTGAGGTGGAAATCCCTTCTGGCACACCCTGGGGACAGAAAAGCAGAGTTTGGTGGCAACAAGCCTTTGTCCCCAGGGCCACCCCAACAGGAACCAGGAGCTCTCGCTCCTCCATCCGCCTGGGGCAGCTGCGGGGCACAAACGGGGCTGTGCTGGTGGCAGGGATATGCAGCACCACTTTTAGAACACGTGTGCAGGTTTTACAGCGTCTGTTTTCTTTTTATTCTCTCTCTTACTTCCACGCCAAAGGGAGCAACACGAGCGTGCTCCGCTGTCCTCCCGCGGAGCTGTGATGGGATCAGGAGCGGTGGTGCAGCGCGGGAAAGCACCAGGAAGAGAAATTGAGAATAATAAACAGGTGCAATGGTGCAATAAATAAAGGGGATTAAATCAGAACACGATCAGGTGACATTTATATCGAGCATCTTCTTTGCAGATTACTCATGTACAGAACGTGCCCATATCACAGACATCAGCACAGCGCGACGATAACGCACGGGCACACAGCACTCGCATTTCTGCATTTCGTGTTCCAGGAGCGAACCCCGCAGGCTCCAGGAGCTCTGTGAGCAGCTGTGGCCACATCCTGGGACTGCCACACTGCTCGAGGGTCACCCCCACGGCTGGGGCAGCCGCGGGCTCTGCAGGCAGCACTGCTGCTATGGACCTATGGGGGCTGCTGAGGCAGGGGCAGTGGGTGGGACACACAGTCCTTGTGAAGTTCAGCTGCACCTCCTGAGCAGAAAGAAGGGAGCAAACCTTTGGGGGAGCACCCTGAGCTCCCCTCCCACCCAGCCCACGTCGCTGCCTCGTCCTGGCCCTGCCAGCAGCAGTTCTCCCTGCTCAGCATTCTCCTTCACACCCGGTGAAGGCTTTGACTTCTTCCTCTTGATGCTCTGCACTCAGTAACACGCACACTGACGAGCCGAGGTCCTGCTCTTCGCCCTCGGAGGGTTCAGCACTGACAGCCACATGGAGCGGGGCTGTGGTGGTGCCAACTTGGTGAGTTCTGCTACACAGAGCTGCATTGATTTATGTCACAAAGCATTTGGGAACCAGCAGGCACTGCTGGCTGAAGGGGTGACAACGTGCTGCTGCAGCACGGAGCCATGCACACCCAGCCCATCGCTGCATGGCCACGTGTGCATCCACAGGGACCACCTGGTGCCAATGGTGGGAGCTGCCACCTGCACACACCGTCCCACGGCCGTCTGTCCGTCCGCTGCCACGCAGCCCCCCCAGCAGCACTGCTCAGCGGCAGAGCAGCAATCTGCAGGGCCGAGCACCGAGGGGACCCCGAGGGCACCGCAGAGCATCCCGGGGGGTGACCCCGCATGAGCACCCTGCGGGGACGTCCTTGGGGCCCGTGAGCGCTCTGCAGGGGTTGGCTTTGCTTTTCAGCTACATTTATTTAAATGTAAAATCCTCAGCTTAAATTGCAGTGGGTTTTGTGATATTTAATATCCAAAGCTGGGAAAGGTCATGTCTGTCTGAAAATAAAGCGGGGTTTAATCTGGAGATGGTGTGCGGCAGGTTTTTTATGAAAACTTGGTTAAGAAATAGATCTTAAATCCACAAGGTCATGAGGAGGAACGTTTTCCTTTCTCGGAGGCTTAGTGCTGCGGTGTCCCCACGGAGCCGGGGGCATTTCGGGAGGAGAAGGGCCCCACTCGCTGCACCTGCGCCAGAGCCGCCCCCGCTGTGCCCCTCAGTGCTGCTCCATGTGCTGGGACCTTCGCTGTAAGGGCCACCCCAGAAGCTGCCTTTGCTGCATTTTAACACTATTTCCCAGCACCTCGACGTCTCCAGGGCTGCAGCACAGCCAAGCGCACTGGGAAAGTGTTCAGGCACGGTGACACGCGGGGATGGCAGCACGTAATGGAATCAGCCAAGTGGTAAATGCAGCTCTCAAACAGGTGCTGTGCTCCCCATCAGCTGCCGTGACACTGATGGGTGCTGGCAGGGAACAGGCGGGCACGCAGCACCCAGCACCCTGCGAGGGGCTCTGCACGGCGCGGAGCAGGGGCAGCGGTGGCTCCTGCAGAACCTGGGTTATTTACTGCTGTGGTTTTGCTGTTGCTGTCCCCCTGCGCTCCCAGCACATCCTGCTCTCCCCTGCTGCCCCAGGAGGAACCGCCCCGGCCCAGCACCACTGAGCAGGAGGAGGGGACGAGCACTGCCCATTCCCCACCTGCAGCACAGGAGCACTGCCACAGCTCTGCCGAGAGCTGTTACCCTGTGTTTTTCCCAGCCAGGCACAGGCTGTGACCAGGTTTTGTCTTCGTTCACAGTTTCTTCCTAGAACAGAGCTAACATCTTTTCCCTGCTTTGCTTTTACAGCGAGCCTTCCCGTGCCCGACAGATTTTTGGAGCCGCGCAGCAGCTGCCTCTTTCTCCTCGCTTGCAGCCTGCGCTCTCATGTTTTCCCAGGATAAAGCTTATTAAAAATGCATAGAGAGCAGAGGCTTATGGAGGAAAAAACACTAAGAAAAATGCCTGGTTAATTGGAATTTGGAAAGAGTTGCACTGTCATAGGTTTCAGACCCAGACTCCCTCCAGGTCGGCAGAGCTGCTTTGGCCCCAAACCCCTTTTTAAGAAACGCATTTAATAAAGCGTTCAAGGAAACACCACGCTTGAGTTCCATGAAATTCTGCAGCAAAGATGTTCTAAGTGACAAAGCCATTCTGGTCCAACACCTCCAGCTCCCAGCCCAACCGTTTCGCATTAACCTCGCTCCCAGCTCCGCACGCTGTTCCCTGCTTCCATCGATCATGGCACTGCTGCCCCTCTCCTCCCCAGTTCCCCCTTCCCAGCAGCGGCAGCAGTGGGAGCACAGAGGCAGAGCCCTCCCAGATGCTCCCAGGAACCACCATGACCCGAGGAGCAGAGGGGGACACCTCCTGCAGGCACAGACCCGGGCTGCACTGCTATTTCCTCCTTCCAACAAACAGCGCGTGGCTGCATGGTGATGCTAAGGGAAAACTTGTAAGTTAATTGCTCTAGGAGCATCTTCTGTTAGCCAGCACAAAATCCACTCACATTTCCTTTATAAAGAGAACACCTACCCAAAGGAGGTAACAGCACCCCTTTGCCCAGGGTGATGCTGAGGAGGGAATGTTGCTTTTTTTGCCAGAACAGCTCCTGCTGTGCATGCAAACATGGATGAACTGCTGATGCGCTGGGAATTTCCATCACCTGTTTATGAACTGCAAGCTGAACATTCCCACTCCACCCATCGCAAGCACTGCCCTGCAAGCGTGCTGGATTCCCAACCGGTCTCTGAAACACCAGCTCAGAACTAATTAGAGTCCTCGCTGAGCAGCAAACAGAGCTCACGGCTCCATGTGAATGGCTCCAGGAAGGCCCCAAGTGCAGAGCCAGGGCCGAGCACCTCCAGAGCCACGGGTCTGTGCCTGTGGCCATTCCGAGCTCTGAAAGGGCAACACGGAGGGAAAAAAGTCGACCCCCCCTCGCCTGCATGGAGCTCCCTCCTCCGAACCTGTTTGCACGAGCCCCAAATTGGCTGATTGCCCGTAATGTGACAGAAGTCACATTAATGTGGCACATTTGGCTGTGACTTTAAGCGCTTAAAACCGAGAATTGAAAAGTTCTGGTTCCCACAGCAACAGCAGGCAGCAATTATCCCGGCATCGCGCACTCCCAGCGCCGGAGCCGTGCCTCCTGCAGCCTCCCTGGGGCGGGCAGCACTCAGTGGGGCTGAGCACCGAGTGCCATGTATTTTCCATTTGCTGTGTTTTCAGCTGTTTGCGCTTTGGAAACCTTTTCTTTATCAACATTTCTGAGCAGCCTCTTACCCCGCTGCAGAACACAGAACGTCCTGACACACACCACGCTCCATTTCCTTCCACTTAGCTCTGCTCCGCACCCAGCAACGCTCGCTGCTCTGCTTGCACCGCGCTCTCCATAGATCACACGAAACAAGCATCACTGCAACAAAACCCACAGCTGCCGGCACCCCATGTTAGCAGAGGTCACTGCGGCCGTCCCGGACCTCCCACACACCCAGCGATGCAGCCCCGGGGCTGCAGCACACGGAGGCATTCTGCTCCCAGAGCAAGGCAGCACCTGCACAGCACTGCCAGGATTTAGGAGCTGTGCTCACGGCATCACTGCCACTAAGAGACCAGCAGCTCGCTGGGGGTTTGTGTTTTATTTTGTCTTTAATTAGGTAAGCTCTCCTGACAAGCAGTCCTTCCCTCCCCGCCCCAGTCTCCAGAGCACAGATGGGAGCCGTGCTGCTCCCTGGCCTCGTTTGGGAGATGCTCTTCCGTTTGGCCAAGTCCAGAAACATCACAATCACCTGGAAAAAGCCTCCACCTTCGGATGCAGTTCCATGCCTGCTCTGCTCCTGCAAATGGCCCTTGGTTCCCCGCCAACCCACCCGCACCTCTGCCCAAATGGCACAGACAGAGCCCGCTCCGTGCCTGGCCCCGCAGTGCTGCAGGCGCACCCCAGGGCTGGGGCCAGGCTCCCCCCAGTGCCTCCACCCCGCGTGGGCTCAGCTCAGTGCTGGAGAATGACTACTGACCGCCTCCCGCTCAGCAGCTCGCCTCTGTGCAACGTGCATTAACGCTGCAGACTGCCTCCACGAGCTCGGCACATTCGTTATGTGCTCGGTCCTCTCGCAGCCGAGATGCAGCACCTGAATTCAATTTTTGCTGTCAGGTGTGATTAAAAATTAAGTTGAACGCAGTTGTGGGAAAATTAAATTAACATTCTTTTTGAATAATACCATATAATTTAGCACAACAATTAATGCAATTGAGTCACGCAGGAGCTCGTGCACGGCAGTGCAGCCCGGCATGGCCCCCAGCTCAGTGCTGCTCAGCACAGGGCTGAGCTCCCCATCCCCGCCACCAGCACCGGGCTCCAGGAGGTGCTCAGGGTGCCCTGGGGTCCTTAACAAGGGCAACCCCATCACAGCTTATTATTGCTGAAATTAAATGTCACCTTGGGTGCTCCTCACTCACTTTAGCGCTCTCTGCTGCTGTCTCCTACATCCATAAAGGGAAATTTTATGGCTCTTTGCTCTCTGCTTCTTAAGAACTGCATGCAAAGAGAAAAATATCACTTTTTCTTCTTCATTTACTGTTTTAAGATGCACAGAAGTTGCAGTGCGACGCACATTCACGGCACAGTGACCTGCCGGGAACACTGCACAGCTGTGCAGCACTGATGCAAACCACACTTAATGGCAGCAAGGAAAAAATGGGAAAAATTAGAGATTCTCCTCTGATTTTTCAGTGCCACGGGACTCCCCTCCATGAGCTCCTGAGCGTGGGCAGCACCGACCCGCAAACCTCCCCCACCCCAACCTTGCAGTGCTGTGCTTGGAGATCCCTGCTCAGAGCCGCAGGGGTGGGACGGTGCCCTCGCACCCAATGAGGGGCAGATCCGGGAGGTGCAGTGCATGCAGAGTGCAGATCCCAGCAGGACACCCTCACCCATAATGAGCAGCAACAGCAGATGTACGTGCAGCCAAGGAGCAATGACATGAACGAGGTGTGACTGCACAGCCAGGTATTGCTCCTCTCCAGGAATACAGGGCTTGGAAGAGTCCCATAGAGCCCAGTGCTGAGCGATGGCAGCGGGGCTGACTGCGAGGGCTGGGCAACTCCTCTTCATCCCAGGAGAAGGCATCTCACCCCTGAAATAACCAAAATAACCAGGCTGCTTTTGAAGTTGTTTTGCCCGCATCCAGATCAGCCAGGTTCATTTTTAATGACATCCTCCTGCTCCCGGTACACAGCTACAAAGATTGTTTTGATACTTCAGGAATATTTGATTTGCCGTCAAAGTAAAGCACGGGGAATTAACACAGCACCTGCCCTGCCACACAGGAATCCCTCATCACAAGGCGATCATGGTCCATCGGACAGGAGCTGCCCCGACCTCCCAATTAGCCGCGGGGCCGGAGCCTTCCATTGGAACCAGCCGCACGGGGCCATCAATTAACTGCAGCAGCTTGCTGCCGTTTTTGTCAGCTCCTGAATTGCTTTTCCTCTTTGAGACAGACAGACAGACAAGGCATGGGGACAGAGCAGGTGGGCAGCGAGCAGGGCTGCAGGCAGCAGGGGGGTCCCACATCCACAGCCATGGGGCACCCCACAGCCATGGGGCACGGCTCTGCCTCCCCATCAGCACTGCAGCACCCAGGAGGTGGAGAACCCCACACTCCTCCTGCACTGCCCAGGCAGCCCGTCTCAGGATCCTTTGTTATCATCATTGTTGGAAAGCACACAGATTAGTTCTCCGGAGACCTCGCAGTTGTTTTGCACTAAGCTGCATTTTCTTTCCAGAAACCTTATTTTGATGTAAATCTTGCAAACAGGACCAACCTGCTGGGATGCTGAGCAAAGGAAGCGCAGCCCAGGAGCCAGACCCGGAGCATTGCTGTGGGCTCAGAGCAGCGTGGGGAGGCCGGAGGGGTCTGTGTGGAGCAGGGGAAGGACAGACCGATGGGTTTCATGGTGGAAGGAGGAGAGTGAAACAGCAAGGAAGCGGAGCCTGGGAATGAACCCACCTTTGCTTTTATCAGGCAGCACAAAATGGCTGCACAGCGCTCAGGGCTGAGGCACACAGAGAACTTCAACCCTCAGAAAAATGGTTCAATATTTAAAGCATTTTCCCCCGCAATCAGGTGTGCCTATCTGGGCTTCTTTTCAAGCCGAGCGCCATTCCCGAGCTGCAGCCAGGGGATAATTGCAGCACTTTCTGCAGGCGAGGCGGGTGAGCAGCGTGTGTGCGGCCCCGTGCCCTGGAGCCCTGTGCACGCGGTCAGTGCGAGCACCCCGGGACAGACCCACCCGGCCCCACCTCACCCAATGGGATAAGCTCACTCGGAAGGATGAGGTGTCTATTGCAGCAACAGGACCCAAAAGAAGGCTCCCCAACGCTTGAGCACAGCCTAACAAATCACCACCCCGAGCCATCCCTGGCAAGGAGCTCCCACTGCCCGGCGTTCAGCTGGGAACGGCACAGCCACTGCGGTACAGCACGGCGAGGGGGGGCTGCAGGCTCCTCACCCCACAGCACAGCCATTCCCCAGGGCCCACCCCGGGCAGCGCTCTGCACTGAGCCCCCAGCTCCAGGAATGGGGAAGCGAAGAGTTAACACTGGAAAGCAACCAGCCATGTGCTGCTGCTTTTATCTGATCCTAGCTGGACACAGTGGATTATGCAGAACAGCGCAGAACAGCCCCAATGCTGCAGAAGCACCACGGGCTGGTACTCGAAGCCATCCACATTATCTGAAGAACAGATCGGGCCCACCGCCCCTTTGAAGTACTGTCACTATTTTTAAGCACGGGTTGGAACACAGCTCTTGAGGTGCATTCATCACTCATTAATGCTAATAGATCTCTGAGCTCATGCTCTGTGCCCATCTCCAGACCCCGATGGCAGCGCAGAGCGTTGCTGCCCGCACCCAGTGCCCGGCTCCAGCCCTCCTCCTTCCAACAGCGGCACTGAGAGCTGGAAGTGCAGCAGTTTAATGCAGAATAACGTGAGACGAATCCCCACGGAGCACCTCACCCGTGAAGGGCGATTCCAGCTCCTTCCCACGGACCTGAGACCTCCCCGGGCCCCAGGGGCAGTGCCGGTGGCTGTGGGGAGGGGCAGCGGTGTCACCTCCACGGCTGAGGGCCGTGCCCATCCCCGGCAATGGAGGATGGGGAGCAGTGACAGGGAGCAGCAGCACTGCCACCCAGGCTGGGCTCTGATCCCGGTGTTTCTGGCCCTGCAGAGAACCCAGGCAGGGCCCTGCTGGAAGGGAGGGGGCACCCCCTGGCTCGAGCTCCCCCTGCCCCAGTCAGTGCCCACGCTTCCCAGCCTCCCCTGCAGCCACAGATGCGGAAGAGAAAGAAAAGGCGTTAATAGCACCAAAATTAAAATCAAATCTCAAATTCTACTGGAATTTGCTCAAAAGGGAAGAGAATCAATCGCAGCCTGTTCCCAGCTCTTTAAGGCAGCCTCAGATTGTTTCTAATGAAACAGATCAATAAGAAATGCTTCTTATGTTGTTTTTTTTTTTAAGCTCAATACCAGCCATGCAATTTGGCTGACAATTATGAGTGATCTGTGATGTCGTTTAGCCCTTTCTCTGCTGCCCAGCTTGCCAAAGCCTGCAATCAAGTGTTATTGCTTGCAGGTACATCTTTGAATATTGGTTTGCTTTCCACTTCTCCACAATGATCATTCAGAAATAAACTGAATTTGCTGATCAATTCCATTGACTTGAAGGCAACAGTTATTAATGCCTTCAGTTTGCTGCTGGCTCCTAAACTCTCCGGATCCATTAGCTGTGAGACCCATTGACACAGCCCCACAGCACTGTTTTTTCCTTGAGAGCTCAGGAGCTCGGAGCCGCGGGGCCCTTTGAGCCAGCGCGAGCTGACACTGCAGCTCCGCCACAATCACCTCCTTTGTGGGCAGCAGTGACAAAGCCGTTTCTGAAGTACTTCACTAAAGATGATTTCATTTTCTTTTCAAATCACACATTCTTCTCATTCATCTTCGTGTGCTTCCCCAGAGCCATTCCCCACCTCAGATGCACAGAGCTGGGGGGCTGGGGACTGCCCCGGCCCCACCACCCCCACCCTGGGGTGGGGGGGGGGCTCCAGCAGAGCCCCCCAGAGCCCATGGGGCCCAGAAGCCCCCACCTGCCCTGAGCTGCACACGAGGGGCTCCTCCCGCTCTCCCAGGTCAGGAGGAAAGCATTGTGTCTGAACAGGGTGCAATTAGATGCTGCCTTTAACGAGCACAGCCCTCCTGTCCCTGGGCAGGCAGATTGGGCTGCATCAGAGGAGGAAGCATCCTCCTTGTGCGGAGGAGAGCTCGAACTAGAGGCCTGCTGCTGTTAAAGATGCTTATCCCATGAATCTGCCCCACTGACACGTTATTTCTCCATCCAGGAGAATCACACGGGAGCAGAGGAGCGCCCATCCCACCAGCACAGAGCTGCGGTGCGGGCTCTCCTGGCTCAGCTGTGGGGAGGCCATGGGAAGTGCCTTCACATCTGCTAAATACCTCAGATCCGAGGGAAAAACGGAAACACATCTAATTGGAGAACCACGTTGGCTGGGTTTGATTTCACAAATCATTTATGTGTGTTCTTAATGTGAAGATAATGAATCAGCTCACTGAGATCAGAAGGCACCGAAAGGCACCAGGCTCAGCCCGCAGCTCTGCAGGGCGGCTCCTGAGCGGGTTCGGTGCCATGGCGGGGGGGGTCCCCATGGGCACTCTGCACTCCCAGTCGGCACCGGAGCAGAAGAGGACTCGCACGCAGCACCCGGCACAGGGGCTGCTCCTGAGCACAGCAAGGGATGGGGACATGCCCCCAGGGAGGACAGACAGAAGGATTTGCAGACGGGTGGTGTTGGTCTGGGCTGCTGCCAGGTGAAGGGGAGCGTGATGAGAACGCCCCGTGACCTCAGACAGTGTGAGGTGAGCCCTCCTGGCACTAGGAAGCCAGGAGCCTCAGCACTTCTCACTAATGCCGAGGATGTGGAGCATGTGAAGTGCATTGGGCAGCAGCTGCAGGAGGAGGGATGAGAACCCCCTGAAGCCATTCCCACTCGTTCTCCTTTGGAGCATCCCCGGGGATCACCCTTCTCTCGGAGCGCTGCAGTTTGAAGGAGAAAGAGGGTGACATGCTCCAGGGAGGTTATTTACAAGGGCTCTTGTGCTGGAGATCAATGCGCCCAGCCTGGTGAAGAACGACTTCAATTTTGCCCTTAGAACTTGGATCAAACAATGCTGACAGTGCAGACTCCTCTGCCATGCAGAGATCAGGCTCGTCCTGCTGCGGGCCGACATGCTGCAGAACTGCCCCGTGCCCGTGTTGCTCATGCTCAGGGCGCTCCTGAGGCAGCAGCACGGGCAGGGCAGCAGGGATGTCCCTGGGAGGCAGATGGGGTCACAGGCAGAGCCACCGCTCCTTGGTTCTGGATTGCTATGCTCTTCCCACAGCCTCAAACAGCTCCCAGCGATGTGGGCATGATGGCAGTGTGAGGACATGAGCACTGTGTGCAATCACAGGAGGTCAATACCAGGTCTGATCCCCCTGACTTCAACCTCAGCTGTTCACTCCCTGAGGCAGAAAAGCCCAGAGCCTCCGCTTCTGGAAGTGCCACATCCACAGGAGCTGCAGGTCCCTGCTGCAAGGAGCGGCAGCTGCATCCAGTGCTGCTGGAGCCACCCTCCCACCAGCACAGCACAGAGCAGCACCAGGCCCAGAGGTGCCACGTGTTGGTGAGCACAGCACCCACCTCTGCCTGTACTCGCAGGGACCCTGGCACAGCTGGTCCCAGCCCGGGAAGGAGCAGCCCCAGTGCTCTCCCCAGCCCTACCCTGCAGAGCAGGCTGCACCCCCAGCCCCGCTCTGTGCAGCACTTCCCAGGGGCTCCCACGACTCATTGGCTGCCTTGAGTAACTGGTGAACAGCAGCAAACAATGAGATGCATTTGGGCTTTTTTCTAGAGCAGCACCATCCCAAAAACCTATTTAGAATTACCTCTAGGAGCAGATGGCAATGCCTTATTCTGAGTTACTCAGCTCAGCAGTACATTAATTCATTATTAATGGGAGCAGTACTGGTTCCATCCACAACCCCCCAGGCCATCACCAAGGAGCTCAGCTCTCCCTGCCTGCAGGGGCACAGCACAGGCTCACCCAAGCACTCCACCTCTGCAGGGCTTTAAGGCTGAGAAGGAACTGCATTTCCCCTCTCGAGGTCATCAGCAGGAACCAATCCCCAGAGCCACAGTGCTGCTCACACCACCCTAGCACAGCGTTCAGGTGATTGCAGCAAGCGGTGCAGGACCTGCGCTGCCAGGACTGGGGCAGAGCACTGCAGCTCTGCAGCGGGACAGCCCCAGCCCCGCTCCAAGGCCCAGCACCCAGCCATGGCCCATGCCGGGGGGTCCCCTCGCAGGGACGGGGCAGCCCCCAAGTAGCAGCGTCCTGCACAATGCTGGGACAAAAGAGTGGATCTTAACCAAACAGCAACTGTGCAGAACGCCCAATTCTGGCAATACATTATCCTCCCTCCCCTCAGTGAACACTCACAACAAAAATGCAGTCATACAGAATTATTCCATCTTTTTATACAGGGAAAAAGCCAACGCAAAGCATTTATTTCTATGCGACATTTTACTTTAAATACCTAACGTTCACTGGACACGGTTCTATTTTCTCCCTTATGCTATGAAAAAGCAAAAGCTTCCCATAGACAATTACCAAGATTTGCTATGAAGAGAGGCTCCTTGTTTTCCAGTCAGGTTCCAACATGCAAATCACGCTCCCACCACGAAGGCTGTGTGCAGCAGATACAGCGCTGCACATTCTGCAAATCCTGCCCAAAATAAAGCCACCTCAGCTCTGCCTGCACGGAGAGTGGCGTGTGAGTACCCATGGTGTCAGCACGGAGCAGAGCAGCAGCTGCTGGGGGCCCAGACACCAGGCAGTGCTGCTCTCTGCACAGCTTCCCAGTCACACTGCCTGCATGCTGTCAGTGACTCACCCCACACCCTCCCATGGGCAACGGGACACGTGGGGGGCAGCTGCCCGGCGTGCCCCCACAGCCACACTTCGGGGCTGATGGCCTGAAACATCACTGCTGGAGGGTTCACCAGTGAGCCAAGGGTCTCCTGTCAGCTGGTTCCATGGAAAGGTAACTGCAAGCAGAGCCCAGGTCTGCAGCCTCTCATTTCCTTGTCTGACTGAGCAGGCATGATTTACACCCATAGGCTGCAAATGGCTTCTCCCACCAATCCTAAAGATAGGGATTTTTTTTCATTAAAGGAAAAAAAGAGAGATGGTTTCTTACCTCTGCAGGAGGCAGATGACACACGCACGCAGAGGGTGCCCGGCACGGCTGCGTGTTCCCACCCAGCCCCGTCCCGTCTGCTCCCGCAGCGTGGGGCAGCGGTGCATGCAGAGCTGAGCAGCCCCAACCCTGCCAGGTGAGCGGGGAGCCCAGCACTGAAAGCAGGGAGTGCAGTGCTGAGAGCAGGGAGTGCAGTGCTGAGAGCAGGGAGTGCAGTGCTGAGAGCGGGGAGTGCATGCAGTGCTGAGAGCTGCACTTATCTGTCTGCTCCCCCTGCCCCTCTCAGCCCCTGCGGTGCTGCAGACCCAGCCAGAGGGCATCCTCGGGAGATGCACCATGAAAACAGGGTTCCCCTCACTGCTGTTTCCTTAGAGCGTTCATCATAGAGTCACTAAGGCTGGAGAAGAGCTCTAAGATCACCAGCTCCACCACCACCACCACCCAGGGCCATCCCCACAGGCACTGCCTGCACAGAGCAGCTCGACCCGCCTGGATGAGGGGGGGCAGCCCCTGAGGACGTGCACAGGGACACACGGTGACAGAGCATGGGTCCACATGGCCCCAGCATCGCCCACTCCACATAGCAAGCACAGCACAGTCGCCTGCCCTCTCCGCTCCCCCCCCTCCCCCCCCCCTTGCTCTGACAGCAGCTCCTGGTGCGCTCCTGGCTCCTACGATCACGCATGGAGCAGAGCTGGAACATCTCAACCCAGCAATTACACCACCGCGCTCCAGCACAACCATACGCAGCGCGGTGCTGCAACAATGCTGGGGGTCACTCTGTAATGTGGATTGGACAGAAAACTGCACCTCCCTCCCCGCTCAGCAGCCGCTCTCCCCCCACAGCGGTGCAGCAATGTGCGGGGCACGATGCCCTGCCCCAGGGTGCTCAGCACAGCCTGGCAGGAGGCTCAGCAGTGGGACTCTCCAGACGGCCCCACGAGCTGCTTCAGGCGCTCTGCTGAGCCCCAGCGCTGCACGGGGCAGCGCCCATCAGCCCAGCACAGTCCCGGGCGGATCCCGCAGCAGCGGGACATGACAGCACGCACAGAGCTGCGGGAGTCTGAACTGAGAGCGGGGAGCTCAACACCCCAAGGGCACGGTGAGACGGAAGGACGAGGAGGAGCGTTTCCGTGATTGTTCCCAGCCGTTCGTGGGGACGGTCCGGGCGCTTTCAGCAGAGGGCACTCACGGCCCAGGAATGGGCTCCGCCCGGGGGGGGACGGAGCGCTTCCGCGCGGCTGCGGCCCCGCTGGGCCCGGGGCTCACCCGGGGCTGCGTTGCACGGAGCTCCGCACAGCGCGCGTGGGTGCGGCGAGTGCAAATGAACCATTAGAGAGACAAAAAGAAGCCTCTTCTTCTTCTTTAGCATGGAAAAGCGTCGTAGCTGCCCAACCCCTTCTGCACCCCGCGGTACCCAGCCGGGACAGCACTCACCCCACAGGGCTGGGATGGGGATCCATCCCCTGAGCTGCTCCCTTCGCTCTGCAGGGCCCCCCTCACGTCTTGCAGCCATTTTGCCATGCTTTAATTATAGAATTAAAGCTGATGGGGAGCACTGGCCTGCTCGATAAAGGTCATTGCTTCCGGGTGAGTCAAACTCCTTGTCAAAAAAAAAAAAAAAAAGGAAAAGAAACCCTGGAGGCATCCATGGTGCTACACTCAGCGAGTCCAGAATCGCCCCTTGTCTTTGTCACACGGGGAGCACCGTGGGGTCCCGGGATCAGGGCAGGAAGGGACGCGCACACCTCACGGAAGGGGACCCTGCGCCTGAAGAGCCCCCC
>WBMW01005143.1:309834-330174 GCA_013396635.1 Penelope pileata | reverse complement strand
GTGTGTGTGCGTGTGTGTGTGTGCACGCTCCACTCCGGGGCTTTGTGCGAGCCGCGCGCATCAGCGGTAGGAGGGGACAGAGCCGCTCCTGCGGGCGCACCGGCAGCTCCGGCTCCGCAGGTGCCGCCCGAGNGACGATGCCCCAGCCGTGGCCGGCTCTCCGCGGCGTGCTCTGGGAGTACTGCGCGGCGCTCCTGCTCGGCGGCTTCTGGGGACAGTGCTCGCATGGGATGCCGCATGTCATCCGGATCGGTAAGGGCCCGAGCGGGACGGCACCGGACGGGACGGGACGGGACGGGGGGCAGCGGGGGGCTGCGGGGCTGTGCCCTGGAGGAGTGGGGCTGCGTGCGGGGCAAAGCGCAGAAGAGCGATGCTGAGAACAGNGTGTGTGTGCGTGTGTGTGTGTGCACGCTCCACTCCGGGGCTTTGTGCGAGCCGCGCGCATCAGCGGTAGGAGGGGACAGAGCCGCTCCTGCGGGCGCACCGGCAGCTCCGGCTCCGCAGGTGCCGCCCGAGCGGCACGGCCCGGCACGGCCCGGCACGGCCCGGCTTGGAACGGCGCGGAGCGGCTCAGCACTGTTCGGCACTGCTCGGCACTGCACGGCTCGGCGCGGCTCGGCTCGGATAGGCGCACACCAGCTNCATCCGGATCGGTAAGGGCCCGAGCGGGACGGCACCGGACGGGACGGGACGGGACGGGGGGCAGCGGGGGGCTGCGGGGCTGTGCCCTGGAGGAGTGGGGCTGCGTGCGGGGCAAAGCGCAGAAGAGCGATGCTGAGAACAGTACGAGGAGCACTGCGGTGCCCGATGAAGGGGATGCTGTGCTCCCAAAGGGGGATGCTGTGCTCTGGGTAGAGGAATGTTGTGCTCTTGGAGAGAGGAATGCTGTGCCCCAAAGAGGGGGACACTGTGCTTCTGGAGCAGGGGATGCTGCACCCCCAAGAAAGGGCGATGCGGTGCTCCCAGGAGAAGGGGATTCTGTGCTCCTGAAGGGGGAATGCTGAGCCCCGAAGAAGAGGATGCTGTGCTCTTGGAGAGAGGGAAGCTGCGTCCCCGAGGAGAAAGGGTTGCTGTGCTGCTGAAGGGGGGATGCTGTGCTCCCAAAGAAGGGGATGCTGTGCCAGTCTAAGGATGGTGCTGTGTGGCTGCGAGCAGAGCTGCCAGCCCCGCTGCAAGAGAGGTGCAGTGCAGAGGTGCTCTGCCCCCAGGCCAGGAGCAGCCCCAGGCTCAGGGCCCGGGCACAGGTGCTGCTGTGTGGGTGCAGGGCAGGCGGTGCCGGAGCTGCTCCAAGCCCGCAGCACGCAGGGTGCCAGTGGCTGCCGACGCTGCTGGGGGCCGAGTGGTTTTCATTAAATAGCTGAGGTTCTGGGGAAAATTAATTTTTTATAATGTTACATAAAGTAATTGCACGGATAACAGCTTGGGAGAGAGTCTATGATCTTTCTTTCTCTAATTAAACGAGATGCATAAGTGTGTCATGTAAAGAAAGTCTCCAATTCCCTGCTCCATGCGTACTCTGCCATCAGGACATTCCCAGGGATCTGCTGTCTGCCTGGTAACAGTGATAAGGATGGGGTCACCTGTCTTCTCAGGGACCAAGTTCTAAGCCAGAGAAACCAGTGAAAACTGAATAGATGTGTGGGTATTTTTTAGTGAAAAGAAAGGTCTTGTTTATCCCAATGTGAGTACACAGCAGCCACGGGAAAGCCAGGAAGAGAAAAATGCCACTCCTGAAGGGCAACTGCTTGCTGAGACACTGCCACCTCCAGAAGGGCTTCGGGACAGTGCAAGGCACAGACACAGGCAGGGGCTCAAGTCCTGTAGGGTGAACACCTGCCCTCCCCGGGCTGCTGTGAGCAAACTGCACCGTGCAGCCGTGTCCTGTGCGTGCTGCGGCAACTGGCACTGGGCTGGAAAAGGTGCATGGAGCCGCCTGTGGGTCTTGGGCCCTGCTGAGCACAGGCAGGAGCCGAGCTGCTGCTGTGCCCTGCCGGGTGCAGGAGGCACTGGGGATGTGGCAGTGCCCCATGGGCACTGGGGGGCGCGGCAGAAGCGGGGTGCACGGTGCTGAGACCCCCAGGAGCATCGGCACGGCTCGGGGGGTGCTGGGGACCAGGAGCATACCGGGGCTCTGCTTCGCCTCCATTGGCCTGAGAATTTCTAGGCAGGGTTCAAAGCAATCACACAAAGGGATACGCACAGGGACTGCCAGCAGGAAAACCACCAGCCCTTCCCGAAACGATGTGGTCGTGCTGCAGCCCTGTTCCTCATCACCATGGGCACCGGGCTGAGTGATGCCAGCACCGAGGCTGCCCCCGGAGCAGGACCAGGCTCTGCACAGCCCCACTCAGCCCCAGCTCCGTGGCCGCACCTCTGCTGCTCCTCCACTGCCTGCACTTCGCTTCATCTTGCGAGGCACAAGCTCAGCCCCTTGCTCAGCCCTCCCTCCATCAGTAAAACGAGAAACTTAAAGGTCAGAAATGAGCTTTCATTGGGGTTGCAGGGAGATCTGCATTTACCTGAACTCTCAGCTAGAACTGGAGTAATTCCGGCCTCTTTTTCTATTCACTGGGAAATTGCAGCTTTTCTCCCCTGCATTAATTTGTGCAAGGCTGCCCTGGCTTTCAAGTAATTCTTTTAATTATTAGGTTATGCCAAGAATTGGAGAACGCTTACATAAGTATTGTTTTAAAAATGAAAACTAAAGCAGAGAGAAAACAGGTAACTTTGCAAAGCTCCCTTGTTTTCCTCTGAAGCTGACAATTCAATACAGTGGGGCTTGGGCTTTTTTTCTAGGAGAGATATCTAAGAATGGAAAGGAAAAGCTAAAAGCTCTCTCCCTCACGAGTAAAATACAAATATTGAATCTACACATCTAAACATAATGTGCACATAGAACACACAAAGAAAACCTGTGCCTCCTCGCTGCATTTTTTTGCTATTAGGTGGGAGCTGGGACCTGAAGCTTGCTCAACAGCTGTTTCATTACTGCACAGCCTGCTAAATATTTGAAAACGCTGCATCAGAAGACAGCCCCGGCCCCGCCGTGTGCCCCAGGAGCAGCCGTGGCACGGAGCTGTGCCGGTGCAGGGACACACGGCCGCGGTGGGAGCACAGCTCCGTGTCAGCCCCGTTACCGCGGACAGCCCCGCACCCGGCGCTGGGACCAAAGGCAGCCGGGACGCCTCCAGAGCTGCCACCAGGAGCCCGCTGCCACCCCGCAGCCCCGGCCGAGGGATGGGCGCTTGTAGCAGGGCGGTCCCAGCTGCCGCGCGCTGCTGGAGCAGCGTCAGGAACGGCTCGGGGTGGTTATGCTGCTGGATGGATGTTAGCAAAACGTACGCGCGGATCAGGCGTGAGCCAGCGGGCGGAGACGCAGACGGGATCGTGCAGAGCGGAGCGCAGCAGCGGCGATGCAGCCCCGGCTCGCGTTGGCTGAGCAGCGGCTCCGCTTGCGCCCAGTGCTGCGGGCTGCTCCCCGCTGCCAGCAGGGCCCCGCGCCGCCGGGTGCCTGCAACGCCCCTGCCCTCTTCTGCCCGCACAGATTCTATTTTTCTCCCTGGTTAAAAGGAGCCTCCTACCCCGCCGGCTGCTTGCGTCCCTCTGGTCCTGCAGCCCTTACCCCTGCCCCAGGACGGCGGCCCCGCGGTGCTGGGGCGGGCGCTGGGTGCGGGCTGCTCGCACGGCCCCGGCCCCGCGCAGGGACGGTGCGGTCCTTCCCGGCTCCGCTCCGGGCGGCTGCGCTCGCGGGAGGGGCCGAGCATCGGCTGTGAACACTGCCAAATTGAATTGGAGTCTGCGTGGAAAAAATCAGAGACTATTTTGTATAAATACACAGCAAACAAATTCCGTGGGTAATTGCCCTCCGCGGTGTGATTGGCTTTTCCGAGGCTCATTACGGCCGGCTGGGATTGCATTCTGCCGTCCCCTTCTCACGTTTCCTTTGGAAGCGGCAGTGCCGCGGCTCCGGGCTGCGCGGGGCGGCCCCGGGCGGGGATGCAGGATGCTCCCCCCGGCAGTGTCTGTGCTGTGGGGCGGCCCCGGGGCGGCCTGGACGTGAGGAATATGGGGCTGCAGCGCCGGGGGCTGCACCGGGAGTCCCGGACACACAGCAGCTGCCTCCGGGACTCTGCTCTCTGCGTGTCTGCCCGTGCAAGTGAAGTGATTTTTTTTTTTTCCTTTTTTTCTTTTTTTTAAATCACTCGATTCCCTATGTGGTGGCTTCTCCTGCATTGCCGCTCGGGTTCCCGTGGCCGCGCACCCCCTGCTCGAGCACTTCCTGGCTGACGAAGCTGTCTGGGGCCGGTGGGTGACCTGGGCGCCAGGCAGTGCAGGCTGGAGGCTGCAGCAGGACGCAGGGACGCGGGGTAGATGGCTGGTGGCAAATTAATTCCGAATACATTTGAATGACAACGTTACCTCTTTATCGCAGAATACTCCAATTGTTTGATCTTGGCATCCTCTTGAGAACTCGATGCAGGAAATTAAGATCAAACCACAAAAAAGAAAAAAAAAATTGACCCTCTTTCATCATGGGAAGGGGTTCCACCGAGCTGCCCAGTGCCCAAAGACAGCAGCTGTGTGCCAAACCCGCACGGATCGGTGTGCACGGAGGGGTGGGGGTGCAGTCAGTGTGCATGGAGGGGTTTCCCAGCCCCGTGTGCTCATGGCACGGTGCCGCCTCCTGCTTTTCCACCAGCGGGTGCCAACCCACAGCTACCACTCTACACATCATTTCTCCATCCCTGGGTGCTCTTATTGATGATGGCAAATGGAGGCTGGTATTATGAAAAGTTTTTTCTAAACCTTCACGATGCAGCCCTGCACAGAGTGATACCGGGAGTGGCTCAGCCTGAAGCAACACCTCCCCGCACCGGCACCGCTCCGTGCCAGCAGCACAGGGATGCAGCACAGCTCCCACCCGGCCACGTAGCAGCAGAGGGCACTGGTTCTTTGCCAGCTCCTGCTCAGGCCAAGGGCAAAGCAGTGGCTCTGGCCACCCTCTCCCCCCCCAGTGGTGCCATGGGACAGCCCCAGGGGAGCACCTCGTGGGGACTGGGCTGCGCACAGAGCGGCTCTGCACATTTGGCTGCAGCACGCCTTAAGCCTCCTAAATCCAGCGTAGCGCGTTTCTCCGCCACTTTTGCTGTGCAATCTTTTTTCCCTTTCTTTGGCTGGAGGATTAACACGATGCCTTCTATGCTCCTTATTTTGCCCTTTGCATGCCCAGAAGGCAGAGCAGCCCAAGTCTCTGGGGAAGGAGAGAACAAGCGGGCGCTCAGCGGGCACTGTCCAGTGCGGTGCTGCCTGCAGCGAGGGCTCTGCAGGCACTGCTCCCTGCAGTTGTGACTGGGACACTGTGCCACCCAATGCCATGACTGCCATGCCCCTGCAGAGCTCAAGGTTGCTTTTTCAGGCAGGGATTGCCTCATTTTGGATGGATGTAGAGGGAATCTAAGCGTAATGGGGCTGCACAGTGCTGCTGATGTTCATTAGCAGTAAAAGTGGGGACAATGCTTGCTTTTAGCACTCATAGCAAAGCCCCAGACAGGCTCAGAGTGCTCTCAGGCTCGGGCCCCGCTCTGCCCTTGCTCTCTTTGTGCCTTTCCCTGTTCACCCTTTGCTCCCTCCAACCCGCAGCGCTCCACAGCACCTGCCCTCATGTGCTGCCCCTGCAGCCCTGAGCACTGAGCGCAGCAGCACTGCTGTGCATGAGACTGTTCTGCTACGGCTGCGAGAGGAGACAGTCAGCAAAATGCCCTTCTGCTGCCAGCACCGCTCCGCAGAGCTGTGCAGGAGGCACTTCCACAGCGCTGCTCCGAATTTCACCATACATACACCAAGCAGTGATGGTGCAACCACTCGGGCTGCCCAGAGAGCTCTGGCACCCTGCGGGTTGTTCCAGGCTGGGTGGGTGCTGGGCAGCTGAGCTGGGGGCCCCTCCCAACCCAACCACACCTGACTGCTGCAGGTCAGCCTGGGGTGATGTCACAGCGCGGTGACTGCTGCACAGGGAGGGGGCAGACCCCTCAGTGCTTTCAGACTTGAAATAGAAAGCTGGGCTGCAGCAGCCCACCCTGGCAGCCTGTGCAGCTCCTGAGTCACAGCAGCATCCCCGTTTAGGAAGTCTTTAAGCATACACACAGACCCGCAAGCACCAAGGGAACAAAACAAAGGCTTAAAATTCCATAAATGTTCGGATGAATTCTTGAATTTGTGCTCTGCTCATCACTGGAAAGCGGCACCAGGGAGCGCAGTCAGGGGCACGTGGTGCCTGGTGCTGAGCACATCGGAGGCCTGGGAGGCTGATGGATGGAAATTAGCCTTCCATCCTTGACATCTGCAAACAGCAGCTCCAGGAGCATTCATTAGTGCCACTGCAGCAGCTCAGGTCATCACAGTATTGGCAATGTCCAATAGGAAATGGGAAAAGGCCATTGACTGCTCTTACATAGGCCACTGGATGCTCATTAGCAGGTAATGACATCTGATTGCTACAGCATGTCCTTTGTGCTAATTAGGGACGCAGAGGTGAGCAGGCAGCGCTGTGACCTCGCTGGTCCCCAGCGGGCGGGGACATCGGCTGCTCTCCTGCTAACAGCGCAGTGCTGGAAAACCCAAAAGTGAGTGGAGATGGAGGAGGGTGGGGAGAGCCAGTGCGAGCTGTGGGCGGCTCTTCCCATCTAATGAAGAGATGGCTGTCATCTCCCACTGATCTCCCAGGATGAAACAGTAAATAAAATCTGGTGTAACCCACAAATTTAGCTGAGTTATGGCTGTCTATTGGGACTGAAGTGTTAGACTTGGTGGTGAGTTTTGCAGTGAATCCAAAGCATCAGAAGTGAATCGCAGAAGGATTATGCGTTCCACCCCTTGCCAGGTGGGTGGGCATGGCTCCACTGCCCCTGGCAGCAGCAGCAGCAGCAGCAGCAGCAGGAAGAGCAGCTGTGGCTGTGGATGGAGCAGCAGCAGCAGCAGCAGCAGCAGGGGAGGTGTGGAGGGGAGGTGTGGCTGCGGATGGAGCAGTGGACACAGCACAAATGGAGAGCAGAACCCAGAGCCATGGTGCCAGGGGCTGCAGGGGATGCCCGCAGGGGTTGTGTTCTTACAACCATGTGAAGAGCTCTGCTGGCGTGATGGGAGTGCTGCTCAGCCAGCGGGGTGACCACAGCGCGGGTGGCGGAAGGTGCTGGATCCTCTGCTGGAGGAGCACGGAAAAGCTCTCCCTGAGCAGCTGGGATGCTGGCAGGTGCTGGATGGAGCCCGGCGCATCCCTCCCAGCTTGGGTTGTTCTGTGCTCCCGGGCTCCTCCCCACTCCCCAGCCCACAGCGGGGGAACCTTCTGCTTGCCTGCACAGGGCGGATTTGTAACACCTTCTCTTTCCTTCTTAACACCGCATTCCTAGTGCAGCTGGGGATTTACTGAGCAATCCATTCCCTATCTACTGAATGCACTGGAGTGACCCACCAGCAGCAGACCATCAGCCCAGCTCGTGATTCCCAGTGTGCAAAAGTGCACGCGTGGGCTCACGTATGTACGGCTGCCCCGAACCGCGCTGCGTCGTCATCGGATCACACAGAGCCCGCTGAGCTGTGCTCCTCTCCTCTCCCAGCCTGTTGTTTATGGCATGTAAAAGGAAATCACAGCGCTATATCACACCTTGTAAGTTTTACGGTACTTGAGAGGTTTATGCAGTATGAATGTAAAGGGCAATGCAATAATGCAAAGGGCAGTGAGACATTTTTAAGCATGGAAGAATACACAAGGAGCTGCAGAGATAAATCTGGGTGGATAATCATCCCAAAGTGTCTCTCCTATTTATGAGATAAAAAGACATCCACTGCAAATCATGCTCCGGGTCGCTCTGGCCCTGCTCTCTGGCTCTGCTCAGCATCATGTGCTGGCTGATCTGCTGCAGCGTGCAGTGTCCTGCCCCAGCGTGCAATGCTTTGCCCTGGTGTGCAGTGCTCTGCCCTGGTATGCAGTGCTCTGCTCCACCACGCAGTGCTCTGCTCCACCAGGCAGTGCTCTGCTCCACCATGCAGTGCTGTGCTCCGCCATGCAGTGCTCTGCTCCACCATGCAGTGCTCTGCCCCGTGTGGGCACCCCCAGCTGCACCCCCAGCGCTGGGGCCCGCCGGGCCAGCCTGTCTCAAGGACTTGGGTACAAGGAGTGCTTTGTTGTCCTCTGTGAATCAGGAGGGTTCATCCAGATAATTAGCCATGGGAGGAAGCAAAAGGAATCCAAATTACCAAGACATGCTCACAGGCATTTCGGACGAGGCAGAAGGGTCCTGGCAGGCTAGCTGGGTGCTGCTGGGAGCTGCTGTCACTGCCCGGGGGAGCGGGTCTGGGAAATCCAGCACACTGGCAGTCTCCATGTGAGAGAGAAACTCCACAGCATCTTGCTGTTGGTAGAATTTTAAACAACCAATCCATGAATCTTGCTCAAATTTGAATACTCAGAATGCAGCATTTGTAATTGTAAAAACTAAAGACAAAACGCCATTACTTTTTGAGGCCAAGTTGAGCCATGCACATGGGTCGTTGCTCTTCCCTCCTTGGTCCTGTGACCTCACTGGGGCAGAAGCCCTGATCTTTACGCTGTCTCCACGTGTTCAGCACTTTCCATTGAAGGAAAAGATCTGCCTTCTTTACTTCCCGTTGCGACTCAGAGGGAGGATCCTCCTGGCTGGAACCACCTCACCGCGCGCTGGGGAACGCGGGATGGAGCTCCTGCACACACTGGGCTGCCAGCCCCGCTCCCATCGTGGCGGTGGCCCAGGGGTGGGCTCGTGCTCCCCCCCCCTGCACTATGTGCTGGGATGGGAGCAGGGAGAGCCCTGGGATGGGAAATTCCTCCCCACCTGGAGCCCTCAGTGCTGCAGCTCTCAGCCTGCTGCCACCACCCCTTCCTGCAGCAGGGCCTCTGCGGCGTGGGGCTGGAGCAGCTGTGCGAAGCAGGCTCTGCATTCACATTTCTGGTCTATAAACTCTTAAAGATTTGCTCTTCCCTTATAGGGAAAGAAAACCATTTCCCTCCTCATTTTATGCACTTTTCTTCTTACAAATTTTTATTTCTGCGAGATTGGTTTTTGTCGTCTTTGAAGGAATTCAAAGTGAGGCCTTGGACACGTCGCTGTGGGTGAGAGCCAGCCCTGGCTCACAACGTCTGCGTGAGAAGGGCTCTTACATTTCTTCGCCTTTTCACCTACGCCGTGGGGAAAGGCCTGTCCAGAAAGGGTGCTGCGGGATCTCGGATGGGGCTGGTGGCATTCCTTACAGTGCAGAGCTCGTCCTCGCAGATACCAACCTGCATTAGGGCAAAAGTTATCAATAAAAACGTGGGACAGAAGCAATCCTTCACTGCCCCTGTGCTGCTGTGGGCACAGCTGCTCCGTGCAGGCACGCGGCTGTCCATAGTGTGAGCAGCAGGAGCAGTCCTACCACACCGACTGTATTTTATCATACATTAGTGCAGTTGTGGTGATTTGAGGAAAATCATGAAATATTTCCGTTTCTGCAGCGTAATTTCATATCTGAAGTGTGGCAATTTGAGTTGTTGGATCCATCTCTTCCAATTAGGAGGAGAGCAATGGCATACTAAAATCTGCAACCCGGCCTGATTTGCATACCATTATCTTCACATTATGAATCCGCATTTAATTTTAGTACCTTTTGGAGGCAATTCCGACCTGATTAACTTCCACCCCCTTTCCTTCTCTCTCTGTTAGTGCCTGGATCTGACACCCTGTGCCTGCCCCCAGCAGCCACTGCAGCTCGAGTGCAGCACGCAGCGCTGGCCCTGACCGTGTCCCCGTCCCCTCACCCTGACCACGTCCCGTGTCCCAATCCCCGTGTCCTGCAGACCCAGACTGGCACATGGCACACGGCAGTGCTGCTCCGTGCTGCAGTTCTGAGTCTGGGGGGGATTTCTCCCCAGCGCACAGAACCACGGTGCCCAGCAGTGCACTCTGCGGGTATGGCTGTGTCACTGAGGCTGCCCAATGTGCCCCGTGCCTCTCTGTGCCTATTTTGTTGTGAATGATGGAAGTGGATGCCAACAGAACTGTACTGCATAAATTGTTATGACAGCTGCGTTTTGAGCAAAAGCACAGGGAAACCAGAGCAATAAAGCTTGCTTTGAGGAGTGGACCTGAGAGTCCTGGAAAGAGTTCTTGTCCAAGGATTATTTATGATCATTACAAAACAAAATGTGGTTTTGCATTTTTATTGCTAGAAAATTACTTGTAAACCCAGTAGGGAACGAGTGATGCTTCCCATGTGGCCATGCTACTTCAATTTGAGCTTTTGTATGTACGTCTTTGTGACCAGTTCAGCCACCACTCACGATTTATAACAACAACAATTATTTCTGAACAGTCGGGATGTTAAAGGGTTAAGCACCCTGGTGCCTGCAGGCAGGATCCAGGCAGGGAGGTGATGGATTTCACAGGGATCGGAGGTGTGGCTCCAGCGGTGCTAACGGCCTCTAACGGGGAGCAGGGATTATTTGTGTCCTTCAGTTCTTCAGCAGGCCCCTTGCTTCGGGAGTGCCACCCAAAGCCCTCCCACGGGCAGCAGGGCTCCCAGCAGCCCCGTCCCACGCCCAAACCTTCTGCTGTGCCCCAACACCGGCAGCCACCAGAACGCTCCTCAGCTACTGCAGTGCCAGCAGCAGAGCCAGCACACGACTAATTACGTTCCGATCGTAACGCAGCCATTTGTTCGAGCTGTGTTTCCTTTACAGACTTTCAAAGCCTTATTTTTAGAAAAGTATTTTTTGATCTTTCGCTCACTGCCGTTCTGCTCCGTAACAGACTCCCCGCGTGCCTTTGAGCTAATGGCTCTGCTCTGTGCTGCCATTCTGCGCTGCTCCGGGCACGTGAGCAGCTGCGGTGCGGTGACGGCAGGGCCCAGGCAGAGCTAGCACAGACCTGCAGAACAGAACCACCAAAAAACATGTATCCTAAATGCGCCTAACTGCTTCCTTAACGCTGATTTTGGAAGTTATTTATTGAAATGTAACAACTGCTTGCTCAATATGGGACTGGAAAGCCTGAAAACATACTCTTAAAAATCCCTTGGTATTTACCTGATGTACAATAGTCTGTGCTATTACATCCCAGTTAACTCCCTACTTGAAACACTTAATTAGAAAGGCGGCTGCAGCTGCTCCCCCTGCTCAGCTCTGTGTAATGGGGCTGTGCCCCAAAATGGGAGAGGAGAGGAGAGGAGAGCAGAGGAGAGGAGAGGAGAGGAGCTTCAAAGGGAACGGGGATCAGGAACATCCTCTCCCTTGCTGTTCCAGCCCCTCTAAAACAATGTTTGGATTCCATGCATTGCTAATTACGTACGCCAGTGTTCTGTGGTATTTCATGCCAGCCAGTGATGGATGGTCTATAATCTCACATAAGGGAGAGCACATTTGTTTTCCAAGGCTAACTGCACACAGTCTGTTCTGGCACAGTGCTGAGCACTCGCAGGGTCGGTGCCTCCTGGGGCTGAGCAGTGCCAGCCCCACGGCACCCACTGCCCCACACTCCCCACCTGCGCCCGCAGGGTTCTGTTTGGAGCACGCTGGGAAACCTCCCACTGATCCTTCACTCTTTTATTTCCCTTTACTTGCTTCACGTGGGAAAATGCCCTCCCAGTCCAGCTCCCACCGCGTCAGTCAGACTCCAATTTGCCACAATTTCCACCGCTTTTCAGCGAGGGACGGCTCAGAGGGAGGGACAGGCAGCTGCTGGGAGGGGAGCGGGCCTCACCCAGAGGGATTCAGCTTTTGTTTTTCGCTGGATCTGCTGAGTACCCAGAGCTTAACAAAAGGGCCACTTGTTTGGGCCCTGGGATGCGAGCTGGAGAGAGGTGTTTGGAGGAGCAGACGTGCAGGGGAAGGTCCCTGGGAGCTCTGGTGAACTGCAGGAGCTGCAGCCCTGCTCGTGTGGGGCCGTGGCTGCGTGCAGGCCCAGCCCAAGCTCAGCAGCTGCTCTGGGCAGATGGAATCACAACACACAGGGTCACTCCCGCAGGGTCCCCACGGGCAGGGCTAGCACAGAGCCCACCCCGTGCCCACCCAGCACTGCCCGCAGCAGTGATCTCTGCCGTTTGGGTAACACAGTTTTTGCTTCAGCTGCTGAATGTGGCTCAGGAAGAACAGCTCTCTCCCAGCTCTCAAGATGTACTGAAAGTTTTTGGGTTTTTATTTATTTATTTATTTTTGCACGGTACGTTTCAAATGCTTCATTGTCAAACTACTTAAAAGCCCTTATTTATAAAATGTGTGCGTCCCTTTCAGCTTAACTGAAAAGGCATTAAAATAACTGCAGCTGTGGAAAGAATAATTACAGCGAGATTTTGTCAAGGACTCTCTTGTCTGATGTTGCCATCTGTGACATGGTGAATGCAAAGATCATTGGAAACATCGGCGGTTAATGTAGAGAATAATTTGAGAGCTTTGGATATTTATGGTAAATTATTTAACTTTATAGTTTGGTTTTATGGCCTCGTTATCCGGGTAGCAGGGATCTCTGCACTCGGTGGTGTTCTGCACTTTGATTTTCACTTTGTGATGGAAAAGTACACTGCAGTAACACTGCACACACTGCAGAAATGTTTCAAGGAGACATTGCATTACTCAGGTTGTCCTCATGCTCCTCGATATCACCCTTGGTGCTGCCAGCAGCCAGTCCTGTGGGCAGGGGCAGTGACGAGGTGAGCACTGCGCCTGCACACCCTTTTCTCCCATCCCTTAGGATGCTGCCTTTTAGGCTCCCACGGAGAGGACATTTCTGCGCCATTTCCTCCATCAGCCTGTTAACCACCAAACTAAGAACAGGGAATAGTTGGCAGCCAGAAAGGAGGCAGAAATTGGCTTTCCTGTGGCCCTGGGCTCATTCCTCTGGCAGCACCCGGGTGCAGCACGTGTGCCCCTGGGTGTGCTCCCGCTGCAGCTCCTGGCAGCAAAGCACGCACGCTGCTGGCAGTGTGTGGGCAGAGGATGCTCCTGCTGCCAGAGGGTGGGCCTTGCTCCTGCTGGGAAGCATAACGTGGCTGCATCTGAAGCACAGCATTTCCCCTGGCGGTGCTGCACGCTGTGCCCTCAGCCTCCCCGCGCCCCTGCACCACATCCCCACGGACACCCACAGAGCACTTCACAGTCTGCACAGAGTACTTCAGCGGACAGGAACTGCCCGGCAGAACCCAGACCTCGTTCTGACTGCTTAAGTCGCGTGGCTGCAGCCCTTGCCCCGCCCCCTTTGGAATATGCAAAATGTAATTGGAAGGGAAAAGCCCTGACAGCAGAGGCCCCTTCCCAACAGCCGCCTCCAGCTGTTCAACATCTGGCTCCGGCCATGCCCCCGAGCTGCAGCACGTACACCAGTGCATCCCCACCGCTGCACGCCGACGTCTGAGGCACAAGGAGCGATGTCTGAGGAGCAGCATTAGCACAGTCCCACAGGTTTGGCAGAGCAGGGTGCAGGAGCAGTATTGCTCTCGCCATGTCTCTGTACCACCAATATCTCTCTTGCTTGGATCTTCCAGCACACGTGGGATATCGCCTTTGCCAGGTGAGAGCCCCTGGCTGTGCCAGAGCGGCAGACATGGTGCTGGTGATGGCAGGGGAGCTGCAGCTGGAAGGAGCTTCCTGCAGCCTCCTGCTTCGTGTCTGTGAAGAAGGGAATCTGTGGAGCACCCACTCTGAGCAGGTGGGGTGCAGCAGGAGGGCCTGGCGGGTGCTGCGTATCAGCGAGGTGAGCAGGGCCATGCGGGAGCCAGGGATGGCCCCAGTGCTGCGCTGATACCCCAGGCTGCTGGCAGCACAGCACTGCTCAAAGATCTGTCTGATGGGAAAAGCCCTCCTCTAGGGATCACAGAAGGCTGTGTCAGAGGTGCAGACGCCTTTCGTCCATACGCTCCTTCTCCACTCAGATACGGGTGCAGATGGCTGGGCCCCGCAGGCAGGTGGGGCTTGAGGGGACGCAGGAGTGTGCGGGGGAGCACGTGTGGCTCTCAGGTCCGTACCTCTGCAGTGTGGAGCTGCAGGACTGCTGGCCTTGGTGCAGGCATTGCTGCTGACCTGGGTGTCAGTTTTTCATCTTGGTACGACCACAGCGTGAAGGTGTGTGCAGGGGTAATGGTGCACAGGGCAGCCGGCACGCAGCCGAGAGCTGCACAGCTCATCCAGCGGGCACGGGTGGGACGGCTTGCCCTGAGCCCAGAAGCTGGAGGGCAGGGACAGGCGGGGAGCAGGAACAATGCTGTGCTCTCCTAATCCCATCAGCATCCTAGAGCTGCACTGGGTCTGCCAACAGACACAGGAGAAGCCGAGACACTTTAATCATCTCTCAAAGTGACTTTGTAGCTGAAAACCAGGGGAAATCCAGTAATACCCAGGGAAACACCACCTGACCCACACCACATGACCCACACTTGATGGGAGCAGGAAGCACAGCGGGATGCACGCAGCGCAGTGGCTCCGGGCAGTGACTGTGCTGGCAGCTCCTGCAGCTGTCCCAGTGCTGCGTCCCGGGGGGGCACAGCCCCCGCACAGGGACGGACCCCGCTGGCCGCCAGGAGTCCCCGTGCTCTTTGCTTTCCTCCCTGCAGCCACCGTCCTTGTTAGCTCAAATTAACATTCGTAACGCAAAATCTATTGGAACATGCCTTCCAGACTCACAGACATTTCTGTATGGCCAGAATTAATCAGAAGGGGTAATTAGAGTATTCAATGAAATAATTAGAACGTTATAACTCTAATAACGTAACTCATGGATATTAGCTTCTGAGAAGAGACAAATATCGGAACCACAGAAGTTTTGATGGATGCCTCTAGCTGCATTTATTTTTCTTCTCATTTCCAATTCACAAACTTCCGAGCCGTGGGGAGGGCTGGGGGAGCAGCGCTGGCAGCAGCAGGGCTGTACAGCTCCTGCCTGCATCCTGCGTGTGCCCAGCAACCAATGCATTCGCTCAAGTCCTATGCAATTGCAAATATTTAAAAACACCGCCCACGAGCACCCTGTGAGCACCCTATGAGCACCCTGCAAACACCCTGCGAGGACCCTGCAGGCCGGCAGAGCAGCGTGGAGCTGCAGTCAGTGCAGGGCAGGGGATGCAGCACAGCCAGGCGCGTGCTCAGCACCGCTGCGCACCTGCAAATGCTGCGAAGGTGAAACTGCAGAGCGAGCAGCTGCGTCTTTGCAGCAAGAAATACGAACTTTAGATAACACAGTTGGATTTTCGTCGCATCATTGCTCGGTGACTTAGAGTACTGCCAACTTGATATTGAAAATTTCCTCTACAAGGAACAAAAGAGAGAATTCTGCTGGGTGTCTGGGAACAGTTCCTGCGATCTGAGCAGGAATCAGTGTGAGCCACCACCATGCCGTGCTGCCCGGTACCGCCATGCAGCCCCCACCCCTGGCAGCACCCCTCCACCGTGCTGCCCTCCGAGCAACCGCGCACCGCAGCCCGTCCTGCACCCTGCTGCTGCCACAGAGCATCACAGTGCCTCGGGTCCCCAACTCCTCCACAGTGCTAAAAGATAAGAAACATTCTGCACAGTTCTGACAAAGCACTCAAAATCCAGTTGCAAACGCTGCGCTGTTTATTGATAGCTCCATAATACAGGCGAGCTAGGTTGCCAGACAGCTGCATTTCCTGGCATTTAGAGAGAATTCACTGTAATGTATTGTAATGCATTAGCATAATAATTGGTAAGCATTCGCAGATGAATAGTTTACTGACTGATAGATTTTGTACAGAAACTGTGAAGGTTACGTGGAGGGTGAAAACATTTCACTGTGTCAATGAACATACTTAATTTTTCTGGAAGTGCTATTTAAATTGTGCAGGGCTGGGACATTAGCATAACAAAGACATAATGCATCGGTTTGTGCCATAATGGGGAACACCGCCCCGCGGTGCCTTCCTCAGGTGACCCATGAAAGATGGGGTTGGGATCTTCTCAGCACAGTGCTGTTGCCGTCCTGCTGCCTGCTACCTGCTGCCGTCTTCCTGTTCCCTGCTGCTGCTGTCCTGCTGCCTGCTGCTGTCCTGCTGCCTGCCTGCCCCGACTCACGCCGGGGTCCTGCATGCCCTCGCTGTGGCTCAGGCCCGGCTCCCTCCTGGCTCTCCTGCAGGATGGGCTCTGGACCCCCCTGGTGTGGCTGCTGTGTGGCCTTGGGGCCAAGCAGAGCCGGGGACCCCCACTGGGACAGCCTGCAAGGGCTGAGTGTGGGGTTGCAATTCACTCCCAGTTCTGTTCTGGGTCTTCTGAGCTCCCAGACACCAACAGACGTCACCGGGTCCCTCTGAGCCCCGTGCACTGCTGGGCCTCACCCCGTCCCCTTCAGCCAACGCAGCCACAGCCGCAGTGCTGCCATTTGCACGAGGGCCACAGCACCTGACGGAAAGGGACAGTGCTGAGCCTTCAGGACAGAAAGTTTCTTTGAACACATTTTAACTCAGATTTTTGCTCGCCATTATGTATGGTAATTCCATTGTCATTTGGAACAAATTGGGGAAAACAGATGTGAGGAGGAATGGAGTGCTCCCGCGGAGGAGAGGACGGAGCTTTCATCTCTGCTGTGAGCGAGCGGAGCAGATCAGAGGGACACGGACTGCGCCCGCTGAGGGATCCCCAACCACTCTGCCACACGGCCACCACTCATCTCCACATCAGGAATGTGCTTCAAAAATAAATCAAAGGAGCTTTCTGCCTGGGTGACAAACCCAAAAAGCTTTCTTTCAGCGCAATTATTCGACCTGCAGATTCTACCAGGAAGGTACAAATTTTAAGCGTTTCAAGCTTTCATCTGGAAGCCGCGCGAACAGCGAACTCTGGAGTTCAATGCATTTCTTTCAGGAATGATGGAAGGGTGAATCAAACCTCATTTGCAGAGATCTTTAATCTTCAGTGGCATCTGTGGCTCTCGCTTCTGCTTTTCAGCGGTTCCCATGGCACAGAGAGGGGAGGAGCGGTCCGGGTTTGGGCCCCCCGCTACCGCTGGCAGTGAACAAGGCCCCTTCCTGCGGACCCCAACACATGCACGGGGTGTGCACGAGGGGTTCAGCAAAACCACCTGAAGGGAAGAACATTTCATTGCCAGAAGAGATGCTCTGCTTCAGAGCGGGGATGTCTGGACTGTGGGTAAAGAAACCCCCAGGTGAGAACACCCCACAGGCAGCCGTGCCCCGTCTGGGATGCCTTGTCCTATCGGTAACAAGGAAATGGAAATGCAATTTATAGCAGCAGCTTTCTCTCCGCTTTACAGTTGCAATGTGTTTCATTAACACTCCCACGGCAGTGTGCACCACTGGGGACACAGCTGGTTCCAGTGAGAAGGGATAAATCCGAACGCTGCGGAGTGCGGGGATGGGTCAGCACCACACCCCAGCAGCAGCCCCGCAGAGCGCAGTGCTGCTCTCCAGGGGTCCCTGCACTCCTAGGGGCTGCAGGAGCACAGCAGGAGCACAGCAGCTCCGTGCTGCAGGGCTCAGGGCCCGGCTGCTCCCGAGGAGCTCTGGGCAGAGATGTATGGAAACTTCTGGAAGCGCCACATTTCCTCAAGCACAGCACCAACTGCATCGCAGGGGAAGCACCGTTTTCCTCTCATTCTTCCCCCAACCCTTTTCTGTAAGTGCAGTACAGCACTTTCGTCCCCACTTCCCAATGTGAGGGAGGGGGCAGGACAGCCCCCAGCCCGCCCTGTGCTGCACCCACCAGGCGCTGAGCACACTGCAGCCCTCACTGCAGGGGGGAGCGTGGAGCTGCTCAGAGGCAGCAGTGGGAGCACTGCCAGCCCTGGGGGCTCTGGGGGGCTCTGGCTGCACCAGGAGACACGGGGGAGACCCAAACCTGTCCCGACCAACCCCAGCAGCAGCAGCTCCTGAGCCCAGGGAGCAGCAGCCGGGCCCGAGCAGAGCAGCTCTGCGTCGGGGCTTTGCTGCAGCCCGGGATGCGCAGAGGCTCTGCAGCTTCAAAGGGAAAAGCACAGCAGAACACCAAACACTCATTAATTTTTATTTCTGCTTCTTTAAAAGATATCTATTATTTATTTCTGCTCAGATATATTTGATAATTAGCACGAAAGAGAAATCTAGCAGCAGATGGGGACATTCCTGGGGAAAATTTCAGTGCTGAATATTTCATTAAGTACAAATGCGACTTTCAGCCCTTTGCTTTAGATCGAGTGGTTTGCAGACAATTTGAGAAGCTGCAAATTAAAAGCAAAAAATTGTTATTTGTCTAACAAATAAATTGTACTTTATTAAAAACATAAGTTTGAAGCAGTCCAGAGGACTATGTGCAGGTTCCCTCCCATGCTGCGCGCCGGCAGAGCACTGCCACGAGCAGAGCGGTGCCAGCCCTGAGCAGAGCCGCGTGCCGCTGGGGGGGATCACTCCGTAGCTCCAACCAGCCGATAGAGCACTGCCCACCCACAGCCCCCGGTGCATGTGGGACCAACTCCCAGAAAATCCCAGAAAACTGGATTTTTAAGTTACATTTTAGCACTGCGCATCTGCTTTGCCAGAAATATTGATGGCGTGTCCCTGCAAACTCCACAACTGCTGAAAGCCCCATTGGTGGGAGAGCTCTGTGCCCCACAGCGGTGATGGGATGCCGACGGCTCCCACCCCGCATGCGGTCCCACCGAGCACCTGCAGCCCCATGCCGGGCCCTCTGCCCGTGCAGCGCTGCCCCATGCACACTGCATTACCAGTGCCCCTCTGGTGGGAGGAGGGAGCATTCCGTTGCAAAAGTGAAAAATCACAATGAGCGAACGTGTGACCTCAGCTTGCTGCACAAGCAGCAGAACTGAGCGCAGCGCGGGCACGGCGCGGGGAGCAGAGATGGATCCCGGCTCGGGGCGGCAGCAGCTGATTGATGGCAGCAGCGGCACCGCGCTCCCCGGCTTTATTGTCCTCTAAATTATAGCGCAGTCTGTACAGGAGGCAGACAGGGATCTAAATCACGGATTATGGCCTGTAAATTTGGAAACAAACAGTAGTTTTCTTCCCTTTAAATCACGGAGTCTGCGGCTTTTATAAGGTGAACGTTACGGCTCTCTGTGACTGCCGCTCTCCCCCTGCGGCCCCACTGTGCCCCTGCCCCCCCCAGCCCCTCTGGAGCCAACCCCGGGGCAGACAGCGGGCAGCGGCCTCTGCACCACGCCCCATGCATGAACACACCTTCATGTTACTGAGTTTGGCACAAATCTATAGATGTGGATTCCTGCCCCTGCCCCACTCACAGTGGTCTCCGAGCAGTGGTCCCCAGGCAGCAGTCCCCACGCAGCAGGCCAGAGGAGCTGCTGCTCTCCCATAGCTCTGCTCACATTCCTGAGCTGTGCAGTGTCGGCAGCGCTGTGTGCTGTCTGTGTCACCCCGTGCTGAGGGCAGGGAGGGCAGCAGGGAGGTGGCAGCAGTCCCTGCTCTGTGCCAGGGGATGGGACAGGAGCTGCAGGAGGCAGCGCAGGGCTCCCTCTGGGAGCTGCAGGCACCAGCCTGCCCCGCACACCCCCCACAGCCGCGCTGCTGCCCAGCAGTGCCCTGCACAGAGCGGCACAGAGCAGAGGACTGCATGCGAACAGATGCAGGAAAAGACTCGCACTATCGTGTTGCACTTTGTTGTGGAGCACTGCTCAAGTTGCATGCAGCAAGAAATGGCCTTTGTGTGGAAGAAGCGTGCTGAACACAGCTCAGAGCCCCCTCCTCACCTCTGCAGAGCGCAGTGCCCTTGGGGCAGAGCACGGCTGTGCTGCTCCAGCACTCAGTGCTCCCCTCTCCTCCCAGCACCCGTTACTGCTCTGCTCTGCACTTGGGCTGAGCTGCTCCTCTCCTTGCACTGAGGTGGGGACGTGCACTCGAGAGATGCCACCAAGCTGGGCAGTGCCACTCGCTGGTGCCCTGCGCTGCCCCATCCCCCGCCTGTCCCGGAGCTGTGGAGGGCTGAGCCCCCAAGGGGCTCCTCACCACAGCATCACACGGCTCGCTCTGTTTTTTCCCTTTTGTGATCTATAAAAAGCAGAGTGAGAAGTGCTGCAGCGGGGCACCGCCGTCACTGCTGCCACAGCCATTTCCCTCCGGCTCTATTTTTAGACCGCCTCCCGCCATCCCCGCTGCCCACACTCTGCTGAGAGCTCTCCAAAGCTCAACAGGTTTGACATTTTCATTTCTGTTTTCCACGAAGCCCTTAACACCGTCGGGTGGAGCAGTGTGGCTGTTTGCATCCCACAGCTGCGCTCCTCTAGCCCTGCGGCACTGTGCGCTGCAGAGCATCCTGTGCTGAGCACCCTGTGCTGAGCACTCTGTGCTGAGGGCCCTGTGCTGAGC
>WBMW01005143.1:290677-304626 GCA_013396635.1 Penelope pileata | reverse complement strand
CCCCAGCAGTGTCCCAGCAGTGTCCCAGCAGTGTTGCAGCAGCATCCCAGCAGTGTCCCCACAGTGTCACAGGGCCAATCCCCCAGCCGTGCCATGTTCTCACTGCACTCCACCCAAAGTAGGAAGGAAAGCATCTGAATTCATCTTTTTCCTATCTGTGCATTTCTAATTGGGCTGTAAATCCCACTTTGTTGTGTATCAGAGGTTTTTTCCCAACAGAGCTGTCTCTCTTTGATGAGGACAGAGATTGATCACCCCATTCCCATACTTCATGGCTCCCTCTCGGTGTGCGGCTTCGGCTGCTGCCCCCTCACACCCTCCCCCTCTCCCAGTGCAGTGCTGTGGCTCTGAGCCACCCGGGCTGCTGCCCCTTCTGCACACACTTGCTGTTTGTTGAAGGAAAGCCTCTTTTGCTACTAAAGCGAAGCACGAGCATCACCCTCCAGCACTGCTGCTCCCTGGTTACACAGCACACAGCGTGCGGCTGCTGCAGATCAGCTCCCGGAGCTCACTGGCCTCAGTTGCCCCCATTGGCCCCCATTGGCCCCGGCTGGCCCTGTTGTTTCTAGCGCTGCTCTGAGCCAGGGACGGCTCCGTGCTGTGAGAGCAGCCTCAGTGATTACAGACCTGGTGCTGCTCAAAGGAAGGAGAGCACACAGAAAGATTCAACGCAGGGGAGAAAAATGTGGGGTTTTTGATGAAGGGAATGATGGGTTTTGATGAAGGGAAGTCCCTGCCTGCCCCCATGGCTCCCATGGCTGCAGGGATGAAGGGATGCCCCAGCACATGTCTGGACTCCCCATGGGAAGCGAGTGCGTGCTTGCTCAGTGAGGGAAGCAGGCCAAGCCTGTGTTCGCAGCCCAGCACTTGTCCTAGCAGCATGGGGACAGCTCAGACGGGCTCCTGCGGGCTCAGGGGATGCAGCTGGAGCCGACGGCTCAGCACTAATCCCGTTAGGGCTCCCAGCTCCTCCCGAGCGCACCACAGTGTCATTACCGCATTAAGGCGCGGGGTGAGCCAGCAGGATTTGGGGTTTCGTGGAGCCTGCTGTCTCTGAGATAATGCATTATTTTCATCTCCACTTGAAAGCATTAATAACAATGTGTTAGTTCAACATGAGTGCTTTAGGAAGCGCCTTTCAAATGCCAAGAGCCTGCGCACGCCAGCCCGGATGCAGCCACATGAACTCGTGGCTTTGGGAGACGCTTTGAGCACTTAATTACTGCAATAGAGAGAGGGATTTTGGCTGTCAGCAGGCTCTGAGGTGTGCGGGGAAAGGCACAGCCGTGGGTATGGCAGAGAGATGGCAGCAGAGGGGACAGGGACAGGAATAGGGATGGGACAGGGACAGGGACAGGGACAGGGACAGGGACAGGGACAGGGACAGGGACAGGGACAGGGACAGGGACAGGGGTGGGACAGGAGGATGGGCGCACGCAGCCTGCAGCCATGCGTGTTCCCGTGCCCCAGGCAGGCTGCTCCCGAACGTTAACGAACATTCCATTCAGTTAACGCACAGTTGGGGCAGTTCAGACTCCCATGCACTCAGCACTGTCCCTGGGGCAGTTGGACCCCTGCAGCCCCCCCAGGGCAGGGGGTGCAAAGGGGTCCTGAGGGTGTCCCCGAGCACTGCCCCACACTCTGCTCTGGTGTCGGAGGCCAAGGGCTGCTCAGGACCGGGTGTAATCCCTCAGGGTGTGCACATGGCTCTGCCCTGCAGCTCTCGGCACGGCTTTGCTCTGTCTGGGAACAACGAGCACAGATTTCAGGGAAATAACGAAAGCGATTTCCAGAGCAGACCCTTCTGTCATTCCCTTTTCTCTTTCATTCCCCAGAATAAAGTGCTGCTTTTAAGTGAGCAAATCTTCTGGCCCTAATTACCCTGGGTGTTCAGAATTCACAACTAAGCAATGAATATACAGATATGGAGAAAGGAAGGAAAAACAATCACCTGTAAGACTGCCGGCACACGGCAAGCAGAGAGCACCTGCCCTGAGCAGAGCTCCCCACGGGGACAGCCATCAGCCGGGGCCCAAGGGGATGGCATTCTCCCAGACCTGGCCTCCGGCACCCACTTTGGGCCCTGCTCCCGGGGATGGGCAGCCTCCAGCACCCCCCCCTCCCCAACCCATCCCCAAGCACTGTGCCCCCCCGAAGCACTTTCTCTCTCTGTTTAACTGCATCGGAACAGAAGATGCAAAGTCTGAGCCAGGACCTAAAGCTCCAATCCCACCCCCGCCGCCCCGCCAGCACTGCCCTGCACCGTGCAGACCTGTTAAAATCTATTATGGACCTTTGATCTTTGCCTCCATAAAGGGATTTCAGCACAGAGTAGATGGGATTAAGCAGAAACAATTTTTCCAGAGAAATTTGTGCTTTTTTTCCCATCTCTCAATGCTTCCTTTTAAAAAGAGGGGGAACAAAAGCCAGGATGCCTGGCAGAGCAGAGCAGACCCCAACTAGGGTTTGGGGTTTTCGGCTCCAGTTTGTCAATCAAACCCACCACCGATTGAGAGCAAGTTCTCAGCATGTGGCACAAAGCTAGCACAAAGCTGAACTGTTAAATATTTGGGGCAGATGACAAACAATATGTCACAATATTTGCAGAGCTGCATTTGCTATTCAGTGCTCATCACACTCATGGAGCTGATTTTTGCAGGCACCAACACAAGAAAGAAGAAATCAGTCCCAGCTGGGACTGGGCTGCATCGTGAAGGAAGTGTAGGACCTCACTGAGATTTCCTACCCCTACCCCTGTGTGCTGCACGGCAGACAGGCCCGAACGTTCATTAGCTGGGGCTTCACAATGCATACCTCAGAGGAATTTAATTAACATGCAGTGGTTCCAATTCGGTTCAATATTTATTTCAGTCCACTGCAGGACACCCTCTAATTCTCACTCCCATTTCTGGGTAAAGCAGGAGCCCAGGGCTGGGGGGGCAGCAACACCTGGGGCAGCCGTACTGAGCCCCCCAGTGCCATCCTGAGCCCACTGCTCGCCAGCATGCACTGAGCTGGGCTGCCACCTGCACCCAGTGCTCCCACCTGCACCCAGTGCTGCCACCTGCACCCAGTGCTGCCACCTGTACACAGCACTGCTCCCACCTGCACCCAGTGCTCCCACCTGCACCCAGTGCTGCCACCTGCACACGATGCTACTGTGCCACGCTCCGTGCGTTGGGCAAACCCGAAGCTTCCTGGCACTTCCACGCCCTTATCTTGATGGGAATCTACTCCCAGGAGATTACGATGACGCTTTCTGTTTTTTAATTAATTAATCGAGCCTGCTTAAAAAATAAAAATGCCCATTTCATTTTAATCATGTATTATGCAAATTAGAAATGTAAATATCATTAGGAAATCTGTTGCTCCCTTCATTTCTGCTGTAGCTCCGCGGAGCCCTTTGATCTCAGCGCAGTGCTTTGATCCGCTCGCTGTCGGAGCTGCAGCTCGGGTGTGCAGCGAGCAGCGTGGGGCCAGCACCTGGATGGGGCCTGCAGCTGCCCATGGCCCCCTCGGGCTCATGGTGCCCCCAGTGCCCCAGGAGCCTCCCCCACCACACCTGCCCCCCCCCCATCACAGCCTTTTGCTGCTCCTGGCGTGCTCCCCTCGGGCACAGCCCCACAGCCCACCCTTCTCTGCTCCCGACACCAATTGGGCCTCCGTATCCCATTAATTTCTCATTTAGTGTGGGCAAAGTGCTGATACGTACATTTTAGCTACAGCGCTCTTAATCAGTTAATTTAACCAGAAACATTAATAATGTATTTCTTTGCCACTTGACTGCTCATCCGTTTAACAGCTTATACATGGGAGAAGAATGTCACCCCTTGTGACATGAAGTACCTAATACAGTGCAAATGAAATAAGATTTTGCATATTTAATATCAAAATGAAAAAAGAGAGATGCCATCCCTTGGGAGCTGCGCTCTGGCTGCCAAGCTGGCAGTGGAGCAGTGCTCCTCGGGGGAGTGTTCCTCCCTGCCAGCACCCAGCACCCAGCACCCATCCTGTGCTACTCCCTGCCGGGACCCAGCACCCAGTGCCCATCCCATGCTGGAGTGAGGGCAGCTCTGCGGCTGCTCCCCACTTGCCACTCATCGGGAACCCCTGGAGATGCTGCAGGGCTGCAGCCACTGAGCTCCATGTGCGCATTTGCTCTTTTGCCTTTATAAAAGAGCGGCCTTCTGCGTTTTGCTGCTTCCATCACCTTTGGTACCACTGCAGCTGCCACGCGCTGAGCGGGGGTGGTGCTGGGTAGCATCAGCCCCGGCCCCAGTGGACAGCGTCCTGTTCCCTCATGCCAGTGTTGTCCCATTTCTCCCCACAGGTACCAACAGCAGGTCCAGGGCCCCGGGGGTGCTCAGCTCACAGCTCTACAGGCACACGGGGGGGCAGGGGCTCCCCGGGCTGGCTGCATCCCAGCGGGAGTGATTCCAAGCCTCGCACTCGTGCCAGGATGTCACGCGGAGGGGCTGTCAGGGAGCTGTCTCCATGTGTTAACAACATTGTCAGCAGGAGAGAACGGTGTGAGCAGAACGGGTGTTCTCCAGAGCTCAGTAACTCCGCGGCTCCATGAGGAGCAGTGATCGCCCCGTGCTGCGGGGGGGATGGAGCTGCTGTTTTGCTAAACAGGGAGAGGGGAGAAAGCAGAAACCTGAAGCCCTCTGACCCTCACCTGTCTTTCTACAGAGCTACGCCAGCTCTGCCTGCACCCAGCCTGTGCGGCTACAGCCCCAGGACAGGTCCCTGCACCGTGCCCTGCTACTGCCAGCAGCTCCAGGCCCCTGGGGTGGGCTCAGTGCAGCTCTGGGCCCGTCCTGGTCCATGGCAGAGGGGTTTTTGGCTCTGCAGCCAGGGGTGGTACCAAGCGTTCACTTTGGATTGAGCTGCTTTCAGTGTCAGTGGCCATCGAGTCAGATGGAGCAACACAAAATAATGAGAGATGAAGGAGATCCTAATTAGTGTGCTTTCTCATTTGCTGATTGACGTTCTCTGGAGAGCAATTAGCCTACTCTAAAGGTAAAAGACAAACATTTATTTAACTTGCCTGGTGACGGGCACCCAAAATCCAAAGCCCACACAGCTCCTCCTGCACACAGAGCTCTGGAGTAAGGGGAGAGGGCAGAGCTGTGCAGGCAAAGGGCATCAGCACTGCACGGGGCGAGCAGCAGCGGTTCATCTCCAGACACTGAACAGCTCCAGAGCGGGGGCACGTGGGGCTTACAGAGAGGCAGCAGCCCTGGAGGAGCTCCAGTTTTACTGTCTCTGATAACACTGCTTTATAATTGCATAAAAGCGGAAGCTACTCCAGTGCTGACTTTTTACAGCCTGTTGGCCTTCTGTATTTTGTCAGAGTGGAGCCCCAGAGAGGCTCCTGCCCCCGGCTCACTGGCAGGGGGAGCTGAGTGCTGCCCAGCAGTACCTCAAGAGCTTCGTCACTGTGCCCCCAGCTGCACAGCAACCCCTACAGCACTGTGCCACCGAGAGCACAACTGCTTCAACACTGTGCCACTGAGAGCACAACAACTGCTTCAACACTGTGCCACTGAGAGCACAACAACTGCTTCAACACTGTGCCACTGAGAGCACAACAACGGCTGCACCTTGCCGTGCCACTGACTGCACAGTGCTGAGCGGAGGGCACACGGGGACCCCACAGCCCTGGGACCTGCATGCTGATGTCGCATCCTCACCCCACTATGACAGGAGCCGAGCGTCTCCACTTTGCTCAAATGGAAAGCTGCAACAATTATTTTCATAATTAGCTGCCTTTTCAAATTAATGCCAGTTATGCTATGTAATCATGATGAAGATTATGCATTAATCAGCTGCTCCAAGCCGGTTATTAGGCTCTCTAAATAATGATTGCAATGAATATCTCTGAAGGAGAGGCGCAAAAGCCAGGGAGCAGCGCACGCTGTCCCCGGTGCCACAGCTCAGTGCTCTGCGTGGCTGTGCTCACCCCTCAGCTCCATGCTGCCCACAGCTCCCAGCTCCCAGCAGAGCAGCCAGCAGTACACTGCTCGTGCCCCTCTGCTCTCCTGCTGCCGGGTACTAAATTCAAGCTATTGGGTGGCTGCACAGAGAATTTGTTTCTGTTGAAAAGCCCATTATATTCAATTGGCTGTCTGGAATGGGAATTTATTTGGGCTCAAGCTCCAGAATCCACACACTCGGCCCTTCAGTACTCTGTCCTCATAAGGCGAGCTGCAATGCAGCCCTGGAGGCTCCGGCGAGCCAACAGCCGAACATCAGCACCCGGTAACCGATGAGACACGAACCCAGCCATCGCTCCAGGGTGAGGCTGGGAAACCAAATCCTTTGCTAAAATGTTCTGGACAGTAATGCTTTGAACAGAAAGGATGAACCTCATGCTCACTTTTTTTCTGTGTATTGTTTCTGCTGTAATATTGAGCATGAACCTTCCCTACCCTGCAAAACTTAGACGAGCTACCAGCAGGTACAGACGGGTAGGGGTGAATTATTTCCTGTGCAGCAGTCAATAACCGAACGTTTCAGCAGGACCCAGCGAGAAGGAGGCTCTGGGACAGCTTGTCTAGGCTCCTATCCACATTGCAAGGCATTGAAGACTGGAAACCTGGCTGTGAGGAGTTTTGTGAAGACTGCATGGGATTGTAATGGAGGGAAGCGAGGCGCCATGGTCACAGCTGGTGGCAAAGTTGGGCGCATCCCCACGGCTCCTTTGTGTCCTCACTGTGCAGAACCTCAATGCTCATGGGGCACCCACGGCCCGGCCCAGGCTGCGTCCTGCAGCTCCCAGCATGGAGCTGTCCTCCAGCACAGAGCTGTCCTCCAGCACAGTGCTCTGCTCCAGCCCAGAGCTGTCCTCCAGCACAGTGCTCTGCTCCAGCCCAGAGCTGTCCTCCAGCACAGTGCTCTGCTCCAGCCCAGAGCTGTCCTCCAGCACAGTGCTCTGCTCCAGCCCAGAGCTGTCCTCCAGCACAGTGCTGTGCTCCAGCACAGCACTGCTTAGAGCAGCAGTGCTCCAGCTCCTGGGGAAGGAGTCCGAAAACTGAGAAGGCTGACGACATCTGTTGTCTATGACAAAACATTTTAGGGCTACCTTAAATTGAAAAGGAAGAATCTTCCTGCTAATGAGCCCGGAGACCATCTGTCACCGATTGCACTTGCTTGTCTCGCTCATCCATTAATTATTTTGGTTTACTTTTTAATAAGACAGAGCAGGGTTTATGTGCCTCTCTGCGCTCTGCGAGGGGCGCGGCACTGCGCCGGGGATGTACGAGTGCATCACTTACACCCGCACCGAGCAGCTCCGGGTGGGTTGGCTGCCAGTAGGGAATGGAGGACACGGCTCGCAGACACGGAGCCAAGGAGCGTGGATGCTGCGACATGAGCTCGCTGCCCTAGGGGAGGTGTAATGGCACGAACAACTCCTGAGCAGTGGGAAGCAAGCACTCGAGATGTGCATTTCTGAGCAGACATGCCGTGGGGCAGGCAGATCTCTGCTGGTCTGAATTAAGGACGTGGATAGCGAATGTGAGGAACAATGGATGGCACTGGAAGGGTAGCAGCAGCCCAGCTCTGGGTGCAGGGACCGCTGGGCACGGTCCCCAGTGTCCCATCGGCACCTCCCGGAGCTGTCCCTGGGGCTCATGGAGCCGCTGCTCTGCCTCGCACGGACAGCCCAGGGCTCCGCAGCTGTCCCTGTTGCCCCGAAAAGTCAACACTCAGCACTGCCCTGAAGCACACGTAACAAAAACCCAAATGTTTCCGTGTTTCTGCTTCAGTGCAGGAAATGTCTGTGGTCAGCTTGCAAATGTCTCAGCCCCAACCAAGAGTTTTCTTGACCTTACTGTGATGAACATGGCTTCATGCTGCTTTCCGTGTCTTCCAGGGGGAATCTTTGAGTACACCGATGGCCCCAACACGCAGGTGATGAGCGCCGAGGAGCAAGCCTTCCGATTCTCCGCCAACATCATCAACAGGAACAGAACCTTGCTGCCCAACACAACGCTGACCTACGACATCCAGAGGATACACTTCCATGACAGCTTTGAAGCCACCAAGAAAGGTGAGCATGCAGCATGCTGCTCGCGGCCCCGCGTTAGCCTTTGGTTTGCAGGGAGGCTGCAGAGGCAACCAAGAAATAATCTGTTCCTGTGAAAATCTTTAACAGGTTTTCCCCTAAAAATGCCTCCAGCCCTAAGTGCAGTTGTTCTGCTTTAATTTCTCAGTGAAAGCTTGAACAGAGCGATGGGAAGCATTATTTTGCAGAAAAGAAGTTATGTTATAATTGATGGGAAAATGCATTTGTCAGGGCAATTTTGATCCTTTCTGCATCCGTACCCAACGCAGCCCTAATGGTGCTCTGACGGGGCAGCCACTGTCCTCCCTGCCGCTAAGCACCAATCACCCTCTGGCTGGAATCCTTCCCTGAGCTGCTCCGAGTGGCGGTGCCAGGCCCAGAGCACACCCACCCCTGTGCGTGGTGACCGAGAGGCATCTCCATGGCTCAGCCACGTCCCACACACTGCCCTTCACCCCCCGGGTGGGAACATCTCGGGGCCTCCAACCACCGCTCCGGAGCCTCTCCTGCCCCAATCCATCCCCCTTCTGCATCTTGGCACTGCTGGAACTGCTCAATATCTGCACCGTGGGTAGTGTCTGTCCGTCCAGTGCCCAGCAGTCTGTCTGTCCATCCGGTGCCCCTACCCTGCTCTGCTGACAGCCTCTCCCCCCGCAGCCTGTGACCAGCTGGCTCTCGGCGTCGTGGCCATATTCGGACCCTCCCAAGGCTCCTGCACCAATGCCGTGCAGTCCATCTGCAATGCCCTGGAAGTGCCCCACATCCAGCTCCGCTGGAAGCACCACCCCCTGGACAACAAGGACACTTTCTATGTCAACCTGTATCCTGACTATGCGTCCCTGAGCCATGCCATCCTGGATCTGGTGCAGTACCTGAAGTGGAGGTCAGCCACCGTGGTTTATGATGACAGCACAGGTAGGTGCAGGAGCCACTCTGAAAGGAGGGGTCCGGGAGATTTTTTGTTGTGGGTCCCATTTTGGAACTGTTCAAGGAATCCTATAAGAAGCACAGTGACATCATATGCAGTAAGGCCCTGAGCCTCCTTCTGCAGCTTCCTATTCCCTGGCAGCTGCAACACCAGCTGGAGACTGTGGGCCAAGGGGGGGGATTAGGGGTGTAGGGGCACCGCACCACAGCCCCCTGCATGGGCAGCACCCGTCCCCAGCTGCCAGCAGGGATGCACTTTCCCAGCCCAAAGCAGAGGCAGTTCTGCGATGTTTGTTGTTTTCTGGTGAATTCTATAAAACATAGCTGACAAAGTTTTTCACTTGCAGAACACTGTTGATGGTTACACAAAGCAAAGCACTGCACAGCACTATAGATTAGAAAAAACCACAGAAACAAAAGACACATTGGAGAGCCTGTCCAACCTCATTGCACTAAACCAAATGGTTTCTTTAGGGAAGGGCTGATGAGAACACAGTTTGACATTCCTGTTTTGCAAATGTGGGTCACAGTATGTTCCCTTCATGGCACATTCTAATGCACTTCTTCTGCTATGCATGGGGACTTGCTTTACTTACTCTGCCTGCACTAGGTATCTGCTGAATCCCTCCTTGCAGCATCAGATACCAACAGCTCCCGCTCAGCTGCATTCAGAGCAGCTCTGTACCTTCTGCGCAAAGCAGAATTCTGAGGACAGCAGGGCTGCTACAAGTTGTGATTAAGTGACCATTACAAACGATGCTATCCATAAATCTGTGTGTTTTCATTTTTTCCCTTTTGCTGTTGTGCATGATAAACACAGCGGATTTTAATTTGTTACATAGATAATTATCACAGCCCGTCCTTTCTCAAGGACACATTTGCTCGGGAAAACTGGCGGTGGCAGCAGAGATGCCAGAGGTGAGGAGCACTGCCCTGGGGCCAGGACTGCTGCAGCCGGGGCAGCAGGAGAGCCCCAGGGCTCTGCCCCAGGACAATGGCTCTGGAAGTCCCTGAGGGGTTCTGTTTGTTTTTGGTGGTTGATGCATGCTTTACTTCGATAGACCTGTAGCACTTCAGGCAGGGAGGGAAGTCAGGATTGCATCCCACAGAGTAACTGCAGGAAACAGTGCACTCTGACGCCGGCTGCGGGGCAAGGGCTGCCCTAACGCTCTGCGTCTGTCTCTGTGCAACGCCGAAGGCCTCATCCGGCTGCAGGAGCTCATCATGGCCCCGTCGAGGTACAACATCCGCCTGAAGATCCGCCAGCTGCCGCTGGACAGCGATGACGCACGGCCGCTGCTGAAGGAGATGAAGCGGGGCCGGGAGTTCCGCATCATCTTCGACTGCAGCCACGTGATGGCCGCCCACATCCTCAGGCAGGTGAGCGGGGGGCAGGGGACAGGGGCAGGGCCGCAGCTCTCCCTCTGCCCACAGCTGCAGAAGGGCACAACGCATCTCCTGCTGCCAGGGCTCTGCAGCCGCTGTGGGCCCTATGGCACAACGGCAGCAGTGGCACCGCTGGGCCCCAGGACAGCGCCAGCCGAGGTCCTGCCCCATGCTCCCAGCACAGCCCCGGTTTTGACTGAAACTGCAGAAACCCCTGGGCCAGCCCTGCTGCTCCCCGGGCCATCCCCACCAGTGGTGTCCTGTGGCCCCGCTCCCTGCTGGGCGGGGAGTCCCTCCGGGCAAGTCCCTCTGGCTCCCGGAGGAACACTCTGGCAGACACTCCCAGGGACCGAGGGGCAAAGACCCACCCCAGAGTCACCACTCCCAGCCTTGCCATCTCCATCCCTTCCTCTACCATGATTTTGTGACATTCTGCTTCTTTGCAAACTGTCACTGCCTTCCTTAGAGCTAAATTCTGCCCCAGTAATTTCTGCAAGAAACAGGGGCAGAAACGTCTCCTGGGGGACGTGGAGCTGTTTCCCATCGGCAGAGATCCTGAAGCGCTCCCACACGTGTTTCTCCAGAAATGCCTCTCATAGCCGCAGCACTGACAGCCTCACACACCTCCTCCCTCCTCCTCATTGCGGGGTGACCCCACGGCAGGGTCCCCCCTGCGCTGGGAACGGCCACCGACAGCCTCAGCACTGCCCGCATCCCCCCACAGTGCTGTACCCCCACACCCCCATATCCCCGTACCGCCCAGTGACGCCCATCCCTCCTCTCTGCAGGCCATGGCGATGGGAATGATGACGGAGTACTACCACTTCATCTTCACCACCCTGGTAACGTATCGCTGGGCAGCAGCGCTGAGCCCACCTGGGGATGGAGCTGAAAGGCAGCGGGGGGGGAACAGCCAGGGACGGGGACAGGGACAGGGACAGGGACAGGGCTGGGGCTCAGCTGCAGTTGAGTGGTGCTGGGACTGTCACTGCTCCATGGCCACAGCTGCTGCTGGTGCCATTCCCCTCAGCCCTCCTGGTCCCAGCGCAGCCACTCATGCTCTGAGCTGAGCAGGGGCTGCAGCCACCGAGCGGCTCTGATGGGTGTGTGCTCCGTGTCCTCCTCAAAGCGAAAGGTGGCCCCGATGCAGGCACAGCTCGATGCAGGCACAGCTCGTGCTGTAGGCAGGGTTTGCTCAACAGCACAGGGCCTCAGCACGAGGGCAGCCCCTCTCACCCCACAGCACGGCTCTGCCTGGCACTGGAGGTGCTCTGCTGGGCACTGCCCAGGCGCTCTGCTCACCGCCTTTGTTTCCACCCAGGACGCCATTGTCTCCTGCACCGCTGAATTTTGCGTGATTCTGAAAATCCTATTTATCTTTTTGCCTTTAGGAAAGAAGCAGACAAAACTAACCCTTAAAAACTGCAAAATTTATTTTTCAAATGCAAAAGACGTTTTAATTACCCCTGCTACTATTATCCATTCCAGGCAGCTTTCAGCATTTCCCAGATAACCTCCTATTAATCAGCCCCAGCTGAGCCCGGAGTACATTTCATGTGTAGGTACAGCCCGGAGGCGGGAAAAAAAGAATTATAATAAATTAATAGATAAGCAATCACAATTAATGCCACTTTCCTGAAATAACAGTTATATCACGGGGAAGATATTTTAATCTGCCGTTCCTTACGGCGATGTTTTCCTGGCTTGCCATGCACGCGCTCCAGCGTCGACAGCCCTGGCCCCATGGGGTGCTAATGAATTAGTCTATTATGTTCCGCTGAATGTCTGTAAAAGGTCCCTCGTCAATACCAGCACGGTGCATCAGTGCTTAGCAGGGAATGCTGCAGCCCTGTGCTCAGCAGCGCGGCTGCAGCTCCGTGCAGCAGCACCATGAGAGCCCTGGCTCCACGCAGCAGGGCCCCCCAGAGCCCCCCCAGGGCCCAGAGCTCAGCACTGCCAGCACCGGGGGAGCAGGTCCCTGCCAGCCCAGCAGTGTCCCAGCACCCGCTGCCCTCCTGCTGCACGCAGGGATCTCCTGTGCTTGAGGCTGACGGCAGCAGCGGCCACGGGGGTGTCAGGCAGTGGGGGGGGGCATGAGGAGGTGGGCACTCACAGTGGATCCCCCAGAGGTGTCTGCAGAGCCTGGGGGGCTCCGTGGGGAGCGGTGCCTGGACCCAGGCTGAGGGAACCTCGGGAAGAGAACTCTCTGGAAGTGGCACGGTGGAGGGGAGGGTAAATCTGCAGCACAGAAGCAGCAGGAGAGAGCGCAGATGAGGTGGAAAATAGAAGCAGATGCTCCAATCTGTGGCTGCACAGGAGTGGAAAATGCAGCAGAAACCGATCGGGCATTCCCCCACACCTCTGCTGAGTCCCGCACCACCCAGGGCCGATGGCGGGGACAGAACGTGCACTGCTGTGCACAGAGCAGCCGTGCTGAAATGCGGGGTGAGCCACAGCCCGGCCGTGCTCTCTGCTGTGGCTGTCACAGCCCAGCACCCCCCTGCACCTGAACCTCGCACCTGAACTGGCTTTGTAACCCCTCGTGCAAGCCGTAAGCACTGCCACCACACGCACCCCCCACCCTCTACCACAGAAGCCCTTCTCCTCCTACAGCTCTGCTGGCACCAAGCACTGCTACTGCCACTGCCACCGGGACCCCCTCCCCCCTCCTCGCAGTGCCATGGCCGAGGGTGCAGCCTGAGGAGCGCAGGCAGCTCCCAGCCGTGCTGGCTGCCAGGCAGTGCTGCGGGACGGCTGCCAGCAGCGCGGGGGTTGTCTGCCTCAGGGCTTTCTAATCACATAAAGGGCACTCTCATCCATTTGCAGACTGTGTGGGCTGGCTGTGATGTCAAGAAACGCGTCTCAGTTCCTCTTTGATGGCCGTCTGCACATTGGCATTCTGGACTCACTGCCATCCCGCGCCCTGTGGGCTCCGGTGCCCACAGCAAACTGCACAAAAAGGCCCCGGGGAGCTCGATAAGTAGGAGCTCTGCCTTTTTTCCTCCATTGGTTTGAAGCTTCTTTTCATGGTCTCAGATAGCTCAGTGCCCCAGAGCTGGGGCTGAGCTGGGATGGCCCCAGGGAGCACAGGGACAGTCACAGCCATCACTGCCGGCTCAGGGTGCAGCACAGCAGCAGCATGGCATGCTGCACCTGTTTCGAGGGCCCCTCTCCCCTCCCTGGGGCTCTGGACACAGAGCTGTGTACCCTGGCTTGCTCCCCACTCACACCTCTGTTCTCAGGGCAGGGAGCTCTGGGAGCCACCCCTGCAGTGTGTGGCTGAGCTGGCACACAGCACCCGGACCCCTGGCACCCCCAGCCCTATGGCAGCACACGGCCCCTCCAGGTACCGTCCTGCCAGCACCACACTCTGCCACACCACGCACGGTGCAGACCCAATGCAGAGAAGACAAATGGCACACAGCTAAACCAAACGTTGAACCCAGTTTCTCTCTTTTAAGGATCTTTATGCATTAGACCTAGAACCATACCGCTACTCCGGGGTGAACTTGACCGGCTTCCGCATCCTCAACGTGGACAACCCACACGTGGCCTCCATCATCGA
>WBMW01005143.1:248756-290625 GCA_013396635.1 Penelope pileata | reverse complement strand
AGGTCCCTTCCAACTCTAAGGGTTCTGTGCAATCCAAAGCTTTCACTCCCCACAACAACAGAGCGCAACGGGTTTGTCCCCAAGAGCCCCCAGGAGGAGCAGGGCACACGGCTGGATAGGGCCAGGCAGTTCTCCGAGATTGATGCAGAGAAGAAGAGCCACAGCTATGCCCTGAGACAGGCTCTGCCGCAGCTTTGATGACTCCTTTTAGGGCTGATGGCAGCTCTGCTCCACTGAGTTACTGCTCGGAAGGCACAGCACCTGCTCACCCATCTGTCTTCCCTGTGAGGCTGTCTCCAGCCCCGTAACTGCTGCCTGGCTCCCCGCCTGCCCTCCTGCCAGAGCCTGCCCACAGGTAGCAGAGCTCCGACCATCACCTTGAAAGGGCTCCTCATATCCTCTGCTTTTTTGCTTCCCCCTGGAGGACAGTCCCTCTCCCTAGCACCCGTGCTCCTCTGCAGCACTGTGCAGCGGTGCAGGAGGGACTCAGTGCTACAGACATTCCCCATGGAACTGCTCAGCCACATCCTCGTGCCCCCTCTCCCATTCCCAAACGCACAGGGTCTGTCCCAGCTGCTGTGCAGGGATGCAGAATGCGGCTCCGCTGCCCTTCGTGCTCGGGAGGGACAGGCATGGGGACAGCGCCGCGCTGCTCCGGAGCTGTGCCCAACACAGGTGCTGTCCCTTCCCTTTAGACAGACGCGGCCCTGCTGTACGACGCCGTGCACGTGGTCTCCGTGTGCTACCAGCGGGCACCGCAGATGACCGTGAACTCCCTGCAGTGCCACCGGCACAAGGCCTGGAGGTTCGGTGGCCGCTTCATGAACTTCATAAAAGAGGTAAAGGCGGCCGTGCAGCCATCACTGCCTCCCACTGCTGCCAGGGTTCCCTGGGGGGAGCAGGGAACACCCAGAGCACGGTACACACACAGCACGGGGCTCGGCACTGCAGGACAGTGAACATCCCCCACCTGGGGGTACACTGCATGGCGTTTGCTTGCACTGTGAAGATGGCAGAGTGCACTGAGCTCATGCCCCTGCTGCACACCTGCAACCCATGTTTTGCTCAGTCTGCAGGCAAAGGGATGGCCAGTGTGGGTGTCGGTGGTGGGCTGGCAGGCGGCTCACCGATGCTGGCAGGGGTTCTACACGGCCCCCACGGTACCACGACCATTTGTATAGGAGTGACAAGTGCAGCACCATGCATTTGGGTAAACACGGTCATTCTCAGAAAACAAGGGTACTTATTCACAGCTGCAGAGCACTTTCACTGCACCCAGCACCCAGCACCCAGCCCAGGCCTGGCCCCGCGCTGTGGGAGCAGCGAGAGGAGCTGTTCCCATCGCGGAGACAGAAGGAACCTTTTCTCAATAGGATCTGAAGATCCTATCGCATCTCTCCCTGCCTCTCTCCCTCTCCTTTTTCATGTTTGGTTCCCTTCTGCGGAAAGCTGCTCCAGCTGCCTGCCAAAAGACAGCGTACATCATTTAGTTGGTGGGCTCCTCCTGGCAATGGCCCCGAGCCCCACACTCAGTGCTGGCCTCCCAGCTCCCTGCTGGCACCACCGCAGCCCCTGGCGGTGCCCAGTGTTCCCATGTTGCTCCCAGAGCACGCACAGAGGAGCAGCGCAGGGGGGTCCCATCCTCACAGCACAGCGCAGCCCCACACTCCCCCGTGCAGTGCCACACGTGGGGTCACCACCGGGCACAGCCCCGCTCGCTGCCCCCTTTCCAGGTGGCACAGCCGTGGTGGCAGCATGCCCGCAGCCACCCGGCACCGCTCGCACTGCTCCAGCCCCCGCGCCCCTGTAGCAGCAGCTGCCTCCCACAGAGAGGGTGCTGAACTGATGGGCCCCGCTGCAGCTGTCCTGGAGCCGGGCTCCCCGCAGCACCGCACTGATCAGCACCACAAGGATAAATGCAGCCCGCAAGGATGCTGTGATAAATGCACGGAGTTTTCCACTGACTCATCATGTCCTGCAACAGCTGCTGAGCACAAAAGGTGCGAACAAAACGGGCAGTGAGGGCTGCAGAGCCCTGACACCCCCAGCCCCATCTGCAGCCTGCACAGCACAGCGGTGCTCGTTAATTAATCATGCTCTTTGGGGAGGGAGAACCAGTAAAGGGACTAATTAAAGGACAGCACAGTGGAGGGCAAAAGCTCACTGATGATGCCGCGCACAGCCCTGCTGTTTCTCCCCTCCACAGGCACAGTGGGAAGGGCTGACCGGGCGCATCGTCTTCAACAAAAGCAGCGGGCTGCGCACTGACTTCGACTTGGACATTGTCAGCCTCAAAGAAGACGGTCTTGAAAAGGTAGGTAGGGCCCATCCTGTCCCCCTGTCCCTGCTGCAGGGGCAGCCTGCGGGCAGCTGGCACACAGCAGAGGGAAGGTTCTTTCTGATGCAGCAGTGCCCACCAACCTCGGCCCCATGCATGGGCTGGGAGGAGCCCATCGCACACACTGAGCAGAAAGAGATCTTTCTAGCTCAACTATTTTCTTCCCCAAAGAACATTTTGTATAGAGTCTAAATCAAAAAAAAAAAACCCTACCATCCAAAACATGCAGCGCACAGAGCACCGGCACAGCCAGAGAGCTGTGTTGGTAGAGTAACAGAAAACTGAGAGCATTGGGGTGCACCCCAGCACCGCTGCACGCACAGCACCGTGCCATGCAGTGTGCAGGAGGCACAGCACCCAGTGCATGTTCTGTGCACCCGCTCAGCTTTTGTCTGCAGAGATTGCAGTGCTCCCACCATTATTTCCAAAAGCTTCTCGCCAGCTTGGGAGGGGTGTTAAAGTATCGCTGTCGGATCTCTGCTGCCGCGAGGTTTCCGTCAATAGCTAATCCGAAATAACAAAATGCCAAACCACAAACAAACCCCGCACGGATTCTGCATTATGCATAGCAGCTTATGTTTGTTGGGCTTTGGGATTGAGCTCCTGATCCCAACACCTCCTACATCTTCCAGGGATTACAGGAGCATTCACCCAACCTCACAGCGCACAGTCTGTCGGAGCTGCACAGCTCTCTTCAGGCACTCACTTTTCCTTTCCTTTTTTAATTTTTTAACTGATTACTTCAGTCTCGCATTTGTGGATTCCATTTTCTTTAAAGCCCCAACTGCGGAGCGGCTCAGGAGCACTGCTCCAGACTACCCTCTGCCCACGGGCAATAATAATCCTCTGACACTGCCGCTGCGGTGCGATTGAAGGGAGGCACCGGGGAGCACTCCGTCTTACCTGAAATATTTACAGCCTTTCACAAAGTTCATGGAAACTCTTTCAGAATTTATGAGGTTTTTTTGCCAGGCAGCATCACTCATTACGAAGTCTCTTTTTGGGGATGCACAAAAACCGAGTTCTCTCCTCGGGCTGCTGAAGAGGTCAGAGGATCTTAAAAACAGCCTTAAATAAAATATGGGGACCACGAGCACCGGGGCACAGTGTGCCTGCCCTGCTGTGTCCCCTGGGTTGAGCTGCTCTGTCCTCGGGGCTTTACCACCCCCAGAGCTGTGCCACCCCCAGAGCTGTGCCACCCCCAGAACTGTGCCACCCCCAGAACTGTGCCATCCCCAGGGCTGTGCCACCCCCATGACTGTGCCATCCCCAGGGCTGTGCCATCCCCAGGGCTGCTCCGTCCCTCATCCTGCCTTCCCAGCCCTGCATCCCACTCACGGTGCAGCAGCCTCAAAGCAGTGCTCCCCGCACCGTGAGATCAGGCTAACAGGCTTAGAGCTGCCCAGCTGACTTCTCTCAAATAGAGACATGCTTTGCTATTTCTGGGTCAATAGACACCTTCAAAGTGCAATGATCTATTGCAATTGACAGCTGGAGAGAAGCAGAGCACCTCGGAGAGCAGGAACAGCCCCTGCACCCTGGGGAAGGCCCCGCTGCCTCAGGGCAGGTGGGAATTAAAATGGCATTTTTGTGTGTGTTTGTTTTCCCTGGTTCTGCTCTGTGCACGGTCCTGCAGGGCTGAGGCACACAGCCCTGCTCACTCCGTCCCTTCCTTCCAGGTGGGCACATGGAGCCCCTCCAATGGCCTGAACATCACAGAGATCTCCAAGGGACGGGGGCCCAATGTCACGGACTCGCTGAGCAACAGATCTCTGATCGTCACCACTGTCCTGGTAGGATACTGAACCTCACCCCACCCTGGGCCCAGGGACACCATTACTCTGAGCACCCCCACCTCGCAGGGACAGCCTCCATGCCCCACTCGGGCTCCCCGCCCCGCATGCACGGGGTGTAACGGTGTGGGGCTGATGCTCTGCTCCCTGCTGGGGACACGCTGTGTGACATGGCCATACAGACCAAAGCCACAAGTCATCACTCATTAGGGATAACATAAAAGCTCATCCCGATCTGATGCCTGCCATCAAATCCAATAGCAGGCGTGAGAACAAGATGCAGCATGGCAGCTGGGAGCGGAGGAGACGTGCTAAGCAGCCGTGGTTTGCTGGATAATGGCATTACGCGGAGCCACTTTATCACAGAGGCGCTTAGGAGAGGGAAAGGAACGCGACTGTCACAGCCAAGCCCGGGTCGGTGGCACTGCCTCGTGGGACTTGAGTGTCCCTGGTGGGACCACTACCCCATCCGCACTGCAGGGAGCACCCCCGGAGGGGATCAGAGTCAGCGCAGGCACTGTGCAGCCCACGGCCATGCAGAGTCCCGGGCCATGCAGTGACCCCTCTGCCCCACCTGCAGCTGGGAAGGGGCAGGAGCTGGGGCAGGGGAGGGGCCTGGGGCACTGCAAGGTGCAGGGACATGGGGCAGAGCTGCTCTGGGGCTGGAGGACCAGAAGGCATCTGCCAGGGACAGGGTGCATGGCCAGGCCTGGAAATGTGGGGTCTGGTGCTGCACTCAGTGCTCCTCAAGGGCCGGGGCGTAATACAAAATGATGGAGCCAGAAGGAGCGCCGTCAGCCATCTGCCCTTGACATGCTTCTTTCGGGCAGCGCTTCCATCTCGTGCTCTGCGAGCGTGGACAGAGTGCAGAAGGCACAGGGACATTGGTTCCCATTAACTGCACCGCTCCTGTGCCTGAGCATGGGTGGGGGAATCCACCCGCAGTGCCACTGCCTGCAGTGCTGCCTGCAATGCTGCAACACTGTCTGCAATGCTGCAATGCTGCCTGCAGTGCTGCCTGCAGTGCTGCCTGCAATGCTGCAATGCCGCCCACAGTGCAGCAGCAGGGAACGTGCTCAGCCCCAAACCCAGCAGTGACTGTGCTGTTGTAGAACAGGCTCTATAAAGCCCCGCATCCCCAAACTTTACACGCATGCACACTGTGCCTTTGTGCTTCTGCATGGGTGCAGACAGCTGTAGAAAAGCTGGAGGAGGACTCTCTGAAAGGGAAAGCATGAAAGGCTTTTTCCCTCCTGCTTGCATCGCAGCGACTTGTTGGAGGAGAAATATTACCCCAGCAGCCAGCGCCGCTCTCCCCAAGCAATATAGGAGCTGTGAAGTTATGAAATTGAGGGCACCTTCACTGAGAAATCGATTAGCAAACCGAGAGAGCTTGTGAATTGGATGTCTGGCCATTTTCAGTAATAAATTGTGAAATAGTCCGTGAATAAGTGGTTCACAGAGTTCAGAATTACCCCCTAGGAAATGTCTGAGACCCGCAGATGCATTACGGAGGCGAGCGGCGTCCTAATGCTCGGCGCTCCGGCTGTTAAATATGTATGTAATCCCTACAGCGCTTCCCAAAATTAATCGTGCTTTATGGCAGCTCTGGAGCCGGCGCATTTATTCCAAGACCGTTGATTGAGCCGATTCACAAACAAAGCACTAATTCTAGAGAAAAAAAAGCTGGGAGGAGGCCAGGTGTAAGCATGCTGTGCGTGTTGAGCTGCACCCTCGCCTGCAGCCACGCTCCGCTCTCACAGCACGGAGCTCCGTGCTGTGCTGGGCACCGCGGGGGATGCCAGCCCTGTCCCTGTCCCGGAGCCCGGCCCACCAGCAAGGACGCCAGCCTTGCACAGAGCCCTCATTTTGGCCCTTTATTAACTGCTGCTGTCTCTGCCCCCACCTGCCTTCCAGCTCCTGCCTGCTGCTCCCCAGCCCTTGCCATTTCCATCTGTCCCTCCCTCAGGCTGCCCTGTCCCTGCCCTCAGCCCGGTGCCCACTGCTGGGGGCTGTGACTGCGGGGCTGCGCAGCACATCTCAGCTCCCCTCACACTGCTGCAAGGAGACACCCCAGCCCTCCCCCTGCACGCACAGCAGAAGGCAGCAGCGGGGCCCTGCACATCGTCAGCCAATGCCGAGTGCCAGCAAAGGGGAGAGGAACATGGGGAGTGCTTGGGCTGCAGCAGCCAAGCACAGAGCTGTCCTGGGCTCAGCCCCACACCCTGCCCATGGCACTGGGGGGGCACCAAGGGGGGCACAATGGGGGCCCCAGGTGGACACTGTGGCCGCGCAAGGGCTCACGCTTCCATTTGTCCCCCCGACCTTTCACTGTTCAGCACTTCATTTCAGAGCATGAAATGGTTATTTTTCTCCCTGAAATCCCACCAAATGGAAAACAGTTGGCTGCTCAAAGAGACTAAATTAAATTTTGTGGGGTAAACAAGGTTGCTAATTAGCTGCTGCGCTGTGCAAAGTTAATTTATTGCCAGCATGTCCCTGTGCCAGCCCGAGGAGTTGACCCTGCCCGTGGCCGAGCCGTAACGGCTCTGTGCTCTCCCGTGCCCAGGAGGAGCCCTTCGTCATGTTCCGCAAATCCGACACGGCCCTGTTTGGGAATGACCGCTTCGAGGGCTACTGCATCGACCTGCTGAAGGAGCTGGCCGTCATCCTGGGCTTCAGCTACGAGATCCGCCTGGTGGAGGACGGCAAGTACGGCGCTCAGGACGACAAGGGGCAGTGGAACGGGATGATCAAGGAGCTCATCGACCACGTGAGTGGGCTCAGGGCCACGGCACAGCTCCAGGGCAGCGTGCAGTGCCCAGTTCTCCCCCCTGTATCTGTACTTCTATAAATACAGGTTACTTTCTAAAGACACAGAGCCCCTGCAGCAGAGCAGCTGTGCTCAGCCCTGTGCGGCCGCTCACAAAGCCCACGTCACAGAAGTGCAGCTCCGGGGTGCGCTCACAGCTGCCCAGAAATCCCCTGGTCCGGAACCTAGACCCACGGCCATGGCACGCCAAGCTTTTACAAAGCTCCTATTTCTGGAAAAGGTCTCTGGAAGAAGAGATGAGGACAAAACTCATCTCTGGTCTCCACCTGCAGGCAGCAGCAGCCCCAGAGCTGCAGCACACGTGGCGCGTTCCCGTCTCCTCCCCATCCTGTCCCCGCAGCACAGCTTCTGGGGCACCTCCCGGGCTCCTGGCAATGTGCAGAAAAGAGACAAAATAATCCCACGTACGCAGCGGCTGTGATGCGCTGTCAGTCCATGTGAGAAGGACGCATTCACCCCCTGAGTCACAGGGGTGGATGCGCTGTGCTGCGAGCAGGGAGCAGAGCCCTGTCTCACGGTGAGGGGCAGTGCCAGGGCGCGGATCTGGGTTGTGTTTCCAGATTTGGCTCATCTGCCTCAAATGACATTGGACAGGTTGCTTCTGTGCAGTGCTTGCTCCATCTGTAAAATGCAGATGATAATGATCACGTCCCTTACAGGGATGTGGTGATGCTCCATCAGCTCATGAAGCACTCAGCAGACCTCAGATGGCTCCTCCCGAGGGGACAGGAGGGATGGCAGGGCACGCGGGGACAGCCCCTGGGACCGGGACGCTTTGTCCCACAGGGAATGTGCCACGGGCTGTGCAAATCTGCCCTGGTTCTTCTGCTTCCAGAAAAGCTCGTGCAGCTCAGAATTCAGATTTGAGGGTCCCTTACGCAACAGCCTCGCTGGGCCAGACCCGCGCTGCTCGGAGGACTGTGCTGCCCCAGGGCTGTACGTGACACAGACGTGTGGCACGGGCTGTGTCCCCCAGCAGTGTGTGTGCTGTAGGGCGCTGAGGAGCAGGTCCTGAGCAGGAGATGAGATTCAGGAGCAGCAGCCACGCTGTCATTGAGTCCGACCTGTGTCACTTCCCATGTCCTGCAAGATGTCACAGGGCTCTCAGGAGGTTTTCTGGCCAGCTGAAAGGGACAGGCTGAGAGGAGAGGGCGAGCAGCCTCATTATGTCATGCCCTGAATTTGTGGTCAGTCTGCACTGAAGCATCTCTTGGCCACTTATTAAAACAGTAAATTAACAGCTGCAGCAGCAGAGGGCTGGACCGCTCTTCCTGCAGATTCCCATGCAAGCCAGCACCAAGCTGGAGCGCTGCCTCCGTCCAGGTGCGGTTGGGTGCCCAGCGGGGATTTACAGCCACTGCCCAAACCTCGTCTGAAGCCATTACTTTCTTTATCTGCATGTCATTGCTTTTTATAGCAATGTTTATGTAAAGCATTAAAAAGTGAAACTGCAACCAGATGGGCCCTTCCTGGGCAGCAAAGCTTCCTCACATCATGTGGGGAGCAACAATCGATGGGCGCTGCGCAGTGGAGGAGTTCAAACCCATTTCGTACCTCACAGGAGAAGCGCTGCAGCCAGCGATCCGATGAAGTGGCAGTGATGCAGCCAGGCTGCCTGCACGGAGAGCCTGGGTCCGGGCTGGCCTTCCACGCCCCGTGTCTCCTTCCCATGAAGACCTTGGGTTGTGCAGGTGGGAGCACACCTGAGGAGGGGCTCCGTGAGTGCTGGGGGCAGGATCAGCACTGTGTGAGATCTGTGCAGTGCCCAGGGGCCCTGAACCCATGTGCATCGCAGTGAGCCCAGCACTGCTGGTGGTGCAGCCCCGGTGCTGTGGGAGTTGTTGCAGTGGCAGCGATGACTGCCGGGGCTGCACGTCGCCCGCGCGGCGGAGCCGTGGCTGTTGTGCAGCGCTGCCGCTGCCGCCTTTGGAGTCGCGCATCCTCCTCTTCCCGAGTCCTCTCTGATCCTGACAAGCCTGGCCATAGGCAGTACTGCCTCAGGCTGTGATCCTTTGTGCGACGGCTTTGTTTCTACTCTGGCCCTCAGCATAAACAGGGCCAGCAGCAGCAGTCAGAGCAGCTCACAGAGCAGCTCACGGTGACCCACCCAGGTCCCCAGCAGTGGATCCCTGCTCATCTGCACTCCTGGGGCGAGTGGGGGAGCTGCCAATGGCCACGGTCCTGCCCTGCGCAGCAGCGTGCTATGACTGCTGCCTGTTCACAGGAATTATGATTGGTACGAGCAAAACTACACTGTGCATTGTGGCCCATCCACTCTGATTTTAAATCTCAGTTGTCTGGCAACAGACCACCTGCAAACCTTCCCCATTGTCTGTGGGCAGCCCCGCACTGACCAGCACAGCGAATTGTTCGGGACGCTCTGCACAAACTCCTTCACCACTAAAGCTCGCTGGCCGCTGAGACACTGCTTATCAAATTCCCATTCAATCTGCAACTTCTTGTGGGAATAAAAAAGGCATGAAAAATAATAGGGTTTCTAATGGAAATCCCTGCCAATGGTAGCTATAGAGAAGATGTAATGCCTATCCTCAGGGACGATTTATGACAGCTGATTTAACACTTTCACAATAAATGGGCATTTATTGATAGTACGTTGTGGCAGAAACACACATTGCACTGCGCTGCCCCACTGCCACTGCTGCGCCTGCACCGCGGGTGTGCAGCTCCAGTGCCAGGAGCTGGGGGCTGTGTGACAAGAGGGGCAGGGAGAACAGTTTCTGCTGGATGAGGTGCACTCCACTGCTCGTTTATAGCCACAGACACTGAGTGTTAGGGAGCAGATGGGAATAAGAAGAAACAGCCTCCTCCTTCTGCACTCAGCATCGGCAACGGGAGGGCTCATAGTGACCGGAGCCAGCTAAGCTGGTGAAAGAGGAAGCCTGGAAGCGATGGAGGCAGCCTGAATTGGCTCTGCCCCGCTTTTCCCCCCCGCCTGCTCGCCAGCCAAGCACAGTGCCTGTCCCTGGGAGCATGGTCACTGCCACCGTGACCCCAGAGCCCTGTGACACCCAATGAATGGTTGTTCCGTTCCTGAGGAACTCTCCTAAAGAAAAGGAGAGTGGAGGCCCGATGCTCCTCCCTGCAGCACGCAGCCCATGCTGAACACACGGAGCAGAGCTGTGGGCAGGGATGGGTGGAGGCGAGCAGCCCTCCCGGTGCTGGGTGGGCCGATGGCAGCAGCAGCACACTGCCCACCTGTCTCAGGCAACACACACGTACAGAGTCCATGTAAACACTGAACTCAGACTGGCAAAGCAAGCACCGAGGCCGCTCACATTCCTGAACAAATGTGCCCTGTGCTGACACACAGCTCTGCTCCAGCAGCTGCCAGAGCTGCAGCCCAAGCCATGGCTGCACGGTGCAGCCCTGCTGACAGCCCCAGCCTGCAGGCACCCCAGCACCCCTCCGCCAGGCCTGTCCCCTGTCCCCCTGCCATGCTGTGGCCTCTGAGCCAGCCCAGGGGCATGTGCTGAACCCCCAGGGACCAGGGCAAGATGCTGCCTCTGGCAGAGCAGGGAGCCAGGCGCAGGTTGCCTGCAGAGCTGCACGGCCCGGGCCCAGGCTCTATGCTGGGGCTGTGCTGGGGCTGCAGGGCATGGGGACTGCTGGCTTTCTAACGGCTTCTTTCTCCCTTTCCCTTTGTCTCTCCCCGTGTGGCGGCAGAAAGCTGACCTGGCTGTTGCTCCTCTCACCATCACCCACGTCCGGGAGAAAGCCATAGACTTCTCCAAACCCTTCATGACCCTGGGGGTCAGCATTCTGTACCGGAAGCCCAACGGGACCAACCCCAGCGTGTTTTCCTTCCTGAACCCCTTGTCTCCCGACATTTGGATGTACATCCTCCTCGCCTACCTGGGCGTCAGCTGCGTGCTCTTTGTCATAGCCAGGTAAGGGGTGTCCCCGTGTCACCCTGTGTCACTAACACAATCGCTGCGGTGCAGGCTGCTCAGCTCCCTTCTCCACTCTGCAGAATGCACTTCAGCTTATGATTGGAAACGCGCTTGTTTTTCTTTTTTCCTGGTGTAAGGAAGGGTGAGGGACACTTCTTCCTGCCCCTCCAGGGCCCTCTCAGCCCCTGCAGAAGCCCACCCACACTCCGGGCACACAGCTCCATCCCGCAGCCCCCAACCCTCCCCTATGGCAAAAGCGTGTGTTGCTGCGGGTCTGACAATGTGTCTGTTTACAGACATTAATATGCATCTAATTAACATGTTTAAAACCTCTATATTTAAAAGCAGCAGAATTTGCATATATTTGCATGTGTTATTAATTTCACAATGCCTTTGATGAGATTCGCAGTCCGGGGCTGCTCTGCATGCACGATGGCACTCACCACGCAGAGCAGAGCCCACGCTCGCTCCCAGTCGTGTCCCCATCAACAGCTCTGGGGGTGAGGGCTGGGGAGAGCCCCATACCCGGGGAAGGTCCCCGCACAGGGGCACCAATGGCTGCTCAGAGCTCTCCAGGCTCAGCAGTGCCTCAGGACCTGCCTCTGCCACCTCCATCCCTCAGACCATCAAAGCAGAGATTAAACATGAAGCTACAGCAACCAGAGCCCATTAACCCTCGTGTTACAACAAATCTGCAATTTTCAGCATCCCTCAGGTCCTCGGAGGCTTTTAGAGACAATTTCCTGAGTTTACTGTGTAATACCCTAATTGCCCAGAACAGCAGTTGCCAAAGGAGACCTTGCCCAGCACACAGCCCCAGTGCCCCCAGCCCCTCCTCAGCCCCAGCCCAGACGCAGCACTGTGCTCTGTGCCAGGGAGAGGGCTCCCAGCACCCAGCAGGGAGAGGTGCTCCACAGGGAGACAGAACCCTGGGTAATTACAGAAAGGATGAATACTGCGGTGATTAATGGAATTTCTTCGCTTTATGTCGCCGTCAGCCATGCAGAACAGTGCAGGATGGACTCAGCCGCCATCGCGCCTTTGGCTGTAACGCCATGAATTATTGGGAGGCTTGCACAGCTTGCAATTAGAATTCAAATACAGTTTTACTTTTATGAGTTTATTTTCCCCTACTCATCTGAGTACCACATCCAGCCCCAATTATCCAGATCCCACTTTCAAAGCGTGCTCCGTGTGCACACAGTTTACACAAGGAGCTCACTGCGGTAACGCTGAGGAAGGGCTGCAGGCAGTGCTGGGGGCAGTGTGGGATCCCCTGGGAGCCCCTGGGATCCCCCTACAGCAGCAAGAAGCCCAGCGGGGCTGAGGCAGGGGGCTGGGACCCAGCACGGCCACGGCAATGCGATGCTTTGGGCTACGCTGGGGCTGAAACGGATCCTCGAAAATACTACAATTATCATTTTCTTTTTCATATGTTTTGTTACTGACATTTCTTCTGCCTTCATGTTCTGCTAAAGAACATCAACATTCAGTGTAATTAAGGTTCTGCAGAAACGATCTCTCAGCGCACACAGATGGAGAGCACGAGATTTCATGGGGAAAATATAGGGTGTATTTATCGCATTCAGAAGTAACAGAAACAATATCCTCTTCTGACCCCAGCAAGGCCTCTCAAATTCCATCCTCAGGAGAAAAGCAGTGAAAATAGCAAAGCCTTAACTCAGAGATCTGAGTGTCCTCAACTCGGCACCAGAGCCGTGTTGTGCTGATGCCATAACCATAGGTCAGTGCCACCTGAGAGCCACCTGGGGACTGCCCGGGGGCAGGGAAGGATGGATTCGGCCCCACACTGCTCGTGATGGAACTCTGCTCCCCCAACGCTGCAGCACCCCAGGCACCCGCGGTGCAGCGGCTCCATGGGCTCTCCTCCTGCAGAGCCCTGGGGGCTGCACGCCCTGTGCCCCACTGCCCCGTGCCCTGGTGTGCTCCTCCTCCCTGCAGGGAGGGCTGAGCCGTCCGGGAGGATCTCTCTGGAGATGTAATTTGGGCTCAGAAGTGCTTTGCGTCAGATCTTATCTTTAACCAAACCCTCTTTGAAATGCTCCCCTGCTCCCTGCCAAACAGAGACAAGAAAATAATCAGTTTGATGAAATATTTCTCAGCCCCTTTCTGCAGCCGAGGAACAGGGACGCCAGCGCAGGGCCAGTCCCAGGCAGCCCTTTGCTTGGCCCCAGCTGCACGGGGTCACTGCACAGTGCCCACTGCTCCCCCGTTCCCCTCCACTCCCCACAGATTCCCACTCGCTTCTCCAGCCCCGCATGCTGTCGCTGCTTTGCAGTTTTCTGAATATTTCTCTGTAATTTGAGCAGCGCCAGTAGCTCTCACTCAGAGACCTTGAAGTTCTTCAGCATGCCATCTTGCCAGGCTCATTTGATCTCAGCAATTCCCTTTCCACCATGCTGGCAGCCTGGGAAAGTTCCCATCCTACTCCCAACCTCTGCCGTTCCCCCGCAGAAAGGGCTGAGGCCTTCCTGCGCCTCCAAAGTGGATGTGCAGCAGGTCCGACAGAGCGGATGGGATGTAAAGAAAGCACTGAACCCAGCCTGGTGCTCTGTTTTCCTCTCTGATTTTCTCCTACTGCACAAAGCAGAGCAGGGAGGGCGGTTGAGGTGGCCCCTCTGGACGCCCTGCCCAGCTCTGCCCGTGCCCCAGGGACACAGCTCTGTGCTGCTCTGTGCTGCTCCGTGCTGCTCTGTGCCAGCTGAGCGTCCCCCCGCAGCAGGTTCCATGGGGAGCTCTGCAGTGGGTGTGCAGCCAGCAGGGCTTGGGGCAGTGCTTTGGTGTGGGAGCTCTTGGTGCCAGGAGGGGAACCCAGGAGAGAGCTGCTCTGTGCTGCAGCTCATCCTGCTCCTGGCCGGGTCAGCGGGGAGTGAACACCCAGCGTCTCCCTGCATGGAGCTGGAGGGGAGCTCCTGGCACACACTGCTGGCCAGGCCTTGAGGCAGGGCTGCTGTGAAGCTACAGGGATTTCAGAAGGAAGTGGAGATGATAATTAATGCCTGGTTCAAAAGCAATTATGCCAATTATGGTTTTACTTTAATCTCTGCAAAATTTGAGACTCTTAGAAAATGTAAACAAACAGCTCTAAAAGCATCAGCATCTCTCCTATGGAGCATCCTCCCCAGATCCCAGCTAAAGCAGACGGTGCCTGAGGGCCACTCCTGGGCAGGATTTGCAGAGGTGGCCAAATTCCCCCAGTTTTGTCCAGGAACTGCAGGGTTGCCCATGGAAATGCCCCAGGGGAAGGGTCACTCTCCCACAGTCCGAGCATGGCGGCACTCGCGGTGAGCTGAGCCCACACCCACAGCCCTGCGCTGATCTGGGACCTGTGCCCGTCAGGGTGCTGGGAACTCTGCTTCTCGCTCAGCCAAACCCCATGCAGGTTCTCACCACGGAGCTGTGGGGTTGGCCATGCCAATCCCTCAGGAGCTGTTGCTCTCCATGTGCCGACAGGTTCAGCCCGTACGAGTGGTACGACGCGCACCCCTGCAACCCCGGCTCCGACATCGTGGAGAACAACTTCACCCTGCTGAACAGCTTCTGGTTCGGGATGGGCGCGCTGATGCAGCAAGGTACGGCGCTCTGCCGCGCTTCTCCCAGCCCGGCCCTGTGCTGCGGCTCTTACACATCCGCCCTCATCTCCGTGTGTCAGGAACAGGGCACACAGCCACCGAGCAGCCAGAGCCTGGCAGCAGCCGGGAGCCCAGCACAGGCAGCCCCGGCATGGCTGGCAGGGAGCAGGCAGAGGGCAGAGGGCGGCTCTGCTCGGGCACAGCCCGGCCCCAGGCTCTGACCGCTGCATGCCAACAAAGCCCTGGATTTCTTCCAGGTGAGAGCAGGATGGAGCATCTCAGCCTCTTTTTTTTTCTCTTTTTTTTTTTGGCACCTGCCTCTCTTTGTGCTCTCCATGGGTCAAAGCCCGTCCCAAGAGCTCATCCTGCAAGTGACCCTCGTCCGGCTGTGCTGCACAGTGGGAGGTGGCCAGGAACCCCTGCAGAGCAGAGCACGAGGGCTTCCCCTGGCAGGCACTGCATGCTTCCAGTGCTGCTGGTGGGGGGCTCTCCATGGCAGGGACCTTAGAAACAGGGCACAGGTGGGATCATGCTCATGCTCATGGATGCAACCGAGCAAATGGAATACAGAGATGAAATGGGCAGAGTAAACTGTTAGGAAGGCAGCAGAGGGTGAGCTTGTGAGCAGTGCTGAATGAGGAGCAAAATTCAGCTGTGATCTAACTGCAGAAAATCCAGGAATAGAAATAAGCAGAAGTGGTCCAACCCCCAGTGCAGGCGGGGCAGCACGCGGGGCTGGGGCTGCCGGCTCCTCCAGCACAGCAATGGGCAGCCACAGCCCCGGCGAGAGGCACTGGGGATGAATCCCCTCTTATCAGATGCTGATAAATGAAAGGAGCTGCATTCCTTTTAACTCTATGCTACATCTAAGAAGAAAAGCATTTCAAAGCCAGGCTGATGTCACACCTTCCAATGCATCAAAGGGCGAGGGATGGAATGGGAAAGGAGCAGGATCTGGAGGAGGACTAAAGCAGCACTCAAAACACGGGGCTGCTCCGCTTCCCGGTGCCTCCGTGCTGCACTCAGGCAGACGGGCTGCACTCCACACCGCGCTTTGATGCCGCTGCTCACAATTGCTCTGCACAGCCCAATCTTTGTTGCAAATTCCAGGCTGGATACGTCCTCTGAATGTAGCTGTTTCAAACCCAAAGCTCTTTCCTGGCTTTAAAAGGCGCCTTGGGTGGTTACAAAAATAGCACAACCCATTGAGTCCTTCACGTTTGCTCAGTAAAAGTCATCCCAGACCTGTTACACCTCCAATGCAGCAGCATCTCCTGCTCCCCCACTTCTAACCACCGTTCAAAGCACCGGACCCTGATCATTCCTTTCTCTCATTGTTTGATTTTTTTTAAACCTTGTGTATTTGAACACACTCCCTAGAGTGAGTCCTTTGAAAGCAATCCATATAAAAGCACAGCACTTTTTAAATGGCAGAACAAAACACTCATAAAAGTTCATAAATGGCTTGCTATTTAAATCTCATAAAAGCTGCCTAGTTAATTACTTCAGTTTGAACGTTTCCTGTAAATTGTGCACCGTACCCAAGGTCAGCAATAAAGGGAGAGGGTTTTTCTGTGAATGCTACAAAACCCCACTGACTTCCTCGCATGCAAGATGTCTGCATAATTTGGCTCAAAAACAGTTAGCTTTAATTGCGAAGCTGTGACAGCCTGACAGTGAAGCCCAGCCCTTCCTGTACACATACACACGTGCACATAACGTATGTATGTACATACAGATGGGTTCCCCCTCTCGGTCTCCCCCTCTTCCCGCCCGCCCCAGGCTCGGAGCTGATGCCCAAGGCGCTGTCCACGCGGATCATCGGTGGCATATGGTGGTTCTTCACCCTGATCATCATCTCGTCCTACACGGCCAACCTGGCCGCCTTCCTGACGGTGGAGAGGATGGAGTCCCCCATCGACTCGGCGGATGACCTGGCGAAGCAGACCAAGATCGAGTATGGGGCCGTGAAGGACGGCGCGACCATGACCTTCTTCAAGGTGAGGCCGGGCAGGGGCTGCCCAGCGCCGCGCGGAGACGCAGCCGGGGAGCGGGGCCCAGGGCCAAAGCCTCTCAGCCAGCACCGCTGTCCCCAGGCAGGTCGCTTCTGCCTCCCTTTCTGTTCAGACATCAACCCCATCCGTTTAGCTTACCAGGAGCCACATCACGGCTAAATGCCCCTTTCCCAGCTGCTAACCGAAGCCGTGATTATAAAATCACAGCAACTCTGCAGCTCTGGGGCCTGCACCCAGTGCTGGCTCAGGTCCCCCAACACACAGCACGTGTGGGGCAGAACAGGACACATGCACCCTGTGTCGAAGCTCTACAGAAAACTCTTCCGTTCCCAAAGCACTCCCTGGTTCCCCATCTCCCCACTGCCCTGCAGTACCTCCAGCACCCACCCGGGTGCCGTGCTGCCCAAGCAGCGGGTGCAGCTGGACACCCTCCTGCCCCCGGGTGTCCGTGTTAATGCTGTTGGTGTAATTAACCATGTTAATGCCGTCGGTGTAATTAACCTCTGGGACCTGGTACAGGGAAAGACTGCCGATGCCTCAGAACCAAACTACATTCATTTCCTCTGCTTAAAGTGCCATTTCAGAAGTTTGCCAATGCTGCAGGGAGAGTGCTAAGAGCATTCCTATAGCACTACTGCCTCAAAAATGGAAAGAAACCGAGAGACTTGCAGAGACCTTTGGAACCACAGCTGGCCTTTAAAAACACACCTTTGAAAAAGAGCAAGAGAATAAAGGAATCGAAATGAGGGGTGATTAACCTAAGCAACGCACATCCTGGCTTGGAGAGGAATTTAAATTTAATGGTGACCTTAAAAAGCTGTCTCGGAGAAAAGGGCATGGCACAAGGGTGCCGGATGCACGGGGGCGAGGGCCAGGCCCGGGTCCCAGCACCGCAGCAGCAGAGCCCTGCAGCAGAGCTGCCTCCAGCACCAGCCCCTGGCTGCCCCTACCACCCCTGTGCCAGGGGCTCCTGGCACGCTCCTGCCTCCTCCTCCCATCGTGGCTCAGGAGGCAGCACACGGCCCCAGACCTGGCTCAGTCCTGGCTCCACAAAGCAGCTGTGCCCGGGATGCTGCAGTGGGTGGGCAGGGCTGTGCAGGCTGAGTGCTGCGCGGTGTCAGGGGAAGGCGCGTGCTGGGTTTCAGCAGCACGAGCAGCATTCCCCTGCATCTCCATGGCTATGGCTATGGCTATGGCTTGGTAAGAATCCACTGCTCCTTCCGCAGCCCCACGTCCGCTCTGACTGCTGCCGGGGTGTTTCAGCTACTCTTTCCAATAAGGGTTTTATATGGAAATAAAAGGAAACTATCTTTTTCTTAAATCATCAAGGACACAGCATCTTTATGGCTTCCTACCATTATCCATCAGAATCACTCTTCAGGCTTCCAACGGGTGTTTGGCAGGGTTTATTGCTGCAGCATATTTTCCTTTTGCTGCTTTATTACATTGCTGTTTGGAGATGAATTACCAGAGATGAATTGCTGTCCCCTCGGACACACGTTCGGGTACCGGCGCTGGGATGCTGCGCTCACTGCCCTTCATGCACGGGAAATAGGGGAGAGCCGTTTGCTGCCCACCGGAGCATCCCACCTCTGAAAGCACCCCTGCACTCAGGGGCTGCTGCTGAGCACCACGGCCCCACAGGTCCCACAGGCTCTGCACGGTCGCAAGCAGCAGCAGCAGTGAGAGTGTCCCCACGGCGCTGGCAGACCTCGACTTCACGAACAGAACTTGGGAGAAGCTATTTATTTCCTGGCGATGCAGATTGAGTTACAGGAATCAACAGATCAATTAATTTTGGAGCAGCATCTAGCTTAAATGGCAAACCATGCCAGAAACCCTTCGTATCTCGCAGGAGACGCCGTCTCGCCCTGAACAAATGCTGGGTGCAACGCGCGCCTGGCGCACAGCGAGCGTGTGTGTGTGTGTGTGCACGTAGATATTCGCTTGTACAGAAATGTTAAATCCTCGGGAGTAAGTATCTTCGGTTGGTGAAAATCAATTTATTTTTTCATACAGGCTGGAATTGAAAATCGTAAGCCTGAAAGTTACTTTCTTGCCAATTTCACTGATAAAAAAGCATATATGTCTTGGCAAGATGCCTTATATCGGCTCCTCTAAACTATTCCATTAATTTATTTGGGTGGTTGCTCTTGAAGCATTGCTTATTAGAGGCAGCTCCTGAGCTGTGACTCTAAAGAATGAGCTCAGGGCGTTCTCAGTGCTCTGCCACAGCCGCACTCAGGGCTGCCCCCCCGCACAGCTCATTAGCAGCAGGGCAGTGCTAATTGCCATGCTGCAGTGGGGGGAGCGGGCTCCAGCATTGCTCCCCCCAACCCGAACCCACACGAGGCGGTGGGACAGGTGTAAGCCCGGCTGTGATCCACAGCAGTGCCACCAGCAGCCTCCATCCATCAGCAGCAATTGCCGTCATCCCCGGTGCTCGGGAGCTCAGCCCTGCACTCCTCTGCCCGGACAGTCGGTGCTGGGTGACCCATCCCAGTAGTGCTGGGTGGCCCATCCCAGTGGTGCTGGGTGACCCATCCCAGTGGTGCTGGGTGACCCATCTCAGCGGTGCCTCAGAGCACCGGACACTGCGGTTCCTCTTTCCCTGCCATCCTGTCCTGAAGCAGCTGCTGAGCCCAGGGAGGACTTTGGAAGGTAAACAGCTTAAGCTACAAAATCAGAGGTCTGACAAAACAAAATGTTCACCACTAACAACAAAGCCCAGCAATAGGAGCACCGGTTACGTGCTTGTGGAGTACTAATTTACAACTAACGAGTTACTGAGCCTAACGAGGATGGGTTGTCTGAATGGTGTGTTCTCGAGTGACATCGGCCACGTTCCCACAGGCACACGGCACCCTCTGACGTACGGCCAAGGGGAGGAAGGCAGGTTCCTCCTGCCCGTCTGACCACGGCTGCTCCCACCAGGACAGCTGCTCCTCGGCCAGGCTGCTGCTGCCAGCTGAGCTACACCTGGTCCTCACCTGGACAAGGAGCGTGCCCATCTCCCTCAGCTGGGGGAGAGGAACCCACGGGAGAGAAAATGCCAGCAAGGAGGCAGCAGGCTGCAGCCTGAAGCAGAGCTGTGCCGAGAGACCTCCTGGCCACGGTCACCATGGGCTGTCCTGGAGAGCTGCTGTCAGTCACTGCCCGCTGTGCTGGGGCAGCACGAGGGCCCCGCTGGGCAGAGCGAGGCTGCCAGGGGATGGGGCCAGGGCTGGGCAGAAGGAGGGATGCTCTGTGCTCCGCACTGCAGGGCTCAGCCCTCGCGCCCCGGCCCCAGAGCTGTATTTCCAAACACAATGAGGCCCTGCAGTAGGTCAAAAGGAGTGATTTAAGAAGAGCAGAGAAGAGAAAAGTGTTTTTTTCTGTTCCAGGAGCCCTGTCTCATGTAATTTAAGCTGCCTGAAGAGCTACAATGCCTCATGCAAGTCCTATTAGCTTCACTAAATGCAGCCTATTGATTTTTTGCCAGTTTATTTTGCTCTATGCTTTAAACTGGGAGAACACTGATGTTGTTTAAGAGCCCTGTGTCAACACCCAGGGAGCATTAAATGCAGGAAGAGAAAGAGCAAAAGGGAGAGCCACCGAACCCGGGGGCCTCTGAGCTGAACTATATAAATGTTAAACAAGTCGTTATCAGCAAGGCAGCGCGCTGCTCATTTCAATTACCCCTCGTAAGGCACGGATATTTAATAATCCTTTTGGAGACCACATTTCTCGCTGCTCTTTGAGGCTTGAGAGATGCCACAAATCCACCTCGCAGGCACTGGGCCGGATTTCCAGGCGAGCGGATTATCCTCTCGAGTGCCCAGGGCCACAGGGCGGTCAGGAGGGTGCCAACAGGTGCTGCGGGGTGACACCAACCTGCACGGGGTGACACCAACCTGCACGGGGTGACACCAGCCTGCACGGGGTGACATCAACCTGTGTGGGGTGACACCAACCTGCATGGGGTGACATCGACCTGTGTGGGGTGACACCAACCTGCATGGGGTGACACCGATCTGTGTGGGGTGACACCAACCTGCATGGGGTGACATCGACCTGTGTGGGGTGACTCCAACTTGCACGGGGTGACACCAATCTTTGTGGGGTGACACCAACCTGCATGGGGTGACACCAACCTGCATGGGGTGGCACCAACCTGCACGGGGTGACACCAGCCTGCACGGGATGACATCAACCTGTGTGGGGTGACACCAACCTGCATGGGGTGACACCGATCTGTGTGGGGTGACACCAACCTGCATGGGGTGACATCGACCTGTGTGGGGTGACTCCAACTTGCACGGGGTGACACCAATCTTTGTGGGGTGACACCAACCTGCATGGGGTGACACCAACCTGCATGGGGTGGCACCAACCTGCACGGGGTGACACCAGCCTGCACGGGATGACATCAACCTGTGTGGGGTGACACCAACCTGCATGGGGTGACACCGATCTGTGTGGGGTGACACCAACCTGCATGGGGTGACATCGACCTGTGTGGGGTGACTCCAACTTGCACGGGGTGACACCAATCTTTGTGGGGTGACACCAACCTGCATGGGGTGACACCAACCTGCATGGGGTGGCACCAACCTGCACGGGGTGACACCAGCCTGCACGGGATGACATCAACCTGTGTGGGGTGACACCAACCTGCATGGGGTGACACCAACCTGCACAGGGTGACACCGATCTTTGTGGGGTGACGCCAACCTGCACAGGGTGACACCAACCTGCACAGGGTGACACCGATCTTTGTGGGGTGACACTGGCCTGCATGGGGTGACACCAACCTGCACGGGGTGACACTGGCCTGCAGTGGGCAGCATCAGCTGAACCACCTGGAGGGACCCACACCCTGTGTGGCTGTGCCCCATGGCTGCCCTCAGGCACGCAGCTCAGGGGCCACACACAGGGGATGCATTTAAGCTGTTGGGGAAAGACAGAAAAAAATGTCTTTCTCCTCACCCAACACATTTCCTAGAAGAAAAAGCACCCATCCGAGCACCGAGCCAGGCAGCACGCTCCTCCCTCCCTAACGCAGAGCCTGCTGATCGCGGAACAGCCACGGCTATTCTTAGCCACAAGACAATCTTGAATATTTCTAAGCCTCTGTTTACGTGGATATGTTAAATTTGTTTGGCAGCCGCACATACCTCAGAGGAGACATGTTCCTTGTGATGCTTGGGGAAAGACAAAAATACAACAGAGTGTGTGAGAGAGAGAGCAACATGCCCCCCAAACGTTCTGTCTTCTCTCATTGTGCAGAAACATTGCAGGATAAACAGAACTCTGCTCAGGAAACTGCTCCATGGCAGCAGGCACGGCAACGGCCCGCAGCTGGGGGCTCTGCTGGGCTGGGGCACGGGCTGCTGTGCCTCTGCGACAGGAGCTGCCCCGTGCCACCCCAGTGGGGTCTCCGGAGAGGGACTGCTTTCACTGAGCATCTGCACAGCTGGTGCTGGAGTCTGTCCCTTGCCACAGCCGTTTGGTGCCAGCAATGCTGAGCAGGGAAAGGAGAGAGAGATTTAAGATGTGGCAAATTGGTAATATTGCCACAATGGGTTCTACTCTCAAACTGGTTTTGTTGTTTTTTTTTTTACTGTAAAGACACTGTTTTTTTCAGCAAACAGAATATTAATTCTTATTTTGGTGGTGGGGGTGTCATTTTTCCAGAAATCCAAAATTTCTACCTTTGAAAAAATGTGGGCTTTCATGAGCAGCAAACCCACAGCTCTCGTTAAGAACAACGAGGAAGGGATCCAGCGGACCCTGACGGCCGACTACGCGCTGCTGATGGAGTCCACCACCATCGAGTACATCACCCAGAGGAACTGCAACCTCACCCAGATCGGGGGGCTCATCGACTCCAAGGGCTACGGCATCGGGACCCCCATGGGTGAGTGGGATGGGGGGGGGCTGTGGGCAGACCGGACGGGACGGTCCCCTCCCAGCTGCTGATTTGCAAGCACCGCAGCTCGCACTCTCTGCCTGCTGAAGAGAGGTCTGGGGGCCCTCTCAATGCAGAGCAATTCCTCACTTTGTGCTGTCCGTCCCCAGGCTCCCCGTACCGGGACAAGATCACCATTGCCATCCTGCAGCTGCAGGAGGAGGACAAGCTGCACGTCATGAAGGAGAAGTGGTGGCGGGGGAACGGCTGCCCTGAGGATGAGAACAAGGAGGCCAGTGCCCTGGGCATCCAAAACATCGGTGGGATCTTCATCGTCCTGGCGGCAGGCTTGGTGCTGTCGGTCTTCGTGGCCATGGTGGAGTTCATCTACAAGCTGCGGAAGACGGCGGAGCGCGAGCAGGTACCGATCCCCTCCGCCTCCCCGCACAGAGGATTTCCCCTCCTCAAGCCCCCAGTGCAAGGCACAGCTGCAGCACCACGAGTGCCCTCCCCATGCTCCCTGCCCATCTCACCCCAATGGGTGCTCGTGGAACCCAATGGCAATGTAGGTTTGTCCTTTCTGTGTGTCACAGTGCAGTAACTGCGCACTGTGCCCATGTGATGGACAGGAGAGGTGCCCACCAGCAGCCCAGCAGGGCTCGGTACCTCTCTGCTCCATCCCCCCCAGAGCCCACCAGCTGCCCATGGGGTAGCCCTTCCTGCAGCGCTTGGCATGGCAGCGGCACAGCCTTGCAAAGCAGAGAGGGTCAGCCCAGAGCCCGTGCCCCACTGAAGTCCCAATGAGCGCAGCCGATGCCTTAAGTGAGCCCAGGCCCGCAGGTGCCCCTGCAGAGCCGCGCTCAGCACTCCCCGGGGGCCGGGGCGCTCCGCAGGCGGTGACGGTGCCCCCTGTCCCTGCTCTCCCCAGCGCTCCTTCTGCAGTGCCGTGGCCGACGAGATCCGGCTGTCGCTCACCTGCCAGCGGCGCGTCAAGCACAAGCCGCCGCCGCCCGTCATGGTGAAGGCGGACGCCGTGATCAACATGCACACCTTCAACGACCGGCGGCTGCCGGGCAAGGACAGCATGAGCTGCAGCACCGGCCTGGCACCCGTGTTCCCCTAGGGAGCGGGGCCCGGTCGGGAAGGAAGGAGTGGGACAGACGAGGCCAGATGCACTCTTCGCTAGGGAAGAAAGGATTAAAAAAAAAACAGAGGGGGAAAAAAAAAAAAAAGAAAGATAGCTTGGTTTGGTTCATTTCAAGAGTAAGGCCTTTAAAACACAGCTGCATCACTCACCGGCACAGAAGCAACGACTTCAAAGCACAGACTGCAGCGTGGCTCTCGGGGCTTTGCTGTTTTGTTTTTGTTGCTATCCGTTCTTTATTTTCAGAGCGTGGCTCCCCCAGCCCCGTGCAGCCCACTGCACCCCAGGGCTGATGTTTACATCCCGAGAACACACGGAGGCAAAACTGAACTGAGCCAAACCGACCCTCGGCGGGCAGTGGCCCCGAGCGAGGCTGCTGAGCATGGCAATAAGGAGAAACACTCCGTCCATGGGGTGCAGAGCAGCAGTCTGTGGGAGCACGACCCAACCGCTGTGCACAGCACACCTGGGAGGAAGGGAAAGGAGAAGCACCCAGGACGCTCTGCAGCTGCCGGCGCTGCCCACAGCCCAGCACGCGCCCACACGGGGCCGCCCCCGAGGGACAGCACACAGGGATGGAGCCGGGCCCGGGCAGGAAGGGGTTAGCACGGGGTGCACGTGGACTGTGGGGTGCTGCTGCCAACCCCGGGCACCATGGCTCCGGCTCCTTCCTGCTGCTGCCGAGCATCAGCGATGGGAGGAGAGCCATGCAACGGGACCGACCCCATGACGCCGAGCTGCAGCTCCATGTGCTCGCACCTGGGCAGGGGCTGGCAGGAGCCTGGCACAGCAGCAGCTCTCCCTGCAGCACCGAGCCCAGCAGAGCCCTGTGCAGGGTGAGAGAGCAGCGCTGCGTGAGCCCACCCCACACCCTCCCACCCGCCCGTGGCTCCACGCTAATGTGCTAAAACATTTTCAAGGAATCTTCCATGAACTGTATTCTTTTCAGGCTGCTCAACCCTGAAGGCTGGTCCTGTGGATGAACTGAGTCAGAACTACCAAAGAGCCCTCTGCCAACCCAACAGAGCGCTGAGCTCCGCCCCGTCCCCCGCAGGGATGCGATCGATCTCCCCCTGACCACTGCCAAACGAAGCGAGCAGCAGCGGCCCTGCCCGCTGTGACCCAGAGCATCGCCAGGAGAGCTCTGCAAAAAGCGCTTCACAGCTCTGAGGCCATGACTGGTGTTGAAGAGAAGCGCAGCCTCCTTCCCTTCCCTTGTCTTCCTTTTCCTTCCTTCCCTGCGGTGTGACACTGCCCGGCCCCTGCACCCGCAGCACAGCTGAGGGTTTCCTCCCACCCAGCTCCTCCCAGCCTCAGCCAGGAAGGTTTCCTTGGAGCTGATTCCAATTAGCAAACTAGATCAAGGGGAGACAGCTCCTATCCACCCCCCATCACAGAACATAATTTGTCTTTATTTTGTTCTCCCATGATGTATAGAAGCAACACAGTGACCCAAAACACAAAAGGTAGATCTGTCACAGTTTGGCTCAAGTACAGATCTGCAAGGAATTTACATTTGTTTTCACCCTTCCACGGAACCCATGAGCAACCAGAGCTGGGAGCTGCCACCCCAACGCGTCACCACGCCGGGCAGACGGCCCTGTGCCCGGAGCTGGCACAGAGCCTCGGTGCTGCCTCCCCCGCTGCCAGAGCAGGAGCTGATGTTTCCTTTGCAGATCTGTAAGCTACTAGGAGATATTTACAATCGTGTCGTAGATAGGAGCAAAGCCTGAAACTGGCTTTAAATGTCCTGAGAGTAAAATACCCTCCAAACCAGCATTCTTTTTTTACTTAAATACCAAACACCATCTACTCATCTTTGACATCAGTTTGATTTCCTTTTACTACCAACACCCCAGAGTGACAGCTGAGCTCCAGAACCACCCACGGTCTCTGCCAGCATGACGAAGCCCTGCACATCTGCCTCTCCAATTCCCTCTCCACGCCGACCACACGCCAGCACTGCACACATCTGCACTGTGCTTGGATGGCTCCTGGTTGCTAAAGGGAAACGCCTGGCACGGTGCTGTCAGCACGGCCACCAGCCACAGCTGGCACCAGGGGCACCCAGCTCTGCCCACTGCTGGGGCAGCTCCAGCATCAGCCTCCCTGCTGTGAGCTGGCACACGCTGGGACGCAGCTGGGACACAGCTGGGATGCAGATGGGATGCACACAGCCAGGATACAGCCAGGACACAGCTGGGACGTGGCCAGGACCGCAGGCAGCACTGGGCAACCTGGCAGCTGGCAGCGATGGTGGGGAGAGCTCAGAATGTGCAGCAGCGATGGTGCAGCCTCAAAGCCTTTTGCAAGCTGCTCTGTGACATGTCTGTGGCCACCAGCGACTCATGGCTTAGGAATCCAACTTCCACCCTCAAAGCGGGTTCATTCTGTGCTTGGTGAGCAGAGGACTGAAGAAGTGAGGGGAGAATAAAGAAACCGGGTTTGGGCTACTGAGCTGTATTGAGGTGCTGCTGTTTCCGCTCACCATCCCTTTATCACTTGCTTTTTCCTCCCAAGTCTCCCGTGGGACAGAACAGGGGCACAGCAGTGGCTTCATTGGGGTTGCTTTTCCGTGCCGGCTGCACTGATGAAGGTGCTGGAGACCAACGCCGCGATGGCAAACCCATGGCATCAGCAGGCACAGAGCTGCCGCGGCCCTGGCTGCTGCGGGCACACCGTGAGCACGGTGCTGGCTGCACCTTTCTCTGATGTTTCTCAAAATAAAAAGGACAAAAAGAAATAAAAGAGAAAAAAAAACCAACACCAGAAAAGAGTGGAATAAAAAGGAAAAACAAACTGATCTCCTTGACATTCAGGGGATTTTCCTTTGCGGACATGCAGAATTTCTATGAATATAGTTTTTTGTAAACATTTTGTAATGATTTTGGTTTCATAGTAACTGTGTTACTTGCTGATCATTCTAGGCTGATGTAAATAAAATTTCCAAAAAAAAAGAAAAAAGAAAAAATTCTGATTATTTTCCTTTTTCAGACACTGTGATATATCAAAGTGCACAGTTTGCTGTATGAAGTAATATGGTTTTAAATTTTAAATAAAAAATAATTTCTAGAAAACGACGAAGCTTGCTCCTGTCTGTGCTCACCATGGTTCTGCAGCTCTGCTCTCCCTGCGGGGACAGCACCGCCTGGGGATGCCCCTGGGCTCATCCTGGCGTGCCAGGCACAGCGCAGAGTGCAGCAATCCCCGAAAGGTGCCATTTCCCACACTGTCCTCCAAAGAATCCTTCCCCTTGTAATTACTTTAAGGGTCACCCTCACACATCTTTCTCATCCCTGTTCACCTGGGCCAAGGGACTTCCAGAGCTCCTCTTCTGCTCTCTGAACTGTGATCAATATGCAGAGAGCATGTCAAAAAGAAGAAGGGGAAAAAAAGCAGAGGCCACTGGTGCCTTGCACAGCCCCTCCAGCACTGCTCTGCGCGGGAGCTGCTCCTGGCTCCCTCCTGGTGCTGCTGTGACCCCGATGGCAGCGGCGGGCAGCAGTCAGCCCCGTGGTCGGCCCCACACCTCGCAGCTGCCCATCATGTGGCCATGAATAATTAACCAGACACCAGATCTCGCTCAAAGAAAAGGCGATCCGCTCCCGCTGAGTGCCGGTGAGCCCCGCTGCACAGAGGAGGGGGAAAACAGGGAAACAGTGCCCAGCCCCTGCACCTCCCCGTTCTCTTCAGGCACCTTTCAGCGCTTGGGACCTTCAGCTCAGCACAGAAGATGTTTCCCTGCAGCTCGCAGCAGAACCCCATGGCACAGCAGGAAGGGCCCGCCGCGCTCCCCAGGTGCCAACCCCGCAGCACGAGGACACTGCAACCCCACGGCCAGCACCGCCCCTGAGCCACACAGAGCTCCATCCCGCAGCGAGGACCCAAATGCTTCCATGAGCAGAACACTCCACATTGCTTTCACGAAGATTTGGGGATGGAACAGAGAAAATGGGGACTTCTCATTTAAGGGGACATGGGCGCAGGAGATCCATGGTGACACGGAGCTGAGGCTGCGTGCAATAAATAGCTCAGTGCTTGAGAAGCCCTTGCCTTTCAGGAGCCTGATGGGATTTTCAGAAGGGAGGTTGCCTTCATCCTGGGTGTTCACAGCCTCAGCAGCTGTGGACATATGATTGTGGCTTCCCTCTACATTCCCAGACACTAAAACCAAACACAAAAGGCCCCTCCAAAATCTGGGAACACGGCCCCACTGCTGCTATGTGAGACATAATTAAAGTGTTTAAGAAGCATCTGTCATTATTAAAACAAAGTTGCTTCACAATTTTACTATTTTGCTGCAGTTTCATTATCTTATGCAAATGTGCTGTCTCTTTCCTTCTGCAGCGTGGGCAGCAGAGGGATGGGAGCCCCCGTGAGACAATTTATTACCAGCCTCTCACTCTTGAGATTATCAATTGCAAATGAAGGAGCATAAATACATCTTCTTTAGCAGCTTATGCCACATTAAGGGATGTGCTCCCAGCTAATGGCTTTGCCACTCTCATCTGCTCAAGCGGGAGCGGAGCAGGGGGGGCTCCTGGGGCTGCAGCAGCTCCGGGCTCTCGGGGTTCCGCAGGGGCTGTCCCCGCAGCACTGATCCCAGCAGATCCCGCAGGCGATGCTGCAGCTACAACAGGTGGTGCCACCCTGTCCTGGTGAATCCCGGTGCCCCGATGCACAGTGACACAGAGCACTGCCCGCTGCCCACAGCACAGCTCCTCGCCCGTCTCACTGCTCTCCCCAGCGCTCCCAGCTGGAAACCTGGCACCGCCCTGAGCGGGGCTGGACAAATGGCTCTGGGCTCAATGACCATGGAGAAACTGGAAAAACGAAACACAGCTGCTGCATTTCTTGCTCCGTGGAGGTCTCTATAGGAACACAAATATGCCTGCCCCACAGATCCGTGCCACATCACCCCATGGGGACGCAGCAGGGTTTGGCCCAGACAAGCTGCAGCCCAGCTGGCAGCCCCCCCCGTGCCCCCACGGTGCCACCACCCAGCATTGCCCCCAGCCCTGTGGAGTCGGGCACCGAGCAGCCTCCAGGTGCCCCCACCTCCCAACTTCAGGATCTACCAAAGAACATCAGAGAAGAGGCAATTAGCTAAGTGAGCTGGCTGCAGGCAGCCAGTCTGACGGCTGCAATCAATACACGATCTGACAGGCTGCCAAAGCAGCTCCCTTCCCCAACAGCGATGCCACGGTGCCCAGCCCCTTGCCCCCAGCGCTGGGGACGGCTCCTGGTGCCCGTGAGCCCCTGTGCAGGATGAGGGACGCTCCATCAGTGCTTGCAGCAGGCAGGAGCAGCAGCACGGGGCTGGCAGCGGGCACGCAGACATCCCCACCCGCAGCAATTGGTGCTCCCTGGGCCAGCTCGCTGCAAGCAGCATCGTGCTCCGCACATCGGCATTCGCTGCAGCCCTCTTGTGTTCCAGAGGGTTAGAAAATGCTATTAGCCAGACAGACCCTTTAATTCCAACAAATTCGATTACTCAGACAAATGAAAATGACACAAACAAAAGTGTCTGAGATTCTGGGGGCTGGACTGCTTGCTGGTGCTTCAGTTCTTTATTCTAACAGGACTGGCAGTGGGTTCATCGGGCTCACAGGCGCTGGCAGCAGTCACTGCCTGCTGCCCCACGGCCTCTCCCCCCCAGCCCCACCTGCAGACCGCAGGCACGTCCTGTGAGCTCCCTGCATCGCTGCCTGGATCTAAAGAACTATTGATTTTCCTCTTTTTTCTTTCTGTCCTCCCTTCATTATTTGAGAAATAGGAAAACCACGAAAAAAAAAAACAACACCAAGACAAAAAACATTGCACAAAGCCATCGCAGTCACTCCGTGCACCTCCCGGGCTGCCCAGCACAGCAGCACTGCAGCCAGGACCGCAGCTCTCCGCACCCAGCCCGTGCCCCCCAAACCCAAGCCGTGCTTCAAGAGCATTTGGAAACACTTTGCTCCGTTATGTCCTGGAATATGTAAAAAAGTCTCCCAGATCTGGTGGCAGGCCTAAGGCAGCACTCTAATTAGGCCATCAATAACCCGGAGCAGCTGCTCAGAAAGAATTCAGCTGTTCAAAGATGGAAAAGTCCATTAAGTTTATTGCGTGAAATGTTGGGCATGGTTTAGACAGGGGATCACAGCCAAATTATATAAACTACCACGAAGCTGCCAAAGGAAGGAAGTGCCGGCCGGACAGGGCGGTTTGAAACTGTCATTGCCCCGAAGGGAAACGAAGACCCATTTATCCCGTGCTGCTACCAGGAGCAGCATCCAATGACAACGGCAGAGCCACTGCTGCTCTTCCGCGGCTATCGCACAGGGAGGGCAGGTACTTAGCAAGGATTTCGGTAACGGTGTCAATTCAGCATTGCGGCAGCTCGTTGAAAGCAGGGCAGTAAGAGGAGCACCCAGCAGCCTGGCTGCTCCCAGTCATGCCCTGCTCGCTGCTCCCCAGCTCGCCGTGCCACAGAGGCAGGGCCAGGCCGGGAAGGCAGCGGGCTGTGCATCGAAAGGCGGCTGATGGGGAGGTACAGAGCACACAGCTGGCCCCGACAGCTGCTAAAGGACAGGATGAAGAGAGGAAGAAAGGAAGAGACTCAAAACACCTCAAAGAGGCCCTATTTTTAGGAGGAGCTGAGCACTCAGCTGCTGGAGCCCGGACTGCCTGGCCCTGCTGGTGGCCGTGCCCTGAGCACAGCCAGGAGCTGCTGAGCTGCACACCCAGAGCTGCAGGAGCACCTGCGTGGGGCCCAGCCTCGCTGCTGTGCTCCACAGTGGCCCCTCCACAGGGAACCAGGAGGGGGTAAAGATTCCCATCAAGAGAAATAAATAAACATCAAGCCCATGTCTTATCAAAAAGTCCTTTTCTTCCCTCTCTGGGTGCCAGAAATTCCCCTAACGCAAAGAAGATAGAGAGCAATTTTTAAACGCTGGTCTGGCAATAAAACACTGATCTCCAGCAAATGGAATTCGGAACACACAACAGCAGGCTATACATTATCCTGCCTAAAGCCTCCCCCGGGGGGATATAAGGTTATCGAAACTTTGGAGAACTTAATGCAGACGCTGTTCCCTCTCCTGCAGTGCAACGGAGATGGGCGGTGCCGGCACCGTGCTCCTCGCTGCACGGGGCTGCTGCGGCTGCGCTGCCCAAAGCGCTGCCGCGTTTCCGTGCACGTCGCAGGAGCTGCCCAGCACTCAACACTCGCCTGGGGAAAGGTTAATTCATGCCACCCGCCCCATTACCACACAAGCTACTGCAGAAAGTTCACATCAGTGGAACGCTTCAATTAGAAAAACCATGAGCTGCACGACGGGGCTGGGGGGGATCAATCCCAACTTGGAGCAGGAGCAGGAGCAGGAGCACCAAGAGCCCCCACAACGCTGCCAGGACGGCAAAAGCAAGGAGAGCAGAACAGACTCTGCTGTTTTACTTTGGGCAGCCTCATGAAGGAAACCCTAGCCAAAATCCGTGCTTCCAAAGGCAAGAAATGTATAGCAAAATAATACTTGTCAGGTTTGTTTGTTTGGTTTTTTTATACTTTTCCTTGTTGTTCACAATTAATGATGCCTCACATTCTCCCTGAAATGAGGAATGATTTCTTCTCTGGCCCCATGAGAGGCATTAGACTTTTGGAATATCAATCCAATTCAGGCCTTCCTGAGATTTTAAATTAATCACATTGATTGCGGCTTTATTTACTCACCGAGGTCTACTTAGCCCTTCCTTTGTTGCTGTAAAAAGCTTGTTACTCTCTTTAATCGAACTGCTTTTGTAAACTGCATGCATTCACACTAATTATTTTCCCTGATGAAAGTGGAGTTCCCAATTACTAATGCTCTCCTGAAGCCTGCCACCTGGCAGGGAGCTGCACGAGGCTGCGCGGGGCGGGGGGACACGGGGCGGGCACGGCAGGACCCGCAGCGTGCTGCACACCGGGGTGGGCACCGGGGGGGCAATGAGCCACAGACTGCAACACGGGCTGCCAAGGAACAGTGAGTGACAGAGCGTTCCAGTGCACCAAAACTGCTCTAAACTTGAGCTTGTTGAAGACATTTGCCTTTGAAATGTAGAGTCAAAACATAGTGACTTTTCAATGAACGTTTTTTCTTTCAGTGAGATAGTTAATTTCCCTCAATCTAATTCCAATTCAGTATTAAAAAACTCAGAAGCGTTTCTTTCGCCTAACAGAAAATAAAGGCTCCATTTGATCAGAAGGTGCAGTGTGGTTTTCCATTCCAGCTATGCCCAGCGTGCAGGAAAGAGCAAAGCCTGATGGCCGTCCCCAGCAGCCGGGGACGCAGCGGCAGCAGGCGCAGGGCAGGGAGCACCCTGGTGTGTCCGCTGCCCTCCCCGCAGCCCCACGGGCTGCAGCCAGCACCGGGCTGCACTGCCCAGCGATGGTCACAGCGAGTCTCAGCGCTCCTCTCCAGCGGAGCCCTGCCCAGGGCTGGCAGGATGGATCTGCTAACCAGATTAGATGCCATTCGAATCCCTGGAGAGCACTCATAAATACATTACCGGATTTGCATAACAACAGGCAGTTTAAGTGGCGCACAGAAGGAACAGATGATGATCCACTAAACAAATCTGCATGTCTGAAAACTCAGCACTGCCTGGTAACCATCCTGCCAGCCCCAGCCCCAGCCCAGCCAGCAAACGGCACAACTCCGGGAGCAGCAGGGATGGAACCCGGCACCTCCTGCACGGCCCGGCTGCAGCCCAGCGTGATGGAGGGACTCGGTTTGCCTCACACAAGAGACACAGAGACATGAGGCAGAGTGGTTTCCATCGGGTGTGCACTGGACTGCACCTTCTCTGTGTTAAGGCTTTTTAAGGAGCACCTGGGAAGGTTCCTGTTATGGTTTGGCTCAGCAGATAGCTGAGTTCCACACAGTTATTCACTCACCCTCCCCCCTCCCCAAATGGGACGGGGGAGAGAAGTAGAGAGATATGCAGTAAAACGCGTGGGTTGAGATAAATGCTATTTACTAAAATAGTAAAGAGAACAAAAGAAATAACAGTACATATATATATATATATATATATATATACACAAAGAGGATACGCAGAGCAAGGGCTCACAGCCACTGGTGACCCTTCCTCCCGGCTAGCCCCTTCCGTAACGAACAGAACCCGGAAATGCCACCAACCAATCCCATGATGTTATATGGGATGGAATAGCTCCTTGGTCAATTTGGGTCAGCTGCCCTGGTCCTGTCCCCTCCCAGTTCCCAGCTCCTTATGCCCCCCTTAACTATTTCACTGGCAGAGGAATGCGGAAGTGAGTTCTGTCCTCGGCTCCGCTCAACACTGCCAGGATGTTATCAGTATCTCGGAGGTACAAGATAAATTCATACTGGACACTACGAGAAGCGTAACTTCTGTTAGAAACTAGGACAGTTCCTCAGCTCGGTGCAAGGCAGGCTGTGGTCCTCCAACAGCTGCTGTAACGTGGCACGTGGGGTCCTGAAGCGAGCCCAGCGAGCAGCAGGCCATGAGCAAACTTGGAGGGGGGAACACCCCCAGCAGGGGTGGTCGCAGCCCGGAGCCGTGGGGCGAGTGGGGAGCCAGGGCCAGGCACGAGGCAGGAGCCCAGGAAACCCACGTGGGATGCTGGACTGGAAAGGAGCAGAGCTGGGGAAAGAGCCTGAGGTTACAGCTGCCTTTCTCCGTCACTCAGTTCCACAAACACTACAATTATCTCCTCTCGTCCAAAGGTATACTCTTTCTTCAAAGAAAACCCTACTGGAAATGACATTCTTCTCTGTGCCAGAGGGCCATTTGCATTCCATTACACATCTCCCCCTTTCCAGATGTGGCTGGAAAATTACACACTCAGCTCAGAGACACAGCTGGATGCCAGCCCCCGCCTCACCTCTTCCGGGACTAATGAGAGGCTGAGCGAGGCTTTGATGGCTCAGCACATGGCAACGAAGGACCTCGGGTCACGCCTGCAGCCGGGAACATTGAAATGAGACGACCCCAGTCTCAGTGCAGGGCCACTAAGTGGAGAGCGTGCTATTTTGGGTAGACACAGAAGAGCCCCTGGTGCATTTAGAGCTTCAGGAGGAGTGGTGTGATGGGCAGTTCTAATGAAACCTCGGCTGCAGAGCTATTTACACAGATGTTTTACCAGCACACAGTGCGGCAGGCTCTGCTTCGAGACCTTCTGATGGATCCAGGCCCAATTATCTCCCAAATGTTCTTCAGCTTTCCTCTGACTGGCACTAATGGACCCACTTACAGCTACAAATAAAAATTGCTTAGCTTTAAATTGGACAAAATACTTCTGTGCGTGTTCATGTAGGGGGCAGGGTGGGACTGGAACAGCAAAGGCACAAAGAAGAGCAGCAGGACTCGGCTGGATTGGCAGAGCACAAAGGAATGGAACACGAGAACTGCCCCACTTGAAGTGATAGCAGACCCTGTTTACCAGGAGAGCTGTGCAGCAGCTCTGGAACGCCCTTCTTCTGCTGGCACCCACGCAGCTCCGCAGGCGGACAAAGCAGAGACACAAAACAGATGGAGAAATCCGCAACGAGAGGGAAGTTTTCCATCTACGCTGTGTGTTTCTGCCCAGTCTGAATAAGCACCTGTGTGGGCGGATCCTTCTTTTCCTTTCTCTGCATTTTGTTTGGGATCTCCTTCTTTGTCTGGATATATTGTTCAGCTCTGATCTTGCATAGCTCTTCACCACTGCCGTCTTCCATTTCTCTGCCTCCACTGAACTCTGCCATTTCCTCTCTGGTGCTGCAAATCACCGCTCTTCTGAAGTTTCAGATTTCCCCATTTCCTTCCTCACTCACATCCACAGCAACATTTCCTCAACACTATGTCAAACTCAACAAAATCTGGGACACGGCAGGGACTCGGCTTGTTCCACGCACGTCGTGGAAGGACCACGCGTGGTTCATGGAAGGACCAGATGTGAAGGACCTCGTGTCATGTGAGGTTACCACATTTTCAGCGTGACAACCTGGTTCTGAGCCACAGCTCACCTGGGCTGGCACACAGAGGGCTTGCCCTTGCCCCAGCCCCTGATTTCTACCCCAGGCACAGGGGAGAGGCGTCAGCTTCCAAGCACTCTGCCTGCAGCCCCCGAGCAGCTCCAGGCTGCCTGGTGTCCTGGGGACACCAGGATGTGTGCACGCTGGGTCTGCAGCACCGAGCACAAAGGCCAAGGCAGCACCAGCCCTGGTGGGAGCTGTAACAGGGAGGAAAGAGGCTGCTGAAAAGAACGTGCTTCTTCTGACAGTGCTTTAGACAACCGCCTTTTCGCCAGATAATCCTGCGGTGTTTTTCCCGAAGAGCTTTTAAAACTGAAATAACATAGAGTTCGAAAGCTCACAAACTGCATCTGAGATGCAAGGGGTGAAAAGCAGCGGCTGCACGAATTTTCTGCAAGTGGTTCACAGAATCAGCTTTGACAGAACTTGCAGTTTGAAGAATATTTCATGACCATTTCATCCGTCACGCCGGGTCATACATGGAGATGGAAAGGCAGCAAGGTTTGAAAGGAACCAGCTTCTGTTAGGAGTCAGGATGAGTGCATGGAGCAACAAGAGCTGAGTGAATAATGGATCATTTATTCAGGAACTGTCAGCTCGCTTTCCTCACTGAATTGTCCTGGCTTCCTCCGGTCTATCCCTTAGCCCAATACCGCGCGTGATGAAATACCAGCTGTAATTCATTTCAGAGCAGCGCCCTGACATTACAAACAGCTGCAGTTGGGCGCAGAGGCCACGAGATACATCATGTTTCTGGCTGAGCGAGCACAACCTCGCAGCCTTTGCTTCCAAGCCCGGGAGGAGCGCTCAGCTCTGGGCAGAGGCTGCAGTGCTGGGCATGCAGCCACACTGCTGTGCACGGAGCACAGAGAGCGGCAGCACAGGGGCTGCACAGGGCCCCGCTCTGCTGCTGCTCCAAGCACACGAGTGCTGGTGGGACAGGAGCCGGGTGCCCGGGGCCCAGCAGTAGCAGGAGCAGAGTCCCCATGGTGCAACGGCCTCGGGCAGCGCCCAGCTGGGGTACAGCCCATGGGAACAGAAGCGCAGCAGTGGGCCTGCTGGCACCCAGCAGCTTCACCCCAGCACTGCGGGTGCACCCCAACTGCTCAGCGACCGCTGTGCTATCTGCGGTAGCCCTAAGTGTGAGATGTATTCACAACCAGGCACTCAGCGCTGGCTAATCACAGCTTAATTACAGCAGCTCAGCAGGCTCTTGTAGGAGCACCGAGTCTGAGGCAGTTCCACAAGGAAACTTTGTATGAGATAAGCAGAAGCATCAGATTGCTTCAAATGTGTGAGAAAAACCTGTTTTGTGTTAATTGCGGCAATTACCTTTTTTCTCATTTGCATGTATCATGAATATTGAAACCATAATAAAAAGAAAACACTCTGGCAGCTAACGGCTGCCCAAAGCAGAAAGCACCACGCATGTGGAAGATTTGGACCCGAACCCTCACTCCTGGCCCATTGCAGTACCCTGGGGCCATGCAGCTACATGGAGCGTTGTCATCACACAAACCCAATGTTTTGTCACTGCTTTTATACTTTAGATAAATAGCAGCAGTGCCCCGGGGTGCAGAGGCTGTGCCCCATCCTGCAGGGGGTGGGAGCTGCTCACCCCAGCACAGCCCCGCGCACCCCCAGGTCCCGGCAGGGAGGAGCGAAGCAGTTACAGCCGCGGGCACAGCGCGGGGTCACAGCAGCTCCCAGCTCCGCTCCTCGCAGCCCCGGCAGCGCAGGCACAGCCGCTGGAGCTCTGTTGACACTGGGCAGATATTAACTTCTGCAAAGCCAAACATCAAACTGCTTCGACTGCTGCTGAACACTGAGCGAGGCGACGCACGCTGGCTGCCGGCAGCTGCACTCGGGGACAAATCCCAGCGGCTTTCGGGGACCCCGCACCCGCGGGGCTTCCAGGCAGGAGCACACAGCATGGTGCTGCCCAGCAGAGCTCTGCCCCCAGCTCCGGGCCCTCCCAGCAGCCCAGCCAGCAACGTGGGTTTTGCCTCAGCTGGAGAACCCATGGCTGCTGGTGGAAACAGCTGTGTTACCACGGCAACCCCAACCCCAGGACTTGGCTTTCTAGGAACTGAGGAAAATGCCAGCACTTTCCCAAGTACCGAAATATATTCTAGAAAGAACTTCTCCCGGAGGTAATTACATTCAATGACAGAAATAAACCATTAAAAATGAGAGGTGTTTAAAACCTTTTAGAAGTCTCCTTTATAAACCTCAGTGACATTTCTGAAAACACGCCGGGAAGGAGCAGCGGGAGCCGAGATCCCCCGGAGCCGCGCGGGGTGGGATGGGTCCGCCCCACAGAGCCCCGGCCGGGGGGACCGGCCCCGCTGTGCCAGCAGCAAGGACCCATCCCTCGGGAACAGAGCAAGCAGGGCAGCAAACCCCAAACCCAGGCAGTGCTCCTCCTGGCTCTCCCACATGAGCAGCAGTGAGCCCGCACCCCGAGACAGCCCCGAGCTGCCAGCGGAGCCAGGTGAGCCGCATCCTGCGGGCCTCGCCCGTGCTCTCCTGATTTCCCTCTACTAAAGAATCATAACAGAGCTATTTACAGCAGCCATTAAATAAGGCAATATTTCAGCATTGATTTTGTGCCTTTCCCACTAGCGCACACATCTTTTGATAACTCAAACCCTATTGATTTTTCTATAAACAAAAAATTAATCCCCGCAGCAGCAGAGCACACAGCTGGGTACAGCCATGACGGCCCCCAGCCCCGGGAGAGCAGAAGGGAACGGGACAGAGACCCCGCGCACCTGTGGCCGTCTGCCTGGGAGTAAGGGGAGGCAGGGAAGGATGTTTGGGAAGCACTCGGCACACCGACGGCTCAGCAGCCAACGCCAGCAGCACATCGCTGCGAGCCCAAGGGCAGCTCGCAGGGTGGGCACGGCAGCTCGGCGAGGAAGCGCTTCCCACGCTTGGTTTGGGATTTGGCCAAGTCCTTTTGTCTCTTTTTTCTGTGCACACCAAACAAGCTGGGAGGGAAAAGCGGAGACGGAACAAAACCGCCGCCTTCAAGAACCCGGCAGGAGCTGCTGGAGGACAAAGAGCCCGAGGAGAGCAGCGGGCGCCTGGAGAACAGAACACAGGGCTGGGGCTGGAGCAGGGCTGGGTCAGGGCTGGATGAGGGAAGGGAAGGGAAGGACGAGGGCCTGCACTGGAGCTGTCGGAGGGCGCGAGTCCACCCTCAGCTTCACAGCCCCCATGGGCTGCAGCAGAGCAGCAGCGAGCTGGGAGCAGCGTGCCCCCCGAGCCGGGGCAGGCAGCGCACTGCGGGAGCGGCTCTGCAGGCGGCTGTGCCCCAGCCCAATGTCCCCTGGCCATGCTGCACGGGGCCACAGACCGCAGGGGTGGGGGCACCTCCTGGCATTTCCCATCCTCTGCATCTGCGTAACCCCACGTCTTTCTGCTGCGTTGTGCAGAGGACATACATGACCACACTCACGTGGTGCCCAGCCCCTTCCATCACCCGAGCTGTGTCCCTTGCTGTTGGGTTCACCCACGCCCCGCAGCACCCACCTGCACCCCGCAGCACCCACCCGTGCCCCGCAGCACCCCCGGGGTGTCCCGGCGCAGGGCTGGGCCGTGCGGGCAGCTCGCAGCCAGGAGTGGAGGAACACAGCCCCTCAGTGCCTGTGTGTTGTGTTCCTGCTCATTGCTGTTTGCCGGGATGTTTGCAAACTGCTTCTGGTTTTTGGCGGGCGGATTTGGATCACGCACGTCCCCGGTTTTGACAGGGTTGATTGCTGGGGAGCTGGAGATTAATAAAACAGCAGCAAATTACAGGGCAGCCGTGCCATCCGCTTCCGCTGAGACAAAAGGGTCAGGGAAGCGCCTCCACTAATGACAATAAATGGTTTTCTCTATGTCATGACATTTTTATGCCAAATTTACTGTAAAGCAAAAATTATTTTTTTAAGCAAAAATCATGAGCTGATGGGATCAGGTGCTGAGTGAACCCACCCATGAGCTCCTTCGGGCTCCTCACTAAGGCCGAGCGGGGGCAATGCCACCCTTCCAGCCTCTCCCTTTTGGGTGCCTTTGGTGATTCTTTGCCATTTTGTGTTAGTAGAGTCACAGGAGAAGCAGTGGGTGGATAAAGGAATCCGACCAAAACCTAATGGAGAAAACCATCTCTTTCCAACAGCCAAGCAGTGTGACAGGCAGTAATGGGTTTCACACCCGCCTGACGTAAAGCTTATGTTAGACTGAGGAAAATTCAGTGATAACAGTTTATCAACATATTGATGGCAGATAATGGGCTCTGTCAGAGCCCTCAGCCCGTCAGCTGTTCCCGCACCGTGCCGGGCTCCTCCTCATGCTGCTCCCCCAGCTCCGTGTGCCATGGGCAGGAGCCAAGCACGGGGCAGCCCAGCCCCACTGGGCTCCGGGCACAGCCCCCCCGGGACCCATGGGGGGGACGCGCTGCCCCGGCTGCTGCTGTGCTCTGCTTGGGAAGTGCTATGGAACTGGGATCCCACGGCAGCTCTCTCCCGGGAAATCTGTCCAAAGTGGCAAAACGTCAGCCCCAATTTAAACTGCGCTCTTCATACAAACAATGCAAATAACACAGATTTCATTTTTAACATGACACCTAATCCAGGTAGCTGTTCAAACAGCAGCAAGTGCGGTTCATGCCTTTGTCAGAGGATTCGCGGGACTGTGCTGAGTTGGAGGTTAAATCAAAAACAAATCTGCACCTACAAGGATGCAATTTTGGAAGAAGTGCCATGCTCCCCAGGTGCTCCCGGGTCCCCCATCCTGCAGGCAGACAGCAGTGCTGTAGCACAGCCATGCTGGCACCTCACTCCTGCAGGACTGACTTCCTCGGGGCTGCAGAGCTCAGACCCACAGCTCCAGCAGCACTGTGCCAGCAACAACCAGCACTCATCCTCCCCAACGCCCTCTGCAGCACGCAGTGACGGCTGTGACACCGTGCTGCTCCCTGCTCACCCCCCTACCCAGCACAGTGTATAAATAAACAGCCCGCCTCACCCAATTTATCTCCATTTGTCAGCAGTGACAGGATAACTCACTTGTGACTCCCCTACTCCATCCTCTCCTTGCTCATGAAGATTGATGCCCACGCAGAAATCCCCACTGCATTTTGTGGCCATCTGGACTCGGGGGTCCCTGCTTTGTGCTGGCACAGCCATGGGCCCCAGCCCTGCCAGCAGCCGCAGCCGCTTTGGGGTGCAGTTGTCTCCTCTCTGCCTCCCGCCGTCACCTCGGCTCTGCTATGGCCCTTTGTCCTCAGGGCAGTGTGGGCTCCTCACCGTGCTACCACCACCCACCCCAGCCCTGAGCCTCCCACCTCCGGGCTGGGACAGAACCTCTGGGCAGGGACAGAACCAGGAGGCAAGGACAGAACTGCCGAGTAGGGACAGAACTGCTGGGCAGGGGACGGGCAGGGGACAGCGGGTGGCTGCAGGCAGTGCCTCCCTGCAGGCTGAGCAGCCAAAGCACTCCTCCTCCTCCTCCTCCTCCTGTTCCTCCTCCCCAGCTGCTGCAGGGCAGAGCACAGCCCGAGCAACACCCGGGCTGCTGCGCTGAACCAAGGGCACAGGAAAAGAAGCACAAGTTTTAAATGCGTGCCTCCAACCTGCCCTGTTCTGCTGCACAGGGGGCTCGCCGTTCAGCTGCTTGGTCCAGTGGGTTCGGAAATTACCCACAGAAGCTTATTCCAGCCCCAGCTGGTGGTAAGGCACTGCATCCCAGTACCTGCTTACGGCCCTCGTATCCCCGGTGCCTTCTGTGCCTGCAGTTATGATTACCAGGGAAATGCATAATGGAATGAGCAAACGGTTTAATAATACACACCTGTATAACAACAACAACATTAGCAGTTGCCGCGCAGCATGATGAGCACAGCACCTTCCCCAGCTATCCAGGTGCTCCCCGGGCTCTAAATAGGATCGCACGTTCCCCTAATTACAGCCGCGCACGGCCGCGTGCCCCCCCCAGCACCACTGCCTGCAAGGAGCTCTTCAGCTCCCCAGAGAACAGAGCTGCCTTAAAGACGGCATCAAGGATAATGACAAGATCGCAATTCTCACCGTGAAATAACTATGAATTAAGGTGATGGTATTTCTCACTCTTACTCCCAGCCTGGGTGAACTGTATCGGTGCCAGTTTCCCTCCTTGCTGCCAGCTGACACACGACGTTCTGCTGCAGATGGACAGTGCTGCCCGCGGCTTCGAGCTGCTCGCAGCAACCTTCCTGTTCCTTGTTTGGGTACAGTGTCCTTGAAATTATAAATTAATCAAAAATTCAAGTGTCAATGTTGCAAATACCAACGAGAATTATTAACTTGACTTTAAAAGAAAACAAAAAGAACAGACTTCCTTTCTTTCTCTCCCATGAAGATTTGCTGCAGGTTTAAAGCACGGTACCTTATATTGTCTTTTGTTAAGGAACCATTTGCAATGCTCCACGAATGTGCCTTTGCACATCCCCGTGCCCTGCCAAGACTGGCTCCTCACCTGCTTCCAGGAGCCATAATCTGGGACTTCACCCAGTGCTTTGCCTCTACCCCCCCTGCTCTGAGTCTTGGATCACAAACAGTTTTAATGCCTTCCTTGGCTGGAGCTCGCAGCACGCCGTTCGCTCGAGGAGAAGGGTGCGGGCACAGCCTGAGCTGTGCTGCAAGGAAAGCTCCGGGACACAAGGAGAGCTCTGGCTGCCGCAGTGCCCACCAGCCCGGGCAGCACAGCCACCACAGGCAGCCCTGCAGCCCTGCAGCCCCACACCTCGCAGCCCCACACCCCGCAGCCCCACAGCCCGCTCACAGTACGGTGGCTGCCGCTGACCCAGCCAGCATGTGCTCTTACTGCTAACGTTCGATGTTAATTTGTAAGTGAGAATGGATGCACATTAGCACAGCCCAAGGAACACGCTGTGAGCACTTAGCGCTGGAGCTCCCGCGCTGCTGACAAAGCCAGGCCTGCGCGGTTATTCCTGCCAGCATATGCTAATAGCAAAACATGCTCAAACTGCTCGTATTTTAAGATCACTGTGGACCAATTCAGAATGAATCCTAAATTCACACTACGAAACACAGAAAAGCATCCTTGCCCTTGTCTATTTATGCACTTTTCCTGTGAAATTAGGGATGCAGGCTGCAATGTGCCTTTCATCTTCTCAGCTGGGACGCGTGGCTGCCTGGGGCGCACCAGGGAGCCCTCCCCTTGTAGGAGTGGACGCAGGGTGCAGGGTGCAGAGTGCTCCCAGCAGGTATGTAGCAACATCATCCCCCATCACTAACAGATCCCCCACTGCTAACAGATCCCCCACCACTAACAGATCCCCCATCAGTAAC
>WBMW01005143.1:155465-248725 GCA_013396635.1 Penelope pileata | reverse complement strand
ACAGATCCCCCATCAGTAACAGATCCCCCATCACTAACAGATCATCCATTGATAACAGATCCTCCATCACTAACAGATCTCCCATCACTAACAGATCCCCCAACAGATCCTCCATCGCTAACAGATCCCCCAACAGATCCTCCATCACTAACAGATCCCTCATCACTAACAGATCCTCCATCACTAACAGATCCCCCACCGCTAACAGATCTCCCATCACTAACAGATCCCCCACCACTAACAGATCCCCCACCACTAACAGCCAACTGCAGAGTGGAGCGGAGCTTGGGGTCCAGCAGGTGGGAGGCAACGAGAGCTCCTTTTAAAGGAAGTGAGGCATTTACCTTACAAATATAAAATGATCAAATACAGCAATTAGCGCAGAACTGCGCATACATAAAGTGATTCACCTCTAATTGGGTTGTTCTGAAGGCAAATTAACTTTGAAATGAGGAATGCTAAAGAGATTTTTATAAAACACGGAATCCTAATGACTGCAGAGGAAGGAGTCTGGCAAAGGTCAGCCAGAGACTGACACAAATGTGAGCGGAAACTGCTAAGACCCAGGGCACGGCTGCTCCGTGTATCGCAGCAGACACTGCCTGGAGGATGACAGAACCAGAAGAACCGAGCTCCCCTGGGCAGCACCGCTCCCAGCCCCAGCCCCAGCCCCAGCCCTGTCCCGCTCTCATTCTCATTCCTCTGTGCCGTGGCTGGAGATTGGATTCAATCACATTCACACCTACAGCCATTTTGCTCTTTGCGTGTTCTGATTGCGGTTTATATAGCCACTTGCAGCTGAAATTACACTGCCTGCAGCCTTTATCGATAGACTAGCAAGGTAATTAAAGAGGAGGCTTTTCCCAAAAAACTTGTATAAACACCGGGGGAATAAATCCATATGATTACTCTTTAAACTCTAAGAAGGACAGAGGAGAACAATCCTCAGCTATAATGATGTTCTAAAAAAATCTATTAAAACTGATAGTGCCACATATATCTTATGTATTATGAATGTATTAATATATAATCATTTTTTATAAATATTAATAAGAGCTCGCATCTGAAGGAGTCTGAAACTTACGTTCTTAATTAATCCAAAATTCACTTCGTCTCTAAAAATACACAAGCATTTCGTGACTTTGGAGCAACACCGGGAAGCACACACCTGCGGAGCAGCTCCGGGAGGGAACGCGCTCCATCGCCCGACGCTGCCTGCACCATGGCTGCAAGCTGGGGGGCCGTGCAGCAGCGATGCTGCCCCGCGCCCTGAGCCGCTGCCCCACTGCCCCCAGGGGCCCCGTGGGGGCCACGCGTGCTGCCCCAAAAAGGCCAGCACGAGCCACTGCCAGGGAGCGTAGGTGTGATGGAAAAAGGCAATCAGAGAGCTGCTGAGAGGAACCTGTGACTTGAGGCCGTCTGGCACCGCGAGCACGGGGAAGTTAAATGGAGCATCTGCCCGAGGACGGGCTAACACAGAACAGATGGCTTCGTTGGAAAGGTGCAAATGAGAAGCTGCTTGCATGCAAAATTGTTTGAAGGATTTCACATAAAAATTACTCCACTTTTGTTTAAAATATTCTCCTGATTCCTGTTCCACTGCTTTCCCGCACGAGCATTCCTGCAAGCAGCTCTTTCGCCAGCCTCCAACAGAGCTCAGTGAGCTGCAGCGTTTTTCAAGCATTTCCCAGGCACAGAGCACTTTGCTGCTGGATGAACTCCTCTGCCATCCAGAACTCATGCTCTGCTCCCAGGGCTGCTTTTAACAGCCTCCGGAGAACGCACTGGCCTGCACGAGGCAGTACAGCAGCAAGACCTCACCTCCACTCGTTTAGAGTTCAGCAGCTTGGAAGAGCTGTTTGGTGACAGCGGTGCCCAGCTCCACGAGGACGTTTCATGTGCTGAGTGAGAGGGGCTGATGCAGGCTTAACTCAGCCTGGGACCAAGGAGCAACACGCCGTGCCTGCAGCCCAGGACAGCATCCTCCATGCAGCACACTCGGGTCTCAGGGCAGCACTCCCCGACGTGGGGATGCTGAGATCCTCACCCCCCGCCTCTGCCCCAGCTGCTGCCCAGGCCCCTGAGCTGTGGGGCTGCTGCAGGGCACAGCCAGACCCTCTGCTGCCTCACACGTGTGGCAATTCGAAATCATACTGTAGGAGACATTTGCTTGGTGAAAAACGTTACAGTCATGAAAACTGGAGAAGGGGTTTGAGCACGTCAGGGCTGAGCCCTCGGCTGCCCAGGGGCTGCCCGCTGCCCGGAGGGGCCCACCAGGAGCTGCTCCTGACACAAATCCAGGGCTGGCATCGCAGAGGGAAGGGTACGTTCTGTGTCATTATTAAAAGTATTACAAAGGCACTGTTATTACAGTGTTTTATTGTTAAATGATTTTAAGATATGCCTTATAAATCTTCCTCCATTAATCAATAAGATAAAATACTAATTATAACCACGGAAAGGCTTTTACTGGGGCTTCAGTGAACACAGAACAGTTCCCAGACATAAAGCACTGAAATATTGGCTGTTCATATACAGTTCAGATTGGTGTTTTGCTAACACGTCACTTGAGCCATACTTGCTGCACCCTTAGGCCACGTGAAGGATGAACTACCCGATCCGATGGGCGCTCCCTGTGCTGGTGAGATGCAGCCTGGTTTACAAGCCATGCTCTCCTATGAAGAGCAGCCAGTGGGCACGGGGCTGTCCCCTCCCACCCATCCCAGTGCCACGTGGAAGGACTGAGGCAGAGCAGTCCCAGCAGAACACCAGCACATCCCTCCCAGGGCACACGTTTGCTCACCACTGACCAACGCACGCTGGAAGACTGCAGCTGCCCTTCACCCAGCTGCAGCCCCACGGGGCCCGGAGCCCCTGGGACAGGCAGCACCACGGAGCTCGCACACACAGCACGGCGTAAACGATCAGCTATTAAAGCCCCGCGTGAGTAAACATAATAAAGCACTTCAAACAGTGGAATGAAATATAAATACAATATATTTTTTAATCTCATTTGACTGGCTGCTAAATTTATGTAGACTTTTTATTTCAAGCAAACTCAGGATTTGGTGTTTAAAAATTAAATTCTCCCTCTCCACATGAGTCAGTGCCTCGTTAACCGCTGACCTACTTACTGGCAGGCTTCGCCATTGTTTCGCTTTCTGTTCTCCATTGATCAGATTCTTGCTGCAAGCACAATCTTCAAGACCTTCCTCCTGGGCTCACATTTAACTCATCTCTTGCATTTTCCGTGGGTTATTCTGGGAGACACTCTCACACTGTCATCCCATACAGAATCTGATGCCTTTCAGATGCCAATTGAAAATTCTCCTTTCTGCTATACCTATCCTATTATGCCTAATGCAGTCCCTTGTTAGATGTGCATTCAAAGCCATCTGTAAGTCATGAATGCACAGCTCACTTCATTGAACCCTTCCCAACGCACATACACAGCCCCTTAAACGTTCTGCTTCCTAGCACAAACTGTCAAATAATTAACCACGCACACCCAGAGGTGAAGCATGCTACATGGCAGCAATTTAACTCGTTGTTTCTGCAGGTGCTGGCACTTCCTGAGCAATGAAGGTGAGCGTGTCTCCACACCAGCCCTGCCTGCACCAACGGGCAGCAAGAAGAGCAGGGGGAGCCCGGGGAGAGGCCCAGCGAGGCTCCCCCTGCCCGGCAGCACGCCAGCACCAGGCTGCTGCTGCCTTGGCGGAGAGCCTTGGCCACGCGTGCTCTGCTGGCGGTTCTGTCTGCTGTTTGGTTTTGTTTTTTAAAGCCAAAAGACTAATGAAAAATTCCAAATTTCTATAACATTTTTTTTCCTAGCAATTAAGCTGGGAGATACCTCTCAGTGTTTGCAGCTCCTATTGTAAATTCACAGAACTCATGCACTGAAGAGATCTGCAGACAGAAGAGCGATGCGCGGCAGCGTTTACCCCACGGGTGCACCTGAGCACAGCCTGCTGCCAAAGCAGCACTGCCGTGTCACAGAGGTGTCCTCTGGGAGCATCCCTGGGGACCCTGGCAAGCAGCAATTAGCACAAAGGCTAGCACTGCATCCATGCACGCCCGTCACGCTCACCAAATGCCACTTGCTTAATTTTTTCTAATGACCTTTCATGCGCCTCTACTTTTCTCTTGTTGGTATTTCAAGGAGATGCCCGGAGTCTCGGGGGAGAACAGAAAATTGAATACTTATTCTGTGCTACTTCAGAGAAGTGGTCTCCAAAAAACCTCACCTCTCCCACCTCTGGAGATGTAACTAAATGTCACCAAGGAATTTCCCATCCCTCGAGGCAAATTAAACAGAGATGGGTCTCAACTGCACACTTGACAGCTGCCATTCAAGCTTCCACGGCACCTTTTTCCCCCTCCACTCAGGGATTCACGCCGAGCTCCCAGCAGGTCGGTGCCACCTGCTGCCACAGCCCCGCCGCGTGCAGGGAAGGAACCTCCAGGTCCCGCGTTGCCATCGGGTGCAGGGAGGCCTGGCACTGCCCCAGCAGCGCAGCGAGGGGACGGCAGCGATGCCTCTGCCCGGCTCAGCAAGGCTGCAGGCACTGCACTGCTGCCTTCCGTGGGAAATTCTGTTGCTGCTACTTAACAGCAAGCTTTGTTTCGCTGAGAGTTCCTTTCCAAATAAATCATTTTCAAATGCCAAGAGTAAAAAACATTCATTTTAAGACAATAATCGCTATTTACCATTTCTCACCATGCAAGTGCTAAGACTACTGTTTAACTCTCCCGGAGATTTTCCTTCTTTTTTTTTGCAGCAACGACCACGGAGCAAAGCAAGGGAGCTCCTCCCCCCACTGAATGCCCGCTGCTCGCTCTGCTCTGTGACTGTTCTCACCGAGGAAGATCACACTACACTTAGGGCTGATTAAAACCTTGAAATTCAGTTATGAGATTACTGACCAGATACTGGAGCGGTCTCTTTCCACATTTGGGGGAAAAAGAGCACTTTCCGTGTGTGCTGGGAGCACATGGCTCCCCCCAGCATGGGGCTGCAGCCTCGCTCCTGCCCGCTGCATCCAGGGAACGGCACAGGAGCCACACGCACCGACTGCACCTGGCTGTCCTGTCTGCTCTCACTGGAAGGCACCGCTGTCCTGAGCAAAATGAATGGATGCGTCATGCTCTGTCCCACTTCTGCAGCGTCTCTTCCTTGCTTTTGTATTAATTTTAAAAAATAATTTAAGGAAAACTTAGAAACCACAGCTCACACCACAATCCTCCCGTACTTGTTGTATGCCCTTCTGGATCTGTTGAAATAGCATTAGCAGAGGTTTGTACCAGCTGGCTGATAACACCTCTGAAAAGCTGATGTAAATTGACAAGAAGATGCTAAGAGATGTGACTCAGGCTGCAAGCTGCAAGAGCACTGCGTCTGTGCTCTGTTGTCCTTGAAAGCAATTTCTGTTATGGGTACTTTGTGCTTATTATTACAGAAACCAAATTCACATAGTTGCAAATGATGCAAAGGTTTCTGTTGGTGATGGCTCCATCCCAGGGGTGTCCTTGGTCACCCCACACTCGGTCACCTCCCGCTGCAGCACAGCCTGCGAGCGTCGGGTGACGATGCTGAAGCTCGCGCTAATGCTGGAGATCAATCACTTGACTGAAAGATACACAGACACAGAAAACATGGTTTATACTTGTCATAGTCAAGGGTAAACTTGCAGCACTTGAGAAAGCTGCTCAGATAATTCTGAAAAGCAGACAGTTGTGCTAGCCTCAGTGTCTAATCAAAAGAAAAATATGTTGTCTGTTTAACAATACCAACTCCTCAAAGCAGTTAACCCACGGACGCCGATCAAAGGCATCTGAAGTTTGGCTAAGAACTTACATGATTGAAAACCCATGATGTAAATTTTAGTCATTGAAAAGTCAAGCTGAGCCATCAAACAAAAAATAGTGCCTCTATCCTGACACATCAGGGAACAGACATTGCGCTTTTCGGGTGATAAACAACCAGGAGCACCAGCTCTGATCACGAGAAATCCTCTCGCTTTGTGCTGCAGTCTGGTTCTGTCCATTGGGAAGTTCAGACAAACTTTATTTTAGGGCATTGAGAGCTGAAGGTCATGCTGCGTATCACCAGAATGAAAAATTTTATTTCTCACCAAAAGTGCTAGGATAATCCCTTTTGACTGACACTGCAGTTGTGCACACTGGATTAGAGATACCAGGTGGTGCAGAGTGGCAGATGCGATCTTCGAGCATCGGCTTCTGCTGCTGAGGACTAAGAACATAACGCATGGTAACCAGTGAGAACTGCTCCATCGACATTTCCTCCAAACAAAAATGTTTTAAATACTATCATTAATGGAAGCTCAAGAGGTGGGGGTGCAAACTCCTCACACCTGCACCCGCAGGCACCCCCAGCCCTCCCAGCCCCTTTGCTCTATCAGCAGGAGCAATTGGTATCTGAGTGGCCAACACTGCCCTGTTTGGAACTACACCTCTAAAAAACCAATGTTGCAGCTCTCTGGCCTCAGTGAAAAGAGCACCAAATGTAATTATTTCATCACATCCTAAGTCTCCAGGGAAGACCCAAGATTCTGGGGGATTTCACATGGATTAGCATGTATTAAACCATGACGAGCAAGGCATGCGGTGCCAGGGCAGAGCTTCCACTTCTGACTGGTGGGAAAAAGCCTTCCAAGCAGGCAGGTGATGTGCACATCTCAATGCAAAGAAGGTGGTGGGGTTCCCCTTTACCTTCACAGAAAGGACTGGAGACTGCAGCTCAGATATTTTTCCATCTTGAATGGTAAAAGCATCCAGAAAAAGAAGAAATACCAAAGCCATTTGCCCAGATCCTCACAAGTACTCAGACTTCCAGTGCCCTTTGCAGAAAGCCCAGGAAGAGCTGTGCACAGCTCTCTGGCAGCGGGCAGCCAGAGGTTGGGTGGAGCAGCTCAGCCCGTGCTCCTCGCTAACCACAGCTGCAGCGATCTCCTAGGGCTGCGACCTTTGCGTACAAACGCTGTCATAAGAACATGCTCAGAACAGATCTGTTTCACGTGTTCGTGGCCTATAACACAGAAAACATCTTGAGTGCACACAGCCAAATGAGAACCCTGGAACAATTTCCATATCTGCATTTTTGTCTTTGTTATAGTGACCTCCAGAGGTACGAGGTAACAACTGAAGTTCCCAGGCAGGAACTGGCACTTACTCCCACACCACCTGCGCAGCGACATGGCAGTTTCTGGGCTTTGTACAAGAAGAGGAAGATGGGAATTACACTGAAAAAATGATTTCAGAACGAAGCGCACACCCCACTCATGCAGCCTGCCCACCAAAGGAGCTCGGTGATTAAAGACACTGTTTGTTGGAAGGTGCTTCCACCCATGCGTTATCAGCTCTGAAACACAGAGCCCCGATGATGTGAGACTGCTGGAGGGCAGAAGAAAAGCAAAATACACAAAGCTGCCATCTCCCTCTTAATAAACGCTACGTTTGCTGAAGGATTAGAGCAAGGAGCATCATTCCTGCAGTCAGGCTGCAGCAGACCTGCTGCCAGCAGCACCGGGCAGCCCTTGGGTCTGGTCCTTGGCTGCCCTCACTGCCTGAGCACTATGCTGTGCAGCGCAGCAGGAAAGGAACACCCCTCCTCTTCCCCACCTTCTGACCTGCTGCTTCAGGCTGTGGGGTGCTGTGCTTCAGAAGGGTGCGTGCACCCCCCCCGCACTGCGCCCTGCTTGCACCCCCCTCCTCCCCCGGCAGGCAGCAGCCGCATCACTGCCTCGTGAGCCACCTCCTCCTTCCTCGGATAAATCCGTGCTGCGTCACCACATTTCAGTCCAACCTGAATCTCCACCAGCTCTGTTGTCATGTAATAAGAGGCTGCCAGCAGTTTCACAATTAACACACAATGTCTGGATGTGGTAAACAGCCCGCTACAAGACCAAACGGAGCTGTGTGTGTGCCGGGCTCCCAGCAGCACAGCTCTGCAGACCTGGCAGGGAGGCAGCGGCTGGGGACAGGGGCCCTGCAGACAGTGCTCAGCCGGAGCTGCATGCAGGGGTCCTGGCAGCAGGGGCAGTGCCAAGGTCCTGAGGTGTGTGGGACTCCCACCACCGCTCCCGCTCGGATACCGGGCAGCACCATGAGCGGTAACGGCTGCTGCGATCAGGAGGAGATGGAAGCATGGATTTGTTGCGTTTACTAACCCAGATTCTATTGCCTAATAGACTTTCCCATCTCGGATGGTGTTTATAAAGAACATTACGCAACAACTCATTAAATTCTTCATAACTGCAGTACTTTACTCCAGTTTAAATTGCAGACATTGCCGATTTTTATGCAAACAAATACTTTCTGAACAACTTTGAGCTCCCATGTACACTAATTAAATCTGTCACATGCACAGCGGAACCTTAAATTATATTTGCTCAATCCTTCAGCAGCAAATGGTGCTTTGAGCTGAGTACACGATGAATGAAATTGCATTCCTTGTCCTGCTTAGGGGAAAGGATGGGGAGCTCCTCCAAAGCACCTTAAAAGCCAGTTCTCTGCAGTTGGTTGGAAGCCCCTGCCTGCCTGCAGGGGATGTGCTGCTTCACGGAGGCACCACGGACAGAGTCAATGGGAACAACCCTTACTACAGTAACGTGCTCTGTGCTTGCCATGGCCACAGCGCAGCCCTGATTGCCCCGTGGCTCTGGGAGACCAGCATGCATTATCCGTCAGGAGAGACACAGCTAGAACACAAACATCCCTTCACTTTCTATCACTGAGCCACAATCCCATTGCGTTTTAAGCACCTGGAATGCTCAGGTTGCTTTTCTCTGCAAAGCACTTAGTGCAGGTTTGCCCAGAGCCTCCCATGTCCCCGGAGCTGCTGCACAGTGAGCAGCCCCAAGCCGGGGATGCAGGGCTGTCCCACCAGGCAGCACTGCTCTGCACCCCGTGTCCAAACAATCCTTTCAACTCCAACATATTTTTAGACATCCCATTAATATTTAATGAGACAGCCCACAGCAAGTTAGATAGCATAGTAATTAATTTTTAACTGGTGACATTTATTACAGCATGTAACTGCTACCTAACTTGCTGTGGGCTATCTGGATAAATGTCAGTTAAATATCTAATAATTCCTTACAACTCCGTATGAGCATAAAAAAAGAAAAAGCACCCTGTAATTATCCATTATTTGCAAAATTTAATTGAGATTTTAATTTTGGCATTTAGGTTTCTTTGTCACGTGTCCCTGCCTCAGCCTCTGAGGCTAAGTGATTTTTGGTAATTCATACATTGATTAATTTAGCTTCATCTCACATTTAAACCCCATGCCCACGCCACAGAGGGGAAACCCTGAGCGGTGCTGCAGCAGCGTGGGATGGCAGCCAGCAGCCAGGGGATGGAGCAGGGACAGCAGCCAGGGGACCCCACACCAGCCCAGGCCTGAATGAGGGGCTGCATGTGGTGCCCTGCACATTCCCACTTTGTAGGCCCAGCTCTTTGAGAAGATTTCATTTCTGGCTGAAGTTCCCTGTATCCTGGTCCCATCCCAGAGGTGAGCATCCTGGGTAAGGGCGAACAAACTCCACTTTAATGCCATCTCGGAAGTTCTGAAACTCAGTCAGATTTTCGACACAACAGTTCTCAAATAAAGTTTCTACGTTCCCCACAAAGGGAGAGATGAGAGATGGCCACGTCCCCACAGTGAGCGGACTCTGCAGCGCTGCTAACACAAACCCGCGAGCTCTGGCGGGTCCCTGCCGCGAGGCACAGCTCTGCTGCGGGGGGGTCACTGCCAGGAACCTGACCCCCGGGAAGCAGCGCACCCGGCCCCTTCCAGTGTCTGCCTCAGCACAGCAGCGGGCTGAACGCCGTCCTCCAGAGGTGCCCATTTCTTCCTCCTGTCCATAAAAAGCACAGGACGTGGCTCGGACACGGGCACCTGACAGCAGGCCTCGGTTCCTCACACCCTGACCTCAGGGTAAGGCCATTCTGAACAAAAGATTTTTGCTTTGACAGCCACTTAAGATTTTAAATAGAAGAAATACTTCAAATCTATAAAAAAAATTGCACTTTGCAGAAGTTCAGAGAGGCTTTCTTACAAAACCAATATGAAGAGTTTCTGTGCCCAAGCACACAAACCAGGAAGATGTACACCTAAGAACATCTACAAATTCTTTTTTTCCAAAAATATAATTGTGTGCAAAAACCTGTCCATTTAGGCTGCATTTCTATTAGAAAAGGATTTAAAATCTTTTCAATGGAAAGTTTGACTGGGGGCACAAGACAGCTGCAAAAACATAAAACGAACACGCTGGAGACGGCTGCGAAGTGGCCCAGTTTAAGGCAGGCTCATCCCTGATCAAAAAGGCAGAGAGGTGAGCACAATTATCACACGTCTGCTACAGAGGTGCCATAGGAACTGTAATCAAAGGGTTTCGGTGCGAGGCAATGAACAGAGGAAAAGCAGCCCAGGAGTGGCGGCCCTGGCTCCATTCCCATCCCAGGCAGCGTGGCCGTGCTTCAGAAGCCCTCCTCTCCCCCCACAGCCAGCTAAGCAGCCTTTGAGGCCTCCTTCAGCTCCTACAAGGTTTATTAGCCCCAGATTACCCAAACGGTTTGAAACAAACCGGCGACTTAAACACTTCCTTCCACTGAAACAAAACAAAAGCCACCACAGGATCCATTCATCTTCCCTACAATAAAAATGATGTATACCCGCAGCACTTGGTGAGATGGAGTTTACTGTGATTATTCCCCTTCTCCCGCAGCGCCCCGTCTCCCGCGGCCCCCCCGAACACAGATGCCATTTGGAAAGCAATCATTAGCTCAGGCAGCGGGGAACGCTTCCCATCCCGTCATTTATCAGCTGCCTACGGAGAGGCGAGCCGCCTGCTCCAGATCATCTCCAAGCACCGAGGGCACCCACGTCCCCCAGACAAAAAGTCAAGATTGCTGGACGTGCACTGCATCCCCAGCACCTGCAGGTGTGCTTTTTCATTAATGTGCAAAATGAGAAAAAAAAAAAAGCAGGAGAGGGTAATGTCTTGGCCTTCAAATCATGCTGGCACTGTGATGGTGAAGCAGGAGTTGAACTCTTTCTGACTAATTAATTAGTGCTGACAAAGGACAGCCCAAGTCAGTGCTAAGCAGGTGCTACGTGCAGGAGCTGTTTCTCTCTGGCAGCCCCAGGTAACGGGGCAGAGCTGGCATTACAGCCAGCACCCCAGGCGATGCTGCAGCCAAGAGGACAGCGCAGCGAAGCTCAGCTCGGATCTGGGCAGTGCTCAGCACCAGATCCGGGCTTTGGGGCTCCTCCCAGCGCTCCCAGAGCTGCCTGCTCCACGCTCCCTCACCTGAGAGGATGTCCCCTGCCCCCCACAGCTGGAGGAGAGCTCCGGCACCTCCGAGGTGCGGGCAGCAGCACCCGCTCTGCACCGCGCTGCTCACACCTGATCCCACGTCCTGCCTTGCTGCTAACGGGGCCCGCAGCATAAAAAGCCATTGAGGCTTCATGGAAAATACACTGCTCGGGAAACAACTCTGCTTGTACATCATGCATTTTCCTGTCATTTTTATTCCCTTGGTATTTTATTACTGAGGGATATTTGCATGAAAATAGAATCTTTGTTTCATAAGAATTCATCTGCTGCTGCTACCCTGGTCCTGGAGGAATTTACGGTGAATGAGCACTCTGTATTTCTCATGTTCTCACACACAGAAAATGCCAATTATTTAAATTATTGTATCTTCTGGAGGCTTAATTTCCCACCATGAATCTCCCATTCAATCAATGCCACCGAAATCTCGAAGGCTTGAGCGGGGAGCAAAGCTCTGGAAGCAGCAGTTGTGCGATCCCGATGGTGTTGGGCTGGGGCTGGGGCTCCAGGAACTCTGCCTTCACCTCCTGCAAGGCAATGGTCACAGGGCCGGGGCTGGCAGGAAACATCAGGAGCTTGAAGATGGGGCATTGAGAGGAGGGGAAGTTCGGGCTCTGAGCCTGCTGTCCTCCTGTCAGAGCAGCAGCACGGCCTTCCTGGGGGACGCCTGAACCCAGAGGGCAGTGGGTGTGAATGAGCACGTTCGTGTTTTTCATAAAAACTGATTACTTCGGGGAGACTGCCTGCAACAGCACACTGCTCACGTTTCAGTCCTTGGAGCTTTAATCAAAATTTGCTTTGAGATGGTTTTCAAAATGTTCACAGAAATATTGTATTTTCCAGGGGCTATAGGAAGAATATTTGCAATTGAAAAAAGCAATAATGGTTTTGGAAACTAACGTAATGCAACTTTCAATTAAAATTTTTGGTTTAAGACCCAGGGACTGCTTAAAGAGGAAACCACGCTTCACAGGGGCGGTGGAGGTCTGGGTGCCCCGAGCACACCCCCAGCACACTGGGCCACGCTCCAGAGGGAGCTCAGCAGCCACGGGGCCTTCCCACCGCTCGGGGACTCACCCCACAAGGTCTGCTCCCCCACGCTGCCTTTCAGCTGTGCCTGCAGAGCCTGGCTGCTGAGCTCCCAGCCAGCTGTTCTGCCCTCACCCTGCTTTGGGTGGATTCCCCTACAACAGAAAGAAGCCGTTTTTTGTCCTCAAAGGCAAAGACACAAGCTCTTAGGCCAGAAATCTGAGTAAATCTGATGGAAACCTCAGTCTGCAATATTCCTGAACAGGCATTTTGTTCTCTTCTCCTTATTTAATTGAAACAAATGTATCCACTTAAATCTACATATCTTCCAAATTTTCTAATGCCTCCTGTAATTCATGTCAATCTTTTATCACTTGAAAAACAATCAGGTTCTTTACTTGCCTAATTCTGTTTTGCTTGCTCTCGGGCAATTTAGACCCTGAACCGTCAGCTCATGCACATGTTCATTACCCTCATCCATTTAGCTGCTTGGGCAGCTGTGCTATTTAATGGAGCTGAAAAAGCTGCACGAATGCTCCCTTCCAATGCAAGCTGTAGGGAAGGAACCTGCAGGGTTTGCCATGGCAGAAGCAGCCCACCCAGAGGCAGGGAATGAGCAGCAGAACCACGCTTATCTTCTGTTTGAGGCTGCAAGTCCTCGGCCTTCCTGTTTAGGTTTCCCCATCTCCATGTGTCAGCTGAGAGTGAGGAAATCTCACTTCTGATTAGAGACGAGCGCAACTTCTCTGCACAGAAACAGGAACAGAGAGTAATCCAAAAGTACTTGCAAAGGGGTTTTCGAGCTGTTTCACAATTCTGGCATAATTGACACACTTGGTCAGATGAAAATATTAAGCCAAATGTATCAGAGTTGAAGACGATCAGCAGAACGAACCTCTCCCTGACCACAGAGCAGCAGGCAGTGAACCCTGCCCTGTGAAGCGCGGCTCTGTGTGAGCAGAGCGCGGGGGAGCCGGGTCTGCGCGGACCCTCCTGCAGGGCTGGGCTCCACGCCGCGCTGCCCTCGCCCAGGGGCTGCCCTGCACTGCAGCTGGGAGCTGTGCTCTTCAAAACCTGCACCTCTGTCCTGTAAGGAAGAGTGAGCCAGAAAACACGTGGAGCTCCCTGCAACATCTTGCTGACTTGCAGATGGAATCAAAGAGCCGCACAGTCCCAGGAGGCTGCCTCCGGGCCTCCACTTGAATGAGACTGCACAAACGAAGGGCTAACAAACCCCAATTAGCACACAGGAGCAGCTCCCAGCAAGGCAGAACACACAGGAGTTTGTTTACAGTGGTATGGTGTAAACTAATAGTTAAAAATCTGCTTCTGTTCTCGTTCCTTCCAGTTGAACAGACCGCGGCCTTGTCCTGTTTTCCCTTCAATAACCAAATCGAGCATGAAACCAACTGCAGAATTATGCATACTGCAGAAAAAGACATGAAACTGAACACAGCCACTGGCAGTATAAAAAGCAGTTGGGCCACAACTCACTGATAGGCCAGAACTCACATAATTAGACACGGTTTGTTTCAGGAGGGCAGGAGGCACTCGCCCCACAGCACTGCGGGGGTTCGGCCCAGCCCCGTGGCTCTGCCCTGCTGATCTCCGGCCCGCGGGGCTGAGGTGAGCCTTGCAGCAGGCCTAACCTTTCCAAAGGGCACTCCCCTGCCACGCGCCATTTCCAGCACTTTGCAGCATGTCCCAGAGGACCGGGAGACGAGGCTGCGTGAGCAGTAACCTTTGAAAGCTTCTGAGGCTGCTGGGCCCACGGATTACAAAACAGTTGGCCTCACCCTTGGAAAGGCAAACACACCAAGAAAACAGAGATCTGAGCAGGCATCAGCTAAAAGGGACCGAGGTGTTTTCTGTCACTGGGCTCTGTATGATTTACACAAAGGAATCACCATTTTCTGCTGGAGAGCGTGCAGCCCTGGTGCCCTCAGCTGCGGGAGGCAGCAGGAAGGAGGCCCTGCCTCCCCTTCCCACCTCGGGGCGAGGGGCGGCGTGAGGGGAAAGCCTTTCTCATGGAGCCGGGGGGAAGACGCACGTGGTTTTCATTCTTGGGGCAGGGGTGGGGGGAGCAGGAAGGCTTTCATCAGACCTTCTCTATTAAGGGAGATCGCAATAACCAGAGAACTGAGATGTTTTTGCTTCTGGCAAAACCAAGCACAGACCTGAGAATTTATCAGGCTGTAAAACCCTTACTGTGGTCTTCAATTATGTTATTTCTGAGAGTGAGTTCCAAGGGTGGAAATATGCACGTTCGTTTTCAAACATGGTGAAATCTGACGTCATAATATCATTTGCCAGACTCCTTTCGGAACAGATGTGGAAGTTTGCAACTGCAAAGTGTTATTTAAGAGAAGAAAAAAGCTCCTTATGTGTTACTGCGCTGAGAGTGAGCCCTGAGCAGACAGAAGCTCCCATACACTACACCCCATAAATATTTCTCAAACACCCTGACGTCTCAAAACAGCAGACTGAGCTCCCAGCCGGGTCTAACGGAGGTCAGCACCTGAACAAAGCTCTCAGCAGAGCACTGGGAGTTGCAGGAGAGGTACGTGCAGGGCACCAACCCCCAGAGCCTGCTCTGGGTCCCCCAAAAGCATGGCAGCAGGACCTCCTCCAGCCTCACCCTCCCCAAGGTCCCAGCTCCCCGCAGAATCATAGAATCATAGACACACAAGGTTGGAAAGGACCTACAAGATCATCCAGTCCAACCGCCCTCCTACCACCATCCCTACCCACTAAGCTACTAAATCCTGTCCCTTAGCACCTCATCCAGACACTTCTTGAACAGTGCCAGGGACGGGGACTCCACCACCCCCCTGGGCAGCCATTCCAGTGCCTGGCCGCTCTTTGAGATGAAAAGTTTTTCCTTATATCTAATCTAGATTTTGCCCCCGTGGGGCAATGCACTCGCCACTGCCTTGGGGAAGCTCTGAAGGTGTCGGATGGGAAGGGCACAGCACTGCAGAGCTGGGAAAGCTTCCTCCCACCGCAACACCTAGAGGGGAAAAGACCCTCACCAGAGCCCAAGGAACCTCCGTGGACGGTCACCCCCGGCCACCAACCCCTGGGATACCCACACACCTCACATGGACCAGACTCAATATAAACATGGGGCTGTCCTGACAGCTCAGGGCTGGGAGGGTCAGAAATGTCTGCACAGTGGCACGGGGTAACAGACTGAGTACAGCTCAAGGTATTTCCGTTGCCTTCAATTTCTATTTGTTGTTTCCAATGACGAAAGGCTGCACACATCCTTGCTGAAAGCTGTCCCCTTCCTTTGCTTGTGATGCTAGTTTATTTCTCCAAAGGAAATGCGGCACCAGGGGAATGTGTGAATACATGAGCATCGGAATAAACGTACGCGTAATTCACCAATTGATATGAAAACTGCTAGGAGCCTATCGGTTCTGACAGTGATTTCCCCAAGGCTATCCAATTATAATACAATGAACTAGAACTACTAAAAACCTAAACGTGAGTGTCTGTATGGATGATACAGAAACAAGCCTTAAGCCAGAATTAAAAAACCATGCATGCAACACACAGATACCAGATGACTTGTAAAGGTGAGGACAGAGCAGAGCTGCAGAGGGGCTGCCTGGCACCAAGCACAGCACAGCCAGCTCGGCAGGGCTGCTCAGAGCTGCTGCAGGGAACCATCCACATGAAGCACTCATTAGCAGCACTCAACTCTTCCTAGTCAAATAGAGTGCAACCGAAAGCCAAGACAAGCGGCAAAACAGGAAAAAATATTTAAGGAATGCACTTTCAGTATCTTGGGACTTTCCACGGTTTTCCCATGGGTATTTGCAGGCAGTTCACACGGATCGCTGGGCTCCCTCGGCTTCCAGTGGTGACAGGCCTGGTTTCATATCTGGGATCTTCACTGCTCCACATCATTCTAACCTCAGCCCTGTGCCAGGAGGGCCGGCCACAGCCCAGCCCAGCACAGCCCTGCCAGGGAGCTCTGTCCTTGCAGGACCCCACCTGATGCCGGGGCTGTTTTCTCACTCTGGAGCAGGAAACAACTGGTTTTCAAACAAAGGATTTTCTGCCTGAACTCAGCCCCAGCCTTCCCTGCACCTGATTGTGCTAATCACTTCACCTGGTGCTAATCAGCCCAATGAAGTGTTCCTCATTGTCATAAATCACTCAGTTTAACAAGGATTGCCATGGAATTCTGCCACCAGCACCATAAATCCACAGAACACATTCAGAAGCATTTGCCAGTGGCAGAACCTGAAGGGTAAAATATTGCCTCGTTCATCCTCCCTCACCACACAAAGAGCACTGGAGAGGGAGCTAAGGCCTTTGTTGATTTAAATTGTGTACATAGTCTAATGCAAAGATTTATTTTTGTAGATTTTTATGCAATGAGAAGATGCCAAAAGCTAAGATAGAGCTGTCCCTTAGGCTGCTGTGCCTGACGATAGCTCCCAGGGCACAGCGCTGCGTACCTGGCCCTTAGAGCAGAGCCAGGCTCACGTGTTTCTGCTCTGGGCAGCTGCACACCCCAAACATTGAGATACAAGGAAGGGTCAGAGGGCGATGTAGGTGACAGCTCTACCCATCCTCCAGTAGGGATATCAGAACTTTTTATATAGCCAAGAAACTGCTGTAAAAGCTCAGGTATCAGCAGACTTCTTCCTCCCGCCTCCCCCCTCCCCCAATCTGCAGCCAAGCAAAAGAGTTACTAAGGAAATGACTTGTTCTAAATATCTGTTCTACAGAAATATTTCCTCTGATGAGGAACTGACATTTTCTTTGGGTCAGAGCAGCAGCTTTATCTTTGCTCATCCTTGGTTAATTTTTTGTTTGTATGCACATATTTTAAACGGTGAAACCCCTGTTGGCTATCAAAGCGCTCCGCTGGGTCCCCACGTGCCCCAGGCGTGTTTCTGAGCCATCCCCGCAGCACAGCAGCTCGGGAGCAGCCCAGGAGCTGCCCCACAGCTCGGCACAGCAGTGCAGTGGGCTGGAACTCACTTTGAAGCATTAGGAGGGAGCTGCCCTGCAGTCAGTCCATTTGAGGATATAAAATATCTACAGATTAAATGGATGTGACTAAGAATAGACACAAAATATCACTTTGATTCTGCTCTTAGATGGGGAATTTGCTTGTGCACCATTGCCAGGAGACCATGTTAATTACGTACTCATGCAGAGTGGAGCTTGCTCAAGTCACATGCGGTGGTCTCAGAGGGAGCCTGCCAATTGCAGCCCAGCACTAACAGGATGCCAGCGTGCCCTGCACACAGCCCCAGGGCACACAGAGCCCCCAGGGCACCCCTCAGGCTCAGAGGCACTGCTGGGTGGGCAGGGGAGTGGGCAGCACCAGTGGCTTTGGTCACAGCATTGGCACGTTCCAGTGCACGATGAAGGGACTTCTGCTCCTGAGAGTGGGGATTCATTTGGATGTTTGTTTCCATGCTTCAGCCACAGAACGTATCTGTGCCAGTGCTGTGGGAAAAGGGACTGGGACTTCATGCAGTCCCCAACTAACCAGCACAGGTTTGCTCAGCTCCCAAGCACAGTGCCAAGTTTTCTATCAGATTGCACCTGGAGTCAGGAAAAACAAGGATGTGTCTTTTCCACCCTCCATCCTCAGTTAGAGATGCCATTCTGATGTGAGCTGAGAATTACCCTGGTATTCAAGCAGAGCAATAGGCATCTTGTTTCTCCCAAGGTGCGCTGACTTCAGCATAAAAAGGATCAAAGCCTTTGGAGTAACGGCAGCCAGCGCTGCCTGTACCAAATGCTGCAGCCGGACACAGGTGGAGCAAGCTGCAGATGACATTTGCATCTTTTTGCCTGTGACAGCAAAAGGAGGTCCTGCTGCCAAACATTTTAAAGTCATTTAATGCCACAGAAGAATTCAGGATTAAAAGATAAAAGTTGTCAGCCCAGTGTTTTAAGCCTGCCCTGCCTACCCTCCTGCTGCCTGCAGTACGGCACATGAAGTGCCTGCAGCGATTATGTTTCCTAAGCATGGAAGACGTGGCAAAAAATTGATTACACGGTGATAATAGGAATATGCTAGCTGTTTAGGTGTCAAATGAAACATAATTCTGAAGAATATTTTTGCCTTTAGAATAATACATCATCCCTCTAAACTGCCACAAGCTCCCCTGTTATTAATACTCCTCAGAATGACTACAATTGAAATGATAATGTGTTTCTAAATTAATATTGCATCTTCCCATTTCAGTATCTGATGAGCTGTATCAAAACTTCATTAAATCACTCCCTTTTGCCAGCTTCAGCTCATAATCAGGCCTGAGACGCACATCTGTGCTCACATCGGTCTGTGTTCTGAGCCATGCACTGGCTCTGGCCGGTGAAATCCAGTGCACGATGAACTGTGTTAATGGGGCAAACAACAGAGCTGCTGTGGTTTTCAAAATAGGGAATCTGACTGCCAAACAAGTATGAGATACAAAATTAGCAGACTTAACACGACAACTTCCATCAGCTGAGAGTTTCCCCTTTTCTCCCTCAGTGCTTCAGGAAGTTACTGCATCTCTCCAGGAGCTCCATCTTAGAGCTGATGTTCTCAGGACTGCTTCCCCCAGGGCTGCCAGCCCCATCCCTGCCATCCGGGGACCCCACACAGGGGTCGCGCCAGGCACCCCCTGCCTCGCGGGCAGCAGCGCTCCCTGCTCCCCCAAAGCCGAGCCCTTACGGCTGCCTCAGATGTGAATGCTCAACGACATAATTCAGCTGAGGGATCAAGCTAACCAACTTCCCCAGGCATACCATTAGGTCAGAGTAAATTAATTAGAAAGCAACTTCAATACTTGTAAAATTTAAATCCCACAGCTACCGTGGCCAGGCCCTGCTCTCCCCTCGTGCTTTGTTTATTCTCTAAGCTGACTGTAATTAAGCTGTGTGTGCCAAGCCAGGACTACACCTACCTTTCAAATTAAAAGAGCCCCTTCGGTGCCTGCTGATAGATGCAGCTAATTCATTTAAATTCTCATTTCAGAAGAGACATTTCAAGTTTGGAACTTAATTACTCGGTCAGGGCCCAGGAGCCCACGCACTGCGCAGCGCAGTGGCTGTGACAGCCACGTCCCCACCCGCGGTGCCCCCATCCCAACACAGCCCTCCCTGCTGGGGCTTCCCCCTCACAGCAGCTCGGCCCTCTGCTCCCACATCAGCTCCATCTCCTGCTGTGAAGCCTCCAGGGGAGGCAAATCCAGCAGCAGCTCGGAATGCTGAAGCCCAGCCCGCATTCCCTCAGCAGCACCCAGCACCGGTGACAGAAACATGCACAGCGGGGGGAACGCCAGGAATTCACAACCAGTGACTACAAGCACTTAACTTTTCTCCTGCATGTAAGGCTTTACTTATCTTTTCCAGAAAGAAATCCCAGGAATGAATTTCTTTAAAGGCAAACGCCACTGATGCACTCGAGTTCCGCCCTTCGCCCCCAGCAACGCTCAGGGGAGCTCGGCTTTGCCGTTCAGGGCTGAGCAGGCCCCATCAGCTCTAAGCAGAAAAGCCATAAATCAATTTGTAGCAAGGACTAGAAAATTGATTTTTTTTTTTTTTAAGTTGGTGTATAATGGCAGTTCATGGAATGGGACAGACTCTGGAAAAATGGATCAACTGTTAATTTGCATTAATGAGCCTTAACTGCGTTTACCAGAAAGCGATAAAGAAACCCTGCACTAGGCTCAGCCTCCAGGGACAGCACGGCCCCCAGCACGGGCAGCCCAGACCCCACCTGGCACCTCCAGCCTTTGAGGGGACACTGAGCCCACTGCTGGGCTGCTACAGCTGCTGCATTCAAAGCCCCTCCTCAGGAACCACGGCCGCAGGTTTCCCAAATCATCCAAATCCAGGAGCTCCCAAGCAGGCTGGATGTTTTCATTTTGATGGCACTTCTCAACACCTAGGTTCTCGAAGCCAGGAACAAGCAGTATTATGTTCTTTCTAGGATGAGTTTGCACTAAAACGTGAAGCACCAGAGCTCGCCTCCTCTAGAGGATATTTCACTTGCCCCTTTGTAAGGTATTTAGGCCGTTGAATCGTGACTTTTATAAATTGAGAGGACAAAGGAATTGTTAAAATACATGAAAACAACTGAAATGCACAACGAGGAAAGCACATGGGAAGTGTGGCTGCAGCAGTGTTACATAAAAAGATTTAATGAGATCTGTAGGAAAAGCATCAGACAAACTCAGCAACTCAGCTACAGCATGTTTTAGCTCGCTTGCTCATTAAACAGGTTGCACTGGGACTTAAACTCATTTTGTCACTTTCTGTGAATTGTAGCCCTACATTCTGTGTATTCCTCCCCGTTTTACACACACTCCTCGACTCCAGGTCGAGGTAGCAGTTAACATTAGGTCAGAGCAGCCAACCCAAGAAGCTCAAGGCTTTAAATGTTTAAGTGTTCTTTAAACATCCAAGCATTATTCATGTTAGGATTCAAGCACCACAAGCAGCTCTGATGCTTCTCTCACACTGCAAAACCTGGATGTGCAGGAACCTGTAACCGCTCAGCGAACCACGGGTGTGCCGGGGAGCTGAGCTGGAGAGGCTGGAAATGCACTGAACTGGCACTAAGCAGAAACTTGAGGATGAATTTAAATGCCACTGAAATAAGAAGTGGAAAAAAAAAAATCAATTTCTGAAATGAAAAGAATTGTTACAAAACAAAGTAAAATGACAGATCAAAAACATAACTGCACAAACAAAAAGTAGTTTAGTTTGGCTTTTAAGAAATTCCACACTCCGAGGTCTACTTTTATCCAAATCCAACTTTTTTCGTTTGTTTTTCCCCTAAAAAGTTACACTCACTAAAAACAAACTATTGCTTAGGTCTAAATGGACACCCTGAGATCCATTTCCACCCCCTCCTGCGAACCACGTCACGGAGCCGCTGCTCAGACCTCAGCTGCTGGGGAGAGGAGCTCTGAGCAGCAGCAGCAGCCCAGAGCGTGCTGGGAGCGGAGCCGAGCGAGGAGCAGGGACACGGGGACAAGGCAGCGCTCAACTTCGCTAAGGAGGAACAGTTGTCAGCACACCAACGGAGGCAGCGATTTGAGGGGAGTGGATGGTAATTTTCCCCCGTGGTACCCAAATTACAGCTTTTACACATCCAGGATAATACCACCCAGCTGCTCAGGCTGGCCAGTGTGGGCTGCCAGAGAACCCACTATTAGCGCGTTAACGCATGCACGGTTACACCCACCGTCACTGCGGCACAGTGCTCAGACCTGCCCGGGTCAGCTCAGCTCACGGCCTCACCCCCAGTCCCCCCAGCTCAGGGAGCTGGGGCTCAACAGGGCAGACCCTGCCCGCACCCAGCTGCCTCCGGCCCTGCCAGGCCCCCTCATCCTGGGGCATCCCCTTTACCAACCCACACAGCTCTGCCGTGCCAGAGCTCAGCCTTAGGAGCTAGTTCTGAGCCACGCTCATGTGCACGACAGCTATTGAGATTTTAGATCGACACGTGATCCTGCTAACTGAGAGCAATGCGTTCTTACACCCCAACGTTACAAACCACCTCCCCCTCAGCAAAGGTTCCTCACGTGCTTGTGATGGGGACACAGATGGGTTTTTGAGGAACACCTCTGGAAACAGAGGGGCAGATCTCTGACTGCAGAGCTGTGCTGGAAGCAGCATACACCAGCTACCCAGCAGCTTGCAGTTCTCTCTGCCACAATCCAGCGCTGGAGAAAGGGCTTTTTTTTCCCCTTAAGGGGCTGGCGTTTGCCTTGCTGCTTCCCCAGGAGCTGCTGCAGCTCCACGCTTGGAGGTAAGCACATGGGGCCAAAGCCACTCAGCTGGGTGGGCCCTGAGCTGCCGCACAGCACCCAGGGTGCCCTGCAGGATGGCTCCAGGACTGGGGCCTGGGCACAGCCACCCGCTGCAGCGCTGCCCAGGGAACACTGGCAGGGTGTGCTGCACAAGGACTACAGAGTTGTGTGATGCCAGGCTTTGTTCCACGATTCATTATTCTGAGCTGCTGAATAATTCAGCACACAGGATTAATGGCATATGCCACTGCAACACAACCCATATGGAAGCTGGATCCCTCAGGAAGAGCTCTCTCCAGAGGTGACAGCACGTCTCACGGCCCACCAGGCTCGTGCTGTGCTGGGGGCATGGGCTTCTCTGCAGCACGAGAGCTGGGAAGGCACAGGGTGCTGGGGGCCTCACCCCCCCCCGGCTGCAGCAACAGGGCAGGGTCTGAGCATGGAGAGGGGTGGAGGGGCCGAGCTCTCCCAACCCAAAGCAGAGCCATGAGTCAAGCAGCAGCAGAGCTCTGGTCTCCTCCAAGGCATTGAACAGTGCAGCGCTGAAAGAGCAGCAGAGGACATGCTTCGACCAACTGTTCTCTTCCCCACGGCCTGTCAGTGGTGACAGCTTTATTCTTCACTCACTTTTCCAGGCAGATTTCTAACATTTTAATCTAAAAAAAAAAAAAAAAGCAGTGACATACAGAGGTACCTCCTTATACGTCTTTCTCACTATTGCACAAAGCACAACTGTGTATCAGCAATGCTCCTTTCTCTCCTCTGCTAAGCCAAGCAAGAGGAAAGCCGTGCCACCTTTCTACTGCCATCAGTGATACTCATTCTTTAGCATCACTGAGACTGATCAATTCTTTATCCAACAAGAAAGAAAATAGCCATGCTCCCTATATATCAGAGAAAGGTAAACATTTTTATTGTAAATACAGTACTTTAAAAGCTGCTGGAAGGAAAGAGATCATGTTATATGATGCCACTTCCAGGAGAAGGATTATCAGCTGAGGGTGTCAGGAGTTAACAGCTAAGTGTGGGGAAAACAGACACAGGAAGATTGGCCACAGCAGGACCAGTCCAGGGCACAGGGGATGAGTTCAGTTCTGACTGACATCAACACGCTGCATTTTAAGTTAGCTTGGAACCTTACGGGACACCAATTGCTCCAAACAAATGCCTGCACCTTTTGTAAGTGTAGAAGCCTTCCTGCTTCTCCAGAGAGCTGACCTATGCCGTATCACCACACATTTGTAAGTGTAATAACATAGTCAAGCGGTTCTTGGGAGGATCTGCTGATCTGAACATTGCTTTAGACCTTCCTTATGCAGGGAGGATTTCTGCCATTGGCAAAGAGGAAAGGACTCAGCCCTGAAGGGCAGGCAAGGGGGTGTGTGCTGGGTGCCCATGGGCTCTCTGGTCAGTCAGACGCAGGGATGCAGCGTGCACTGGACCTACAAACTTGGGAACAGAACTAGTACTGGCATCTTCCCATATCCTAATCAATAATAATTGAACAGAAGGTGATAACCAATTCAGAAGATAGAGATCTCACTGAATTAAATTAACATGTACAGAGTAATCAACATTCATTAAGCCAATTTAGTCAAGTGATGACCTCAGCAGCTTTTAATCATATACTTAAATGTCAAAATCAATATGTAGATTTAGTGTAAGTCTTTTCCAATTATATCCCATTAAAAATTTTAAAGTAAATAAATGTAACGGAGTCAGCTATGTCCGATGAATACAAATACAAAGCCCCAGGGCAGCCAGCTATTAGCACCAGCACCACACACCTGTTGGCATGGAGTGACGAGGGCTGTTTGCTGCTCGGGAGCACGGGCTTGCTCCTCTCCCCAGCCCCACGCTTACAGAAGTGGCTGCAGGGATTCTCCATGTCCTGCTGCCTATGTGCCTCCATTGCTTCTGTTAATTGTCACTGGAGATAGCTGCAGATGTGTCACATTTGTCACTGTGGTTGACACTACACCATTTTCCTCCCTTCTGCATTTGTTGCTACATTACCTGCGAATCTCACCCCCGAGACTGGAGGAACTGTGAGCTTCCCGTAGAAATAAGATTTGTAAGTATATTTCCTAAGTAAGAAACATGGCTTTGAACCATGTGCAGCCCCAGTGCGGCCAGAAATCCTCCACGGGCTGCCCTTGTGCAAGCAGCGTGCAGGGAGCCAGCCAAGCGTTCCCACAATGAAGGTCTGCCCGGCTGCGGCCCTGGTCAGCACAGCGGGGTGGCAGCCGGCCCCGCAGGCGCCTGTGTCAGAGGAGATAACAGAGCAGCCGCTTTTTTCTTCCTGTCCTATTATTTAGGGTGATTGCAGGGCTGAGCAGTCTGACAGGTAAACACTGGCAATATCTCGATAGCATCACAGCAGAGATGAGGGGAGCACTGTGCAGGCGGCACAGAGAGTGGTGCGGGACGGAGCGATGCCAGGCTACAGCGCTGACCCTTGCTGGGAGCCCCAGCCCCACTGCACAGGCAGACCTGCTACCTAGGAGGAACTGTAATAAAGGTGAAGGAAGAAAATCAAAGTGATACAATCCAAAAAGCATACAGATTTTCTTAGAAAGATGAGCAGGAGTTCAATGTCATTAGCCCTTTGCATTGCCAAAAGCACATACACACGCATCTCCCCGGGTTGTGCCTGTCGGGGCAGGTGTCACCCCGCTGCCATGTGCCCCTCGCAGTTTGTGGGGAATGGGCTGCTGCACTCCCTGCAGCTCGGGCAGGACCTGCACCTCCGTGCCTCTCCACCTGACAGCACAAGCACTGCACCAAGTGCTTGTCAAGCTTGTCACCACCTGCTTCTTGCAGCAGAACTTCAGCAGATTTATGGCACACCTGCACATTTCACCACCCCGCTGCACAGGCTGGGTTCCTAGGAAGGCAGGTGCAGGCTTGCACGAGGGCCAAGGACCCAGAACGAAGTTGCACCACCAGTGCCAAGAAGCCCGGCCTTGGCAGATGTTCCTGGTGTCACAGCGAGAAGCTCCAGACCCCATTTCTATTCCTGGACGGAACGACATGAACAAGTCCTTGCAGTTTCACCTTCCTATAACCTCCTGCATCTTCCCCTGCAAAAACAAATTCCCTGGCTTTTCTGCTGTAGAAGAGTGCACCCAACATTGTGGATAATTTTATTTGTGGGGCAGCCATTTGAACACAGCAAGCAGATGAAAGAAGGAGATGAGGACAGTGGGTCAGCACGCAAGCTGTGCTCTGCACCAGAGCTCTTGGTGGTTAACTTATCAGAGTTCTCATCAAAATGTCCCTTATGTGGGGAATAAATCTGCTTTAATGTATCATACCTATTGCTAACTCACAGAACTGAAAATCTCATTTCATGGGCTCCAGGTTTACCAGATTACAATTCCACTGCAGGGAGTTTAAGTAATACAAACTACTGATAAAATATTCGTGGTGAAAGCAGCGTTTCTCTCCCACCTGCCCCCTGGCAGTGGGCAACGTGAGGCAGCCACAGCCCCACCACGCTGGCACTGCACAGCCCTGCACAGGGCACGGGAGGCAGCTGCCTTGCCACAGCTCTTGGATGGCAGCAGCTTTTCATTTGTGTGCTTATCTAAAGGGAAAAGCATTTCCTCCAACAATAGCTGTGAATTTACGATCAACTCAAGATGTCAAGATTGCTGAGAGACACCCTCTTTAAGGCTGCTGTAAATTGTTTAGACAATAGGAAGTGACAGCTTCTTTTATAGCTTACAGTGGAAAATCCAGGATGGAGCACAGATTTATTATTTTTCAGGTAAAGAGACCACTGAATGAATATTCTTCAAAGGGAAGCAGGCATCTCTAGCACCATGTATTTGGTTATTCTATGTTTGTATTCATACTTCAGCTCACTGAAAAGCAGGAGTTTAGCTCCCGCCTGCACAGCTCTTGCTCCAGGGCTGCTCCGAGGCACGCTGACAGCCGGGAGATGCCTGCTGCACATGGCCAGGGCCAGCCTCACCAAGCAGGGCCCCAGCGCACCCACACAGGCTGCACCTGCTCTGCCCTCCCCTTTATTGCAGGAGCCTTGTGCAGAGCTCCACTGCACTGAGCCCAGCACTGCAAGTCGTGCACCTCTGGGTGGGTGATGGTCCCGTGCCAGAGCTCTGCAGCACTAGGCGACAGCGCTGGGTCGGTACCGCGGGCCTGAAGGTGGGTTCTGATGTGCTTGAGTTCATCCGTTGTTTTGCAAATGAAAAAGCAAAATTGCTTCAGACAGGTTCTTTGTGATCCCAGGCAAAGCGTTACAGGTTTTCACAATGGCCACGCACAAAGGGTTCACACAAGTTTTAACTCACAACACAACCCATGACAGCGATCCCACACCCAGACGATGCTCCTCCAGCGAGCAGCAGATCTCAGGGAGACGTGCTCCCCCCCTCTGCTGGTCCTTAACCGAGCCCAAAGCAGCCTGGTCCTGGGGCCACCCCTCCCGCTCACCTGGAGAGCACAGGTGCCAACAACTTCCCTGCGCTCCCCAGGCAGCCGCTGCCCTTACTCCAGGTGTTCAGCCACAAGTCCAGGCCGTGGTTAACAGTTCCCGACATGCATGCCAGCTGACCAGGGAAGCTTTACCGACTGCAATACAAGAGCTGCCTTTCTGAAGCTAAATCTACCCAAACGCAGCTGAAATCAGTGGGAAACGCAAATACGCTTTGGAGAACACACTGGGTGCATTTTCTAAAATCCAAGTGGGTTGTTGCAAATATCTCCCTTGGCAATTCTGCTTATTTTGATGTTTCCATTTCTCCTCACAGAAATCTGAAGCCTCTGACTTGTCTTTACCCCCACGTTGTGTTATTTATTCACAGCCAAGCAACCGAAGATCAAATTTATCAAACAGATTTCACCATGTGGAAAGCACAGTGATGGAACCTAAGTTGCAATTGACTGAAATTTGAATTAAGCAATCAACTGATTAATTACTTGACTTTTGTCTAATAAAGCATAATGTAAATGATACTGGCAGAGAGTTACATTCCACTGCTGTACCTTCAGCTTTCCCCTGCTGCGTGGCATAGAAACGAGCCCTTCTTGGAATTAGCAGACAAATCAAGAGACACACCAGACTGTCAAAAATGCCCGTTTTCCTGATCTGGAATTACTTTTTTCTTGATGCACATGTTGCAAAAGTGGGGAAAATATTACATATAGAAAAATACAGACAAGCGAGTATGGTTTACACATCCAATAAGCAATCAAATGCCAGGATATTGTCAATTCTAGCATAGAATATGATCTTATAATTTTACAACCCTTCATCAGCAGTAAAGTAGATGCAACCCATTGTGTTTTTCAGATTGATTTCACACTGATAGATGGGAGATTGGCAGCTTGGTCAGTGCTCTCAAACACATTAATCCAGTCTGAGGTCATCCTGGACTCATTTAGAATAGCTTAATGTCTCTCTCTACCCCTGTGATACATCTGATAAATGGCCAGCGGAAGACAGTCTATCCTGAAGCATGTCACGGCCACAAAAATGAGGGCTGTCAAAAAATCAGCATTAAAACTTGCTCCATGTGCTGTTTCTCTGAAATCCTTTAAATGGCACGCTCTGCCTTCTGACATTAATCAAGGGTGACATTCTTTGGAGGGCTGAGTGTGCATGTCAAAAGGAACTTCTCCAGATCCCAAAGATGTGAATCACCTGGAAAGCAACGCAGGCACAGCTCTGACAGGTGGGATTCTTCTTTTCCAGTTGCTGACTGCAGGGCAGCCAGCAGCAGGCAGCACGGCAAGACACTGCCAGCCTGGGGAACTGGGAGCAAGCCCAGCTGTCCTCCTGAGCTGGGGCTGGACAAGCTCCCACCTGTGAGTCTTGGGCCTGCTGACTATTTCATGATCATTTCTGCACCAAATTTAATTGTAGTTTTGATGACAAGAAACAGGACAAAGTTGCTGAGATCAAAATCAGTTTCCCAGTAAAATCCAGCCTCTGACAGGGTGAGAAGTCAGAAAAGCGTGTTAAGTAGAGGTATGAGCTCCCACTTAACGCTCCGTTCTGCAAGATTAATCGTTCTCGAATAAAGGCTACAAAAATACTCAGATCTTACAAAAGCAGAATCAGAAAAGACCCACAGAGGTCACTCACTCCACCCCCTTGCCCCGAGGCAGGATGAACTTCACCTGCAGATCCCTGGGAGCAGTGTAAGATAACAGGAGCCAGAGAGCAACACTTCGTCTTCCCAGGAACTGACTCCCTGTCTGCGTCCATAAGTGACCGCAGCTGCCCCGGACCGCGCTGCAGTGGCACACTGGAAGCTGTGACTCCCAGAGGAGTTCTAGCTGAGTCTGGATGAGAATGCTGCAGGACAGCCGTGTGCAGCTCTGCTAGCCTCCCTTCACCGCTGCTCCTGAGTCTTGCCTACGTTTGACCCAGATCTCATTAGCCACCCAGCAAGGTCCAAACAAAGCAGGAACCTAGAGGCTTGCAACACGAAACAAATTCATTGCTTGCTCCTGCTCTCACTCACATTTTCCCCTCTCACCCCTGTGCTGCTGAAAGGCACCTTGACTCAGTCTCTAACCCCACAGCATTTTTTCAGTTCCAGTCCCTTGAGGGACTGCGCAGAGGTTGTTTTTCCTTTTTCCCCTTAACCAGAAAACAACACGTGTCTATTTTTAGCTTCTAAAAACCATCACTAGGGCCTCTTACTGACCCATAAACCTTCCACTGCTCTCTGCTTTTCCCTCCCATCACCCACTGCCCTGGGAAAGCTAGCAGTACATCGCCAAGTGCTCGGCAACGCCGCTGCTGGAGGAGACCCCGGCAGAAGCCCGTCCCATGCCCCCAGCTACGGCTGGAGGGGAAGTACAGGATAGCACACCGCAATAAAAGGGAGATCTAATTTTAGCAAATGAAAAAATAAATGGCTACAGGCCTATATAATCTACACATCAGCACAACAAGATGCTTAGTCAATAAAATAGTTCAACTAAGTGATCTCAGCATGTAATTCCATAAGGATTTTTTTTCAAGGGGAAATGCTATCATTTTTCCATTTCTGTTTAATGAATCATGTGAATTATAGTAACATTACAAATGGTTCTCTTTGCAGCCTATTAGTTTGTTTCTGTAGGGTTCTAATGGAAGACATGCTTCATTTAGATCTTAGCTTGCCCCCAAGCCATAAAGAATAAATTGTATTATCATAAGCAGTTACCTTTTAAAATGATTTTATCAAAAGAAAGTATTCTGCATTGTTGAGGAGGGTTATTACCATTTTAGGCAAAGTGCTGTGAGCACTTCACTTTTTTTGAAGTATAAATTGCAGCAGCAAAGAGACCCAGGGGCTGAAACAGTCTATGCATCCTCTAAGCATGAGGATGAACATCTCCACGCTACCATTGTTCCCATCAGCAGTAAACTGAGCCGTTCACAGGTTGAGTTTAAGGCCAGAGGCAACAGCACAGCCACGTAGCCCAAAACCCTGCGCATCGCAGGCCGCTGCATTTCACCCATTTGCCCCCTGCTGAAACCAGCAGCCGGTGCATTTGGTTAAAAGATAGCTAGTGCTTAGCTGAAGCGCATCTTCCTGAAGAGCCTCGTCTGGATTCAAACACTCAGGTCAGGAGAAGTGGGACTGACCCCTGCCAGGGGAGGCTCACCCAGCCCAGGGATCACCCTCACTGCCTCTCTGATTGTTTTTCTTGACATAGCCCTGAAGCACCACGTGGATTTCTAATTTTCCCTCTCTGTTTGCCCTACTGTGAAATTGCCATCAACTATATGGCTGTTACACACATGTATTCATACAGGAAAGCGTTCATTCAAGATAAATAAAGGCACTTCTGCAAAGTGCCCAGCCAGCCCGGTGGGTGTGATCACCACTGCACACCTGAGCACTGGGCACCCGCTGGCATCGCCCCTGCCAGGAGCACCCTTTGGCTCACAGCCCCCGGGAAAGCACAGCAGGGAGGCAGCAGCCCAGGCCAGAGCCAATGCCCAGGAGCAAGCAGGTGTCTGCCACCCAAGGCAGGATCGGCTCATCTCACCCATCAGATCCCAGCCCAAATTCTTTTGGAGATTTCAGTGGCAAAGATTCAGTACTTTCCAGGCAGGATAATCCCATGCTCCACTAGTTTTAAAAGTGGAAAGTTTTCATAATATTAATTTAAGCCTCCTCTCTTTTTTGCTATTCAACTCCATTTCTCCTAGGCCTGTCTAAAATGACAAGAGAATTGCTCTGCAGTTATGTTTTATGCATTTGAAGAACATTCTGCTCAGTCTTTTCTGAGCTGAGCAATGCCAGCTTCCTTGACCTTTTCACAGGGATCAGCATTACTTCTCTCGTTAGAAATTAGGTCAGAAAGCATCAAGTGTTTTTGTCACATTCTAGTACCTTTTTTTAAAGTAAGGTAATTGAAAAGTAAAATTCATGGGTTTTCCGAAGCCCAACAGGATCGCTTAGTTGAAGAATGTCATCTCTCACTATTTTTCAAAGATGCATCATCTTTGATTTGAATAACCCATATAAGTTTGTAGCTCCTCTATCCAGTCTAATGCTTATGCACTGAATTCAAAACATTACTGCTGCACACTCACAGCCCAGCTACTATTTGGACCATCATAATCCGAGCAGATGAACAGCATTGACAAAAGACACCCGGTAACTCTGTCACCCTGCTTCTCAATAGGAATGAAAAAGCAATTCTTGTTTCCTATGACTGACAAAGAAAAATAAAAGTGCAGTCAATTTAATGCAGTTTTGCTTTTCCAGTAAAAAAAAAAAAAAAAAAAAGCATCACACTGAACAGTAATGATACCCTCTAAGGTACAAGATCAAAAGCCTCTTAATGACATACCAGGAAGCCCACATTTGCTTTGTCCACATTGTGAATGACATTCTTATTTAAAAAGTAAAAGCAAAATGCCCCTGGGAAGGGAATGTATTAATTACACCATTATTGTAGCTTTGACACTGGATGGGGATGACAGACTTTACAGGGCTATTTTCTACAGTGTGCAGAAAGTAGATTTTAATTTCTAATAAATTGTGTGCACGTATGCAGATGTCCACACACACACACCCTGGAAGCAATGGGTCTGGAATGAAGACTGCTCATGGCTGGGGAGCACCAGGCCAACAACAGGTCAGGAACTTCCCCACTTCATACATCCCAATATGCAAACATGCAAAATAAATGGTATGGAAGGCCGCGAAACCTGCAGAAAAAATTGGACAGCTGCCATGCTCAGAATAAACACTGTCCTGGGCAGAAGGCTCCCGCGTTGTCAGGAGTACAGAACTCCTTCAGGCTTGCAGGATTGGTGACACTATCCCAGAGGAGCAGCCTGCCTGGCCCCATATCCAGCATGCAGTGGCGGCAGCCTGCCCTCCCCTCATCATCCCACCTGAGAAAGGGACCACTGGCTGCTACCTGGGAAGGCTCACAGCAGCACCAGCAACAGATCTGTGAACACCGCAGGAGAGAAGGACTGGAAATCTGGTTCTGATGACCCACAGATGGTCTCAGAGACCCAGAGAAGGGGAGAAATGCACAGCAGGGCTCACAGGGGGCAGGGGACTGTTGCATTAAAACTCTCCAACACTGTGTGCCTACGGGAAAGGGTTTTCACACCCAAGGTGCAATTTCTCTGCGCAGGAAGAACAGGAATAGCCAGCAGCCCCTGTTCTGCCAGAGCTCTGCCGGGAGCTGACCTGTCCTCACCCTCGCTCCCCCAGCCAAAAGGCACTTCAGGAAGTGCAAAGCAGACAACGAGATAAACTAAGCAATAGTGAAGAAATAAAAAGCAGCAACTCACAGTTAGAATTCAGGCCACAATCAAGCAAAGAAATATTGCTGCCCTTATCTCTACGCACACTGCTCTGCCCACTGACGCCAGAGGCAGGAGCCTTTATGGGCCCCAAACGTGATCTGTTCCTAATTGCAAGCCTCTCAAGCTACCAGGCTTTTAATTGTTTCTACATAAGTTTTGCCTAAGAGCTATTTTAATTCCAAGCAGCTGTCTTAAAAAAAAAAAAGCAACAAGAAAACAACTTAGTATGTAGTGCTTTACTGTGATGGCTCATTATTGATTGAAAAGACAAGAAATGATTAAGTTGCTGAAAAATACATTTTGTTCCTCTGAAATTCTGAGAGCCCAGACAACGAGGTGACTCTGTGCATCTCAGCCCAGCAAGAGACCTGCGTGCCACCTGCCCAGCACCCCGAGCTGGCCCTGCCTGGGGAGCATCGAGTCCAGATAGCAGCTCTGCTGGCCTTCAGAACATTTCTCCAACACGTCCCCGTAGGGTGTGTGGATACTCTCCTACTTTGAGGCACTTTTCATCAATTATCTCAACCCATCTGGCTCCTTTTCTAAGTTACATTGATTACGAGCATCCTGTGCCCTAGAGATAAAAAACCAGCCCCATTTCCCCCCTGTGCCTTCTCCATACTGGCTCATAACGTGATGAGACTGGTGATGAATAGCCTGCTGGGAAATCAATAAGAGCCCAGACATGTCACAGCCCCAAGATTAATGGAACTGACTTGGCACAGAAAACTCTCAGTCGTCTGCACAGGCGGCCCACGATGCTTGTCAGTTCAGGTTTCCTTAACCATGGGCACAGACTCTGCTTGCACAGCCATCCTCAGAATAGGAGCTCACCAATTTCTACAACCCTAGCTGCAGAGCTGCCAGTAGAAAAGCCCACATCAGGCCCAAATCAGAGGAGACCTGGAAGACTAGGAAGTATTTTTCTTCCTAAGTAGTCACGGGCAGAACAGAAAAGTGACTGAGCAGAAGGCCCCAGACGCTGTCTTCACAGATTGGTTCTGGCGAGGTCGCAGCTGTGTATTGTTAATGATCACCATTTTGGGGACCATCTTGCCGCCTTTGATCCCAGCTCTCCTGTCCTGTCAGCAACAGAAAGTGACTCCGGTGGCTTCGCACTAACTTAGTTAATGCTTACGTGGGTGCTAAGAACCATTTCTCCTTTTCTTCCCAGTCCCTCTTCCCTCCTCACCAGGATGAAGAAAGCCACAGCTCCTGGCTTGAAATCAGTCACTTGTTTTGTTCTCTTCGGTATTTCCAGGGGCTTGGACCAAGGCACAACAGATGGGGCCGTGCATGTCGCACTGTGGCTGGTAGCACTCCTGCAATGACTCAAACAAGGATTTCAGCACACTTGAATGCCGTGTCGGCGTAATGTCATGGCAGGCAGCATCCTCATTTTATAGATATGGGAGATTATTCAAACATTAAACACCTTCCCCAAAACACAAGAGCAGATGGCCCACCAAGGTCACACAGGTGCTCTGCTTTCTCCGTGAGATGTGTGCAATTACTGAACCATCCTGAACCTCATTCTGGTGCTTCCCAGGGTGCTGATTAGCTTAAAGTATTAAATGTCTCCTGTACACTCAATTCCAAGCACTTCATCCAGTCTGAACAGTCCTGCTCTTGCCCCTAAGCACCCATACAAGCCTGCACAGGGCTGACTCTCATACCACAATATACAACCTTCAGGTCTTAAAGTGTTCCATGGAGAGCAATATCCCTATTTGGAAAATCATACAAAGGCATTTCTGTGGCTGGCTACGGCAATTCCTTCATCTACTGTGTTATGATAAATAATACATGCCCTTAAAATTACCTAGGTAAGTATTTTGCCATTCACAGGCCTCTATAGTGCTGCTTCCACAAATACAGCTGGAGTACCACCCTCGTCTCCTGTGGGAGGGGGTGAGGAGTGCACAGCACCTGCCCCAGCCAAGCAGCACCACAAACCCCGGAGTTCCCGGGCACTGGAGGGGCTGCAGCCGGGCTGTGAGCTTAGGGGAGATTTGCTCTTCCTGCCTCAGCTTGCCCTTCCCAGTTTCAGCAGTATGTCAGAAGTTAGGGGCTTGGCTCTGGTTCCTTAGCAGACGTAATCCAGCACTCACTAAATCTGAATTACTATGTGGTCTTAAAATAAAACTGATTTAGAAGGCTTTAAGATGAAGTTTAAAATATGCACCACTTTATATGAAAGCCTGGCTCAGAGGTTCCTCTGACTGTGGAATTCCCCTTCCCCCTACCCTCACCATCAGATCTCAGTTTTGACCCAGTGCAACATGAAAAAAACTAGAAATATCAATATTTTTTAATGTGACAAGAAAGCCGTTTCTCAGCTGCACTACTTCATGACATTTCTAGAGCCTTCAGTAAAAAACCTTGAAACTTTCAATCTATAATACGCACCCAAAGGGTGCATAATTAAAAGTGCTTTTGATTAACTATTAAGTAGCAGATAATAGCTGCCATTAAGTACAGATTAACAAGGTCATGCAAACTCCAAGAATCTTAGCACTTCCAGCCCAGCAGGTTTCCTCCAGCTCCTGGGAACAAGGCAGCCGGGGTCACATCCCCTACACAGTGCCAAGGCCACGCGGGCATCCACAGCTCAGCACAGCCTGACAAGCGCTCCTCAAACTGGATGCTGCAAGCCAGAACGTTCCAGTCTTCTCACCCTTATTGTCCAGCCTCCAATTACCCTGCAATAAGCTGAAACAGGGCCGGCTGTGAACAAACAGCAGTCCTGCTCATTTGCAACACTTGATGAACACCTTGTGATTGCAGTAACGGGACAGTACACATAACTGCACATAACTCCTCCTGGAGAGTGGGCTAGATAGGGAATTTCATGGCGTTAGGGCTGCACAACAACTGGCCGATGTTTTCCCATCTCCCTCCTCATACCTTTCAGTTTCTCCCTGAAGTTGCACACTGCTGATGCCATTGCAGCACACAGCTGAAGACCCTGGTGTGCACCTGAGCATCCTGACAGCACTGCCAGCCCACGCCAGCCCATGGCAGCTGCCACCGGGGAGGAAGAGCTGGGCTGCTCACACTATCAGCTTGTCACTTTGCCTAGAGCTCTTCAGCAGAGCTCAGTGTGCTCCAAACACAAAGCATATGGTTAAGCCCTTTCATCTGGCCTTAGTCACTTTCAGTCAGAAAAGCCTTTGTTTTCCCCTCCATGCCACCTCTTTCCAAAATGACCGCAGGACCAGCAAGTCCTTCAGCAGCACCACAGCTTGCTTTGCAGGCTCTCCTGCAAAGACAGCACAGCTCCATGCATGGCGAGCGGTCTGATCTTGGAGCAGACTGGAGCAATTGCTGCAACAAAGCCAGAAGGATTGCACGCTGACTCAACCAGAGCTGCATCTTCCACCACAGCTCACATTCAGACCTGCAGTAAGAACATCATCCTTAACATTGCCAGTTNAAAAAAAAAAAAAAGCCCTAAATACTTCAATTTTCAACCTGCATCCACGGGGCTTACAAATTACACAGTACAAAGCTGCCCCACTGTATGCAAAATAAATGGGACTGAAAAACCAACCTGGATCCTGAAACAGAGGAGTGGGAGGAAAATGAATGAGCATGTGTGTAAAATATAGATAAGAAAGCAAATCCCAGCTGTCTTCCTTATCAGCCCTTCCTATTTCTCTGGCAAGAACATGTAATTTTGTGCCGTAATAGCAAAGGTTGGAGTGACTGATGTCACATTTGAGTGATACTGCTATAGCTTCCTTCTTTATATGTATCTGAAATAGGAATCTTGGAATCCGTTCTCTGGGTACCATTCGTTTTTCCAACGCTTGTCTTAGTCCCTCCTTTTCTATAAAATGCCCCTTTCTGAAGCACGGATCTGAGATAAATAACAATACTGCCTTGTGTGTTCAGAGCCTTTCAGAAACGCTGTATTATTTATCCTTTCAGTGAGCTATAATTTGTGTTCAAACACAAGGAAAACCAAGACCATGGGAGAAAGATTTACCCAGGCCAGAAGCAAATCCCTGCTGCAACAAAGTTCCTTCTGCCGAGATGTGAAATATATCCCTAATCCCTTCCTTCCTGAAAGGACCAAAGAGCCTGCTTGCGTTACAGCTGGCACGGCTGCCCAGCTCAGGGAGGCACTCCTGGGGACTCTGCCTAAAATACAATTAACTGAGAGCAAGCAAATCACTTGTACAGGCTGTCACAGCTGGTTTCAGTGGACAAGTTTCCTCTGAAAACTTTATAAAGTATCTGCTCAACAACACATACACACTGCAGCCTTGAGCACACACTTCATTCCCACTCAGCTCTCAAGAGTTATTTTTCTAACCACAAGTGTTAGCACTATACGTAGATAGAATTGTACATGATCAAATTTGTATGAAAGAAATATGAATTTCTAGATAATCAACAATTTTGCAATGCAGCTGTAAGCAGCAGTTGAATTAATCTTACATTTCAAACCTTAAATCTTTACTTAATGTGTACCTAAGGACATAGCTTAAATTCTGCGTATGCACAGTTACCAGGTTTTTGACTAAATTAATGTGGTAAATAGCTGCAGAAAAAAGATTAGGTGAAATAAATTCAGAGACTTGTGAAATTGCACAGGCACTCTTCCTACCCGGAATTACAGAACGAAGCTATAGCTTCGCTTTCCAGGACCCTAGAATGTAGCTTTCAAGAATTTACATCAGCTTCCCCTGTTTCAAAAAAGGAAACAATCCAATCTTTTTTCAGCATCTTCTATTTCATTAAAAATGGGCCCAAGCAGTGTCCCCCACCCCCTCAGCACTGCCCTTGCAGTGGCACTGCCTCATTGCTGCACGCTCCATTTCCCATGTGAAAAACACCTTCCAGCCCCACTTTCCGAGCTCTGCCACTTTTGACTGATAGCAGGAAATTGAACTGCACTAAGCACACATTAGAAAATCTGATAAATATTGTTTGGAAATATAATTGAGGTTTAACTGGAGCATGAATTTTTCACTCAGAAGCAAAGATTTCTCCACTTATTTATGAGAAAGATTTAGTGTTGCAAACAACGATGACAGTTAAGATAAATGTTAACCTAAGTTATGCTTTTCCTCATAACCTGCAGTCTTCTTTTTTAAAAATGCTTTAAGTCACCGCTGCACACATCACCAGACAGAACTGCAAACTCCTCAGGAAAACACTCCCACGCCCTGCACCTTCCAGGCTGCAAAAGATCACAGGTGCCTATTGCATTTGGCGTTCAAAAGCCTAAGGAATGTTTTTGAGCTACGAGTTGCAACTGAAGCTCGGTTTCCTCTCGGATCAGGTTTTGTGTCAGCATGACTCCAACACATCGGTTGATAGCTTCGCCATGAAGATGTAAGAGCCAAGTGAGCGCTCTGGTTGTGTGTTACGGTGCAAGAACTCATCTCACGTGGCAGCTGCTTTGCTCTCAGCCTGTACGACACTTCCACAGATTGTTAGAGAAATCAGATCAAGGCGCCCTTCATCTCAGTACCAAGAGGTGACGGGAAGAGGCTCCGTTTGTAAGGCTGTAAGTCATCTTGGAAGTTTCTTACCCATGCTGCTGACAGGCTGGTGATGAGAGCTGCAGAAGCCCTTGCTTGTCAGCACTCAGCCATGTACCACGGGCTCTGCCAGGCACGGTACAAGCACTCAAAGCAGGCAAATACTGCATCCCCCAAAATCCTACGGCCAGCTACACTAAATGCAAAAACACCTTTAGGTGGACAGTGGAAAAGCTAGTTCTGTTCAATTATCAGACTAGTCAACGTTAAACAAGATTTACTTACATACTTTCCTTTCAACTGTATTTTCCTAGGTTTAATTCTGCATTTGAATGCAACAAGCACTCATGCTTGAACTGTAAAAACATGTGCTCCTCTAATCAGCTTCACTAACAAGGAATCACTGGTATCAACCAATGTCATATTAAATCAAGGATGAACATTAAAAATTCCTATATTGCATCAGGTCAGGGCCAGCACTGGACTTGAATGCTAACAGCTCAGCCCTCCTGCTGTATCTTTCTATTAACACCAGTTCAACTGTGCAAACAAGATAGTAACAACACTCCACTACGCAGCAAATGCTAAATTCAGATCCCGGCTCTGTGCCTCATAAATTTTCATCCTGGCATCACTTCTTGTTCTTTTTACAGCATTTTAAAAAATGTAGGTTATCCTTCGCATTTTAAACAGGCACGATTGTAGCAAATGCCTGGATTTTACAGCAGCTGAGATGTTCCCAAGTTTGATGAACTGATCTCAAGTGAGATAAATTATGTCAGTTGTCTGCTTTGTCAGTAAATCAAGAGTTGACATTTCCCTGATTTGTAAAGGTATAATGTTACAGTGAAGAAAAGTATGCTCTTGAAAATCCATATGGCAAGGTTAGATTAATAAGCAGTTTAAAGAAAATGTCCCAGCATAATAAGCTTGGAACATCCAAACTCGATTCCAATTCATTGATATTTCTGAGGTTCTCTTTTTTAGGAACTCCAAAAATGCAGTATAAAACATTTTACAGAATATTCCATCTATTTGCTCTTTCGCTTTACAATAATTGACGACATTTACATATCTTTCCATGCCACACCGTGCCATAAATTTGCATACACCCAGGTAAAAATTGCTTAGATTTCAACATACTGCTTCAATGAATTTCGGGAGTGAACTGCATCTCAGATCTGAATTGTATCACTCCCAGAATTCCCTCTTATTTGAACTACTGCAGGGTACGTCCTCGGCTGCACCTCCTGCACTGCGTTCCAGCAAGCTGCATGGGTGTCAGCCTGGCAGCACACCTTCCTGCACCCCCGCCCCGTGCTGCAGGGGAAAGTTTTCCATTCCATAGGTTGCCTTTACTCTCAGCAAGCGTGTGCTGAGCCTAGGCAGCAGCGAAGCCTTGCTGCCTCAGCATTCAGCCAGCCTTCCCCTATAAGCAATTTCCATACTGATTTGTTTCCCATCCTCAGAGAGGAGTGCTGCTGGATCCGGCTGGCAGGCCCTCTGAGCCTCTCCCTTCATGGGAAATGGGAATGCTCGTGTCAGCAATTGTTGATAAATGGAAGGGATTTATAACCCAGCCCCTGTATTTAAACATTGGCAATAGTTTCTTTTCCATGGGTCAGTATAGTGGAACAGCTCAGAAGCCCCACAGAGCTCTGTTACTGAAGGGATATGCACGGTAATAACGTATACAGATGCACAGCTTTTAAAGATTTTTAGTAGGAAACTAATGAAAGCAATAAGGCACCAAAATCATCTCTAAGTAAAAGGAATTCACCACCGAACGCACTTCCCTGTATTTCCACATTATTAAGTTCCCTACAAGGTCACTAGAGCACTAGGGTAGGAAGCACATGCCCTACATCCGTGCAGCTCCTCCAAGCAGATGCTGCACAGATACCAGCAGTGGCTCAGCCCACTGAGGGAAGTGTGGGGTTTGGATCGCGACCCAGCATTGTTCAGCACGCCAACACGTTCCACTTTAGGGTAGAACTGAAACTATCCTTAAATTTAACCCAATTTAACCCACTTTGTTCATCCTGCTTCCCAGAGCTATTTTTATTGCTTTGAAGCCATAATTTAAAAGCACAGATGGCTCCTGAAATGAACCAAAACAAACTCTACTTGAGCTGGACTCAGAACAGTTATATTAAAGTGTTAGATTTTATTTATTTTTTATATCACTGAAGTAATTTAGGGTTGTTTTGATTTACATTAACTAAAATGTACTGGTTAGCAGTAGAGATGCCATGAATTTGAATGTGACGTTTGGCAAGTGTCCTAACCATCTGGCCCCTGCAAAGGGTACACAGGGCACCTCGGAGCCTCGTGGGGGAAATGTTCACTGAATGACACTGACCACCATCAACAAATTCTTTATAGGACCGGTCATAGCAGAATCTGATTGAGGAGAATTTTTTGCATCAGAAAGTGGACAATAAAACAGTGGGAGGTTACACGCACTACTTAATATTCTTTTGAACACAACGGAGATTTTCATGGAAGAGACTGATGAACCTGAACCTTTGCTTACACAATGAACTCAATGCTTTGCCTCAGGGGGCAAAGCTAGAATGCCAGCTCTGATGCCCAGGCTCCATCACCAGTGCAGGCTCACAGTAAGGCAGCCCCTCGCCAGCGAAGTAGAAGACGCAAGCAAAAGCTAACAGGTTGTGAGAGGGTCAGAGAAGCTTCCCAGGATCTCAGAGTAGGTCACCAGAGATGCGAGCAGAACAGTCCTCAACATCCATAGTTCTTCCCTAGCAGACCAAGCGATCTCCAACAGCCTCAAACTATCAGTGAGTTCAGCACAACGCATGCAGTGGAAGGCAGCGTTTGGGAAAACAAGGGCTTTGCCTGGGTAAGGAACTGCCCAGCTGCACCCCAGAAAGCTGAGTTCTGCTCTGAGCAACTGTTTCTAATACGAAGCAATAAAGCAGCAGGAAAAATGATCTGAGATTATTGATTGAAAAGCCCATACCACTGAACACATTTAGCTCTTGCTATATCCAACACCCTATTTTTCCTGGACTAGCACCATATAGCCATGAAATTTTCAAACTGAAGACTGGTCAAATTCCTCCCTCCAGCAATAATCAGAACCCTCAATCATGCAGACTGAAATATATTTTACCTCTACAACCTGTGCTCAAGACTTGCAAGCAAGAAAAATTCTCCTTTCATCAACTCTGGCTGTGATTACAATCAGGAGCAAATTGAGCAAAGTCACACAACATCGAGAGTAATCAGAAAATATTTGCCTCTGTCAAACATCCCCAGCCTCTCTCCAGAGAGAAGATGCAATGCTAAATTTGGCTCTATTGCCTCCCCTTACCAGACCTTCTCTCTCATCTTTTTGCCTCTGCCCCTTCAGCCCACTCTGTTGCTCTGTGTTCCATGGGGAAAGAATCCCACTGCAACCTGAACATTCCAGGCTGCCCAAGGCAGAAGCAGGTGAGGATCCCCCCTCTTGCATCAGCTGTTCTCAGAGGGAATGTCAGTGCTCATTTTTTTGGACTAGATTTGAAACCAGACTGAACTCTGCTGGTTTAATTAGCTAACCATAAACAAACATGCCACTTGAGGGCACAGTTATGAAAGATTTCTGGATAACTGATTCTTCCCACACATGCACCTTTTTGGACCTTGCTTAGTTGCTGCTTTTAAGGTAAAGTTCTTCTGAAAGCAGATGGCAGCGGGGAGAAAGGACAGGAATTAATACAATAATATACTTATGAAGTCAAACATTAAAAAGCAAGAACTGAAAAACTTAAGGATACTAAATCCCATCTCCTTGTGTAAATACTTGTAGTAACATATGAAGAGAAATTGAGAAATACCGAGTGTATCACAGCCTTGCAAGATTATCTACGGAAACAAAATGCAGCTCTAAGCTTGTTGGATGGTACCAAGAGCTCTTTACCTTGATCTGCCTTTGTATTATTAGTATTTGCATTACAATAGGACTGAGAGGCTGCAGCAGAAGTCAGCATACCATGTGCTTAGCATTTCACAAATAGCAGAAATAGATAATTCCTGCTCTGAAAGCCTTGGAGTTCACATTTACAATGATGGGAAGAAGAAAGATTATAATTAACTTTTTACCACAGAAGCACACTTCAGCTCATACACTGAAATTGAGCTCAAACCAACCAACATCCAGTGCAGTCTCAGCACCAGGTTCCTCTCCCTCCTGCCAAGCTGCCTTCACTTGTCCTCTTGAAGCTGGGAATTAAGGTTTCATTCTTTTCAGCCCTGTGGAAGGCAGGGATGGCCACAACTGAAGTAGATGTTGTTGCGAGTTAATGAGCTGTTAGAGGTCTCTGAGCAGTTGACTTCTGGGTTTTTATAATCTGCGTGGTTAGGTTTGTTTAAACGCTTTTCACGTTGTCTGCCCGATTTGTAATAAAAGGTCAAAGACAAAAAATAGTAGGAGGAAGAAGCAAGGTCAGAGAGCAGGAAGCTTTAATTTCCACTGCAAGCAATACGTTAAGCCCTGGATAAAGCCTGACAAACACGACCACCTCCTCCACACAGTGAGCAGCCAGCGTTCATTGATGCTTCTCCTCTCACCTCTCAGGAGCAAGGCAGAAAAGCAGCTGAGAGATCCTGCACACTGCAATGATGCTGCAACCAAGATGTCCTTCTCTCATGGACGCGGCCAAGATAAGCCTCAAATAAATTAATAAGAGGGCAGGAGTGGTGGATGACACCAGAGACTCAGCAGCCCAGGGCAGCAGCCATATCAGCAGGGTTGCTCTCTGATTTCTGTGCACTGCACCCAAGGCAGATGTCCATCTGGGTGGCCAGCCCAGGGCACACATGCCCAAAGCAGTGAGCGAGGAGCCCTCCTCTCACCTCAGCTGATTTCAGATAGCAGGGAATGTCAGTGTTCATCTTTTGGACTAGATCTGAGACCAAACTGAACTCTGCTGGCTTAATTAGCGAACCATAAATAAACATCATTTACAAGACCTAAACATTTAAAATACCCTGTTAAGCATCTGAAACATAAATGCTTTAATTACAGACTAGTTCAAGATTTAAATAACACTGGGATAAATGCTATAGAGCAGCTGTCTATGAATATTTTGCAATGAGATTGCTCCCTAGTCTCCAGGTCCATGGAGGGTATGAGGTTAGGAAGAACACATTCGCATTTATAAATGCCTGCTCTCCTTTTCCTGTAGAGTGAGACTGCCCAGCTCTGACTGCGGGCCCTGCTGCAGTTGGCTGAAAGCTTGGTTCTCACTGAAGTGCCCTCGAGGAATCCAGATAGCGGGGTTTCTCTGCTGCTGTGCTGTTCTGTTCCCCTCATCTTCCATGGTTTTGCTCAATATCCAGCTAACTCACCAGAAAGATTCCCTTGACTGCAGCGTGTTCTGCAGACAACCCCAAAATCTGTGTATGACCACATTTAAAATCCACAGAAAAGGCTGAGTTTTCATTTTCTTTAAAACCCCTGTTTACATTATCAGAGTATTAGAAAAGGACCTCAATACCCCTGAAAATACGGCCACCAGCACTCAAGTGATGGCTTCCAATTAGGAAGATAATGAAAAATCACTAGTAAACTGTTTATTCATCCACCTCAGCTCTAGCACATTATTGCACCAGTCACTGCTCTTGAGCTGACTCCAGCTGGGGCTCCCATTGCTTGCAGTACAGGCCTGGAAAGTTCAGCTGAGTAGGGAACAAGCAGTATGTTCCTGGCTTTGCCCAGCTCATTCCAAGATTTGCATTTTGGAGCATTCTGGTTTCTTACAAGCTTTGTACAGGTGCTAGGGCAGCTCATGGAAGCCCAGCTAAGATCACCATTGCACCTGATGTTACGTCAACACAATCTAACGAAGTTCTCAGCACTGGTCCTTTACCCATGATCAAGTTCGTACCTCCCGGGTTCCAGGCTAGTGCTGGATCTCAGCCTGTGGTACCTAGAAAGCACCAAAAAACACTGGCATTCCTACTGCATCAGAAAAATTCAAGATTTCTCTAGTTTGAGTTACTATAATGTACTCTAAGCAGAAGTACTTAAGGGCTTTTGTCCCAAATATCAATATGATGGTCACAGGTCTCTTATTTAATGTAAAACATGAACAAATAAGCAGTAACTGAATCAGCCTTCAAAGAGCAAAAGCAAGGCAGCCAATTTCACCTTCAGATGAGTAACACTCTATCCACTAAATCTGTTGAACATCTGAAAAATACTGATTGCTCTTAAACAGCTGCCTTTAGAATGCTAAAGTCAGTGCTGCCTTCCAAATTCAGCCTTTCTTTACACAGAAAGCACTCGCTGCTCAGGGTTTTTTTGCTGTGAGGTAAATGGAGCAAGAGATTTTTTTTCCTTTAACTACAGACTAGAATCTTCATTCTAATTAAAGTGACAGTAATCTATTAGTTAAGGAAATAAAATTCTTACTACAGGAAGGGAAAGATACTTACGTCTGTATCTCAGTTCATTCTCTATTAATGACGAACATTTGAAGCCTGGCAGAAATGTCTCTCATTCATTGTTATGAGTGTATTAACAATTAACTGCGGGTAGAGCAATAAGTAAAAACGCCTTCACTCACTCTTTGCCAAAACAATTTATGACTGGGTTGATCAGGAATACATACCAAAAGGAATATTACAGCAAATCAACAGGGTCTGCCAAAAGCATGGCAGAGCCCGGCCGTTAAGATCGTAGGAGGTGGGAAGATGCCCCATGGACAAGGTGGGAGCACGGCAGCAGATTGCCACCTGCATCCCGCAGAGCGTGCGGCACTCCAGCTCCTTTGGGAAGGCCACCAGGAGGTGAGCACCACAGAAATGTTTACTGTTTGCTCCTCTTACTAGTGCTAAAGTCAGACTATGTTATTCTTCCATTATCACAAGGTTTTTTCTTGCTGGTTTCTTTCACTGAAGGCTCTCACATTCCGAACAGATCGCACTGTTACAAGAAATCTTCAGTGTACCCAGTTTGCATTATTTTCCATTTTCTGTATACGTTTTACTCAGTGCTTCAAGATTTACTAAGTGCAAGTGCCCTAATACATGCCAAACATACTATCCTTCTGGGATACTTGAAGGCATGCTTTTAGTAACCATCTTAGATCAAAGCAGTTAATTTGTATCTGTGTAACTAACAAAATGCAGAGTATCTTAATGAGAGGCTAAAGCTTCACTTGATTATTTGTACAATGCATCATCTGAAAACATGCACATAAGGGTCCACAGCTCACATTTTCTGCTTAAGGCAATGCGTGCACATGGTTAAGCCTATCATGAAAATACTTAGAAGTCCACAAAGAATTTTCCAAAATAAAGCGTATATTTTTATTCTGACTTCTGGGATTACTCTTCTCCCCACCCCCCTACCTCACCCAAAAGCTTTTCTAAGCAGTTCTTCACAGCTTGAAGTCCTTTACAGTTTCAGTAACTATCCACACATTCAGACGTGTATCTGAAATTCCTCCAAACTACTTTAGAAAAAGAGATCATCTTTTCAGTTACTGTGCATACTGTCTCTTGAAACATACAGTTCCCAAGCCCTGGGAGAAGAGTTTAAAAGCCCTGAGCTCTGCAAAACCGACATTTTTTGCCAAACTCCAGCCAAACTGTGCTTTGATCCACATTAGTGTGCACTGCCCACCTCTGGAGTTTCAGCATGACTGTTCACAGCAATCCAAAATCTCTACACAAAGTCCCAGCCAAAAATTCTACTTTGATAGATGCCAAAACCAGTTCAGAATTTTATTTTGTCACAGATTTAGTAGTGAGAACTCAGATGCTTCCCCCCCCAAATCTGTTGTTTCCAGAACACTCATTTCAGAAAGCCTGTCAAGTGGTTAGGACCTGCAGCATATTCCAGGGAGCTGATGTGAAGCCCTTTGGGTAAGGTACCATGTGCTGCAGAGCATGTTGTACACAACCTAACACGGACAACTTCCTGAAACATGCAGAAACTGAAGACCTGTGCAACCAAAGATAAGGCTGCCTACAGCAGCCCGGTGCTGCTGCCCAGGCACGCTGGCCCATTCCCAATGCAGTGAAACAAGCACAGCACCGCAGCTGCCAGGTTTGCTATCGGCAAGGCTTCCTCAGACGCGTGTGTGCACAGCACAGTGAGCCACTGCTCCTGCCTCTCCTGGTCCCGCTGCCAGCTGAATGGCCTGCAGAGCTTTCTGCCCACTGCTTCTTCCACCGACATTAAGCAGATTTATGCACAGCACAAAGCACGATTAAGGAAAGATTCAAGCACATTCTGTGCAGGTGGAAAGGATTCCGCCTTTGCTGCACAAAACCTCCAGCTGGCCTCTGCTTTCCACAGGAGAAGGCCAAGTGGCCTGCTCTTCTTGGAAGAACAGCATCTCAAAAGTTACTCAATTAAAAAAAAAAAAAAAGACAGGAAAATAGTCACAGAATCACAGAATTATGTCATTTTACTGATGTCCCTGCCCTCAGTCCTGAAGCTTCAGCACCTTTTCCCCACCTTGTAGATCTGAACCCTGATCACACCACAGCTGGGGTGAAAGCAAACAAAAATTTTAATCTGGTTTCAGCTCTCAAATAGGGATTCTTGAAAATTCCAGGCTCAGCTTGACATGATTCGCTTTATGAAGCAACCTGAAAGTCAGAGGTTTGGAAGCACTTCTATCAAATGTACATATTAACAGTTCTTGTTACGACCTATTTCTCAAGCATTCTCATGTAAAAGTATTTATAGCAGTTCTGCAGAAAGAACTGAAATTAGAAAAATCCATGAATAGAGCAGAACACACGCGGTGGTTCATTTCATTATTTAAATGCGCTCTTTTCACTCAAAACAGCAAAATTAAATAAAGAAGGAAAAGAAATATTCTAGCCTTCAGAACATTCCAGGAGTGACTTGCATTCATATCTATGCCTACATCTCTATATTCATGCATATGGGAATGCATCCATTCTATCCAGCAAATGGAGTTAATTCTGATACAGAAAATGGGCCATTTAAATTCCAGAAGGAATAATGAACAGCACTGAAAAAAAAGACCAAGAAAAACACGATAAGCAATTGAAAATGGCTTTCAATGACAATGTATTTTCCTAAATCTGCTGTTATTTCATTTGCTGAAAATATGGACGCTTGCCCAGTTTGCTGGAGTAGGTAAGTCAGTGTAACCTCTCAGCCATCTGTTCCAATTGGACATGCAGCCTGAAGAAACATTATAAATATGCAAAGAACTACAAAAACACTCTGATGGAATAGCTGGATAACAATAGCTTTAATTTTTCATTTGTTTATTTGATTTGCCTGCAATGAATGAGTTACTGAAGCGACATCTGGAATAAGTGAAATGAGACAAATGAAACTTTAGGGCAAAATAGGTCCGTTAGAAACAAATCTGCATTATTATCTTCAGTGCCGGTTTGGTTTTTGAGCTGACACTCTTTGCTCACTCATCTGTACCACTTTGTCATGAATAGGTGGACGGGGATCCTGTTTGTGTATTAACTGCTAGCTTTCAGGCACTCTAGTTAGTCTGGTAAGCTAGACAATTTCATGGCTCTGTCACTCACAATCAAAGTTTCTGATTTAACGCTTGGAGCAAGCCAGAGGAGCTACTGCCCCAAATGAACAGAATGATGATTGCATTTTGCTATCAAAGATGTTGAAAGTTGTTTCCCCAGATCCTTGCAATTCAATGGCATCAAAAAAGTATAATTGCACCTGCAGGGCAAGGATGGACTGATGCAAAAATCGCTTGAACAAAAACTGTCATAAATGACAGGAAGCTGAAGGTAGCCAAACCCACGCTGCAGCTTTGCCACACAGAAGGGAACCAACAGCAGATTAAGGCCTGCAGAGCTGTTAATTTAAATACCTTCACAGAAACAAGGGACCAAAAAAGCCATCAGAACTACACACAAGCAACCAGTAGGCATTCGGTACAGGCATGGTTCTTCCATACAGCTGTACATCCAGCAGGCCGCAGCAGTCCTCTGGCAAGACCAAATCCAGCAAAATACAAGTCTAGGAGAAAACAGACCATTTCCACTGGCATCCTTGGGCCCTGCAGTGTTTAGCCAGAGTATCCAGATGATTCCTAGATCACTGATGCAGGACTCTGCGTTTGGATGTGACTTATTTTAATTTTGCTTGTATTTTGGTCTGGGGAAGCTGCCTTTCAAGAACAGATCAGTGACAGAATCTGCATGCTGGCATGAGACACACAGTAGTGAGACACGGACTACTTCTGAACACCTACTTCCAACACCAACAGTTCAGAAACTGTTTTAGTGGATTTTACTTCAAGCAGCAATTTTGAAAAATAAATGGCAATCTTCATTAAGGATCAGAAAAACAATTACCATACTACATTTCATCTTTTTAACACGTGTCTGAGTACACAGAATAAGAAACACAACACAGCATGTAAGGGGAAAAGTCCCCTCGATTAAAATTTCTGTCGAGTTTTGCCTTTCATGTCTCAAACTTCATGCCACAAAAAAAAATAAAATCAGCTGACCTGAAACAACTGGGTGAACCTGAGAAAGAGATCAGGACTTAGCTTTGCATCACTATCCTCTGGTCCATACATGCTCAAAGTACTCACTACCCCCACCTTCAAGGCACACGGATTTGGGCCTGACAAAGACTAGAACAGTTGTCTTCGGTGGGTTTAGGTTAAGATTTTTATATTCTATCACAAAAACAATGGGAATTCAGTTTCCAAGGAGAAGATACCATTCTGCAATGCTAGTTATGAGGCATTAACTTGGGCGTAAAATACAGGAGCCACCCCCCAAGCAACCCATTCTCCCTCCTTCATTTCTTCCCCACTGTAGGAAAGGCAATAGATCAGCAAGATGCCTGATGTTTTCAGGAAAATCTCACATTCCACTAAGTTTTTATTTCTTTGTCTCTGTTATTTTTATGGGATTTTTAATGGAAGGTTTCAACAACTTCATCATTAAAAGAAAAGGAAAGAAATAGGAAAAAGAAAAAGAATAATTAAATTTTTAAAGGTTCTTTCTGAAGGAAAATGGTCTTATATCATTTTAAATGTTTAAAATCTAGCTGACTATGGTGTTTCTCATGATGACTTCAGCAACTTGCAGAGCAGTTTAGAGCTCTGAAGAGAGCTGGGAAATACAATCTATAGTAAAACTACAAAGATTATCCCATTTGAAGAGAGAAACAGAACAGATGTTCTCAACTTTGAGAAGAGTTCCATAAACCACACATTCACAGGGGTCTGACAATACCAGCACCTGTGTTGCTGTGGGTCAGGGCAGTCGGCACACAGCAGGGAACCACTGCTAGCGGGATGCCTGTGGAAGCCTGCTGGGAAGGGGAAGTGTGTTTCACCACAAGAATGCACCTGCAGAGGGGCAGCACACACAGAAAAACTGCTGTTTCAGTAAATACCAAAATCCAAAAGCACTTAACATTTACCTTACCACCTGATCCATTAAATTGCAACCTTAAGAATGCTTCTGACCCCTAGGGCTGTGCACCCATGTAGACAGGACAGGGAAAGGGAAACTGTGCATCAAGGTACTAAACAGCAAAAATCACGTTGGTAGACTGCAGATTCTTCATGTCCAAGCATCAACCTCCTGACAGCACAGGAAAAACCAAGCTCACATAAACCTAAGCCAGTGAACCCAAGCCAGTAAATCCGTGCTTCCCATGAATTTTTGGACTGTCACGACCATCTCTCACATTCAGGCTTGAGGAACTGTTGCTTCCTCTGCACTGCCAGGGACAAATACTCCTCCCTCAGCAGAGGCCCGGAATACCACAAATTGCATCTTCAGAGAGGACCAGAGGCCATTCGGGTCACGCTATGCTTGTATATCAGCAACTCTCTTTGTTACAAGTTGACAAAATTGCAAAAGCTATTGGAATTACATAGTTCTTCCTCACCACCTGAGCCACCATCTTAAACTAATCAACGCTTTACCAGAAGACACCTGGTTTTAGGCAAGCTTTGCCAACCTGAAAAATGCCTCCAGCTCACAAGAAAGCACTCTCCACTCTGTGTGCTCCTGCACTCAGCTCCAGTACAACAAACGATTTACCCTGCATGTTTTACACATGGAGAAATAATGTTAAAAAGCCAAAGATCTACCAATAAGCACTCTGTCAAACAGCAGTTCCTTCAGCAGCTTTTATGAATTCTTCAGCTACGACCTGGGACACCCCACCGATGTCCCACTTTGCTCTGGCCCTGCGAGCACACGTCACAAAAGAAACCAAGATTTGGGGCAGCATTTAGGGCACCCCACAGCCATGAACTCACAGTCTCCAACCAGTGAGGCATTTAATACATCCCTAGAGAAGCCACCTGGAAGCTCAACACCTCTCTGTTAAAAATCAGCATCTCATCTCAAGGACAAACTGCAACCAACAGCTCCAAGGCACCAGGTCTCTCCCATCACCTGCCCACACCACGAACCCATCATGGTGTGGTACCAAGCTGTGCCCTGCCTTTAGGCAACAGGCAGCACGTCTGGCATGCTCCTCCCTCACGTGGGAATAGAATGTTGTTTTTGCATTATGACTTACAAAAAAGTACAAAGTGTATTGTTGTTCTTGTTTTTGTATTAGGGCTAACAAAAATAAGCGCAATGTGTATTGTGGTATGTTAAACCTGAATGTAGTTATGTGGGAGAATCAATCTTGAAGACTGCTAAGATAGCAACATTGTTACATGAATGGACAAAATTAAACTACTGGAAAATTAATGACTGCAAGTATTAAGCAGCAGAATCGTAAATTAGTGAAGTTGAGAAACAGACACAGAGGAAGAAAATCAGAGAGGAGAAGTTAAGGGTTGGTAATACATTAGCAACTTCCACATTTATTTAGCCAGTGTCTATCTTTAGTTAGCGTTGGGAAGATTGTGAACCTGAAGTACTCAGCCAATGATGAACCAGGGGAGGAAGGAGGGCGTCGGGTAATAGGGCACTGAAGATGTGAAACTGTTTCTGCAGGTGCTCCTGTTTGCAGGATGCCCGCCATTGCAATCACAAATAAAAACTGCTTAAACTGCTTCACTAGAGGTCCTGTCTCCAAAAAATTATTTGAGAAGTTTCTCACACTCAGCAGCAGCCTGCACGCAGCAGCCTCTTCGAGACAGGGACTCCAGCAGCATCTCATCTCCTTACGGCAGGCTGCCCAGGCCTGCTCAGCCTGGCAGTAGGAGCTCAGCTCCAGGCTTTCAGGGAAAGAGCCTTTTTGTCCCACCACCGCTTCAGGCACAGGAAGGCTGATGGCTCCTTCACAGGGCTCCAAGGACCCCGCTGCCACCAGCAAGGTGCTGCTGGAGCAGGGCAGCAGCCAGGAGCAGTTTGGAAGGTGAGACAGTCTGCAGCAAAGAACAAGCTAGGGCCAGGATCCAGGCCAACAAAGGTGAGCAGAGCAGTTGGATGAGGCACAGGTGGGATACGGCACTGGCCAAGCTGGAGATCAGCAGTTTCCAGCCGAGGGCCTAGCTATGTGAGGTGGGCTTCAGCTACAGGTACAGACACAGGCCAGGCCAGCCTAGGCCTCAGAGCAGCCTGCGTGAGGCAGCGCACATTGCCCAGTCCCTGAATGCTTCCAGCAGGCTCTATCCTACAGAAAAGCTATCCCAGGCCTGACAGTGCTCTCCTAGGCTCCACATCTGAGTAAAAATAACATCTCCATCTTCCCCTAAGCTCCATTGTCCTCACAACACACAGGTGTGACTGCTGCCCTCAGCGATGCCATACCCTCAGCTAGGGCAGGGCCTACTTCCGGTCTGCAGCAGGAGGCGGGCCAGGCTGGGTCCATTTTGAGGCTGTAGGCCCCACCTGGGTGCCGATGCGCCGGGGGCTGTGCCGGGTGTTTGGTGCTGTGGGGCTCCCCCTGCGGTGCTTTAGCCTTTGAATAAAAATGTATGTTTCAAAAGAAGCGAGATAACTGAAATTTTTGTTTTGAGCTATGATGAGTTAAGACTTATTGAGGCTATATTTAGCCTTTCAGTCTTTATGTGCATGCTCAGAATTCTCAGCCTCCTGCTAAATGAAGGCTATATGTGTTTGGAGAACAGCTCCAGGGGAAAACGTTCAAGAAATGTTTGCATAATGCTCTCAGAAGTGTGGTTTGAATTTTGGGTGGTCTTGTGTGCAGCCAAGAATTAGACCTGATGGCCTTTGTGGATCTGTGAAACAGGAAAAAATTGTTGATCCTATTTTACCAATGTACAAGTGGGCATAGTTGCAGAAGAGAACTTACTCTAGCAATTATTGGCTTTTTAAGTTATTAATATCTTGTAGCAGGAAACATGGACATTGCTGTCAGAAAATTGTTTCCAATACTTGTTTCCAATTGTTTCAATTTTTCACTTTGTTGAAGGCTCTTTGCAGAAAAATATCTGCAAAATAGCTTGTGTTAATAACTGAGAATTGTAAATTGTGATACAACACCAGGAACTGTGACAGAAATTTGGGAGTTTGCCTCAGAAAGAACTGCAGGAAGAGATCTTAACCGTTGTTTATCCCACAGAGTGATAATTAGTTCTATTTCTCTCTTACCCGGTGCTGCTGTCCTGGAGCTGACCGAGCAGTGCCCTGCTCCTGGGGATGGCTGTGACCAAGGAGAGGAGGGTGGGTTGACAGGGGATGTGTTGTGCCTGTGTGCAGGCAGGTTGTGATGTTACTGGTGGTGGAAAACTCTCTGGCTTCAGGCACTGAGCTCACCCAAACTTATTCTGCTCCTGTAGTAAATAGTAACAGAGTCTTTTCTGTTGTAATTCCCTCAATTAAAATTGAGATTTGTTATCTGTGGATAGTGCTAATCCAATTTTTGAACTGGAAGATATAAAAATGCTCATAAAATCCAAATTACATACAAGCTACAAGTAGGATCAGATTGGAAGAGATGAGATTGTTTGGATGTTCCTGGTTTTGTTTAAGGTTGTGCTGCTTGCTTTGGTGCTGATTTTATCCCTTCCAAACACCAACCCTGGTTATATTTCTGAGAAGTAGTAGGGGAACATCTTGGCCCATTATCAAGTTACAGGGTTCTTTTCAAAGAAGAAATTCATAAGGGGCCCCCTAAAAGTGTTTATCACCATCTTTCCAAGCAGATAGAAAATGCAGTGCTGCTAACTGTAATAGAAATCCTTTATTCTTGAAATTCCCAGGCAAGTACAAAGGCAACGATGCTGACATTTTTCGTAGACCCTACAAAACTATTATAGGAAGTCCTGGAAAGTTTCACGGTAATTAAGCATTTTTCCCTTCCATCTGAGCTTTTAGGGTACTGGTCACATTTTGTTTTTCATGATTCTAAGGGCTAGAAAGGTAGAAAAATTGCCTAGTGATGGAAACGGAGATCCTTATGCAGTCACAAGTCTCCCAGGTAGTTCAACCAAATATCAAATCAAAGCCAAGAGTCAGACAACAGTTGAGTGTCGGCACCTGGGCAGCTTGGGTTTCATCTGCCAGAAGGGAAGGGAGGGGGAAATCTTATAAGGGGAAGGGAACCTGAAAAGATTAACAATTAGTTGTGCTCAGTTGAAGCTGTGAGTAAGAGCTGAAGCAATGTGTTTAGCCTCGACACTGTTTGGGCTTTGATGTTTTTAAATGAAGAAAGAAGGCTGGTCTGGGGGAGAGAGAGAGGAGGAGGAAAGCAGAGAAAATAAAAGAAATGTGGAAGCTAATCCCAAGCACTGTGAAAAGGTCATACGCTTCGATATGAGTAATTAATTTTCTTAGAGCAATGTTGAAAAGGTTAACCTGATTTATGGAATGCAATTTAATTTAAAATGTGTTGTGTACCTTGTTAAAAGGGTCCAATTACAGCTGCTAATTCTGTGGACTGACACATGCGCTATGGTCTGATAATAACCCAGTGTGAGGGGGGATATATGCCTTTCAATAATTAGACATGGCCTACTGAAATTTGAGGGGGAAGGGAAAGGGTAGAAATGCTAGAACAACAACTGTTTTCTTTATATCCAGATTCCACAATGTTGTCTTTCATTTACCCTCACTGAAGTCTTCAGCGATTCATTTCAAGTCAGGCTTGCATTTAGAGTGGCACTTTGAATCCAGAGTGAAAATGCCAGATATTCACAGATCAGCCTGCCTCACTCCTGGGCACAGAGAACAGGACTGTCTGATCCAAACTGTCCAACTCTACTCTGTGACCTGGGATAGGAAGGGACCCTCCCTGAGCACCTCATGCCCCAGCTGGCTCCGAGAGATGTCTCAATGTCTAAAACAGCTGCCACTGTGGGCTTCTGGAGTAGGAGTCCTTGGCTGGAAGGATTTGTGGTCTGAACTTGCAGTCTGGAAATATTCGTTGTCCTCATTAACACCTTTCTTAACTGCTCGTCCTTCTTGGACTCCACAGTATCCCCATTACTCTCAGCTCCTTGGGAGCACGTGCCTGGCATCCCCCAGGGACCTGCTGCTGTGCCCATGGGAGCAGCCTTGCTGCTCTGCTCCTCAGCAGTAGGTAGCATGAAAACGCTCCGGGTGATGCAGCCCTGAAGCCATGCTCTACCATGCTGCAGTGAGATGTTTAGTTTCCTCCAATATTTTGTTTTCTGTCAGCATCCGGCATCACTCCGTTTGTACTTTATACCCTTTCCTTCACTGAGCAATTAATGCAGTGCTCATTAATGCAAGAAGACTAGTAGCTGAGGAGGGAGGCATTTCTGCATGTGGTATGCAATGTTTTGAGCAATGTTATCCATTATTCCCTCCAACAACGAGCCTGTGCTTGGTTTGATATGCTTAAGATTAATGGAGGAGCAATTGTAACCCAAAGAACTGGTTGACAGAATACATTTTCCTATAAAGAGCAGAATAAATTAATTGATTACACAGCTCCAAGCTGCGTTTGTTCTTAAAGCATGTTGATAAGTTACTGCCAAAATTGTGTGGATACAAATGGTAGCTTTGGAAGTGGTAGCCCAAGCTGCTCGAAACAAGCAACCACATTGTCTCAGTTTGAGGGCTGCCTGGCTCCAAGCGTGGCAGTGTCTTGGTGAGCAGGAGGGAAGCTGTTGGGGGAGGAATTAAGCAGCTAAAAAATGCTTGTGGTTGTAGTTTATCATGAAGCCAAAAAAAAAAAAAAAAAAAAACCTGTATTCAAAATAGAGGTTGCAGTCAAAAACTAAAGGAGTTTCCAATGTCAAAAATAGATGCATATATTTCCAAAATATTGTAGGCTGTACATGCTGAGCAATTGCTACATGACAGGTGCTGTCTCCTTGCTTCCTGGTACCCTCTCATGCATCATTTGTCAGTGGTGTTTGGAGAAAATAAGCTGAGATGTACTCAGGAAGGTTTATTTGTTGATAAGCACAGCATTTCTACTCCTCCAGTATTACATCTGCTGAGAAAGTGTCTCAGGCTTACCTAGAAAACTTTAATGAAGTGCTGTACTACTGGAGAAATAAATCAAGCTGTTTCTGTTCAATGGGAGATGAGCAGCCTATTTTTATATTATAACCTGATTCCCATTGCTGTGACATTGAGTGTTGAAACTTTCTGACATCTTGAGCAATCCAAGGATTAAAAATCTTCATATTGGTCTGGAAGGGCAAGAATGGTGGAAGAAACTACTACCTGGCTTGAGTAACCCAAGTATCCTCGCATGCGCTTCTCTAAACAAAACTGTCTTCAGCCATTACCTGGAGCTGCTTTATGATGCTATCACCAATTAGCTCAGCAAACTGTCTTGTAATAACTTCATTATGCTATACTGATGTCTCAGGAAAGGAATATAATGGCAATTTAACATAATGAATAACTGGATGGGGAAGCCACGCCAGTGAAATAGCTGTTCTCCGCTCTACCTTTACCCAGCCAAAACAGTCATCCATTTCACTTTCTGATGTGTATGTTCATTTCTTATCAGGGTCTTTCTCACTCGAAGAGAATTCTGCCTGTAGAGGAGAGTACAGTGATTAGCATCATCAGATGAAAAATAAATAAATAAATAAAGAATGCTGTTCGTATTACCAGAATATTAAAGGGGCGATTGTCATTTCTCAGCTGCAAGGAACACTTAAAGCAAATTACCTCGATTAGGAGAATAAGAATCGGGAAACTGCTCTAGATCTGATACATAGAGAAAACATTCAGATAAGATGCGTGGTATCTGTTTGTCATTTGGGGTTTAATATTTACTTCTGTTGATGAGATTTCGTTATGCTCTATTACAATTCATGGATTTGTGTTTCCAAATGTTATGCACCAAAATGCTTTGATTTATAGGGTATAGATTTTTTTTTCCCTCTGTAAATTCCTTTTGTGTTGCCAAATGTGGTCAGTGATGCTTATCTTGTGATATTAATACACCTCTTTTAATTATGTTGTCTTGCTCAAGAAGTGTACTTAGTTTAAAAGAAACTACAAGTTGTTAACTTATGGCAAATGCACATTTCTTGCTGGAGAACTGATGGTTCCTGCTGCACACGGCTGTAAAATAGACATCTGTGAAGGATCACATTCTGCTCCTGGGTCATTAATAACTTTAGTCCTTTCTGTCTCTGCTTCATGTGGGACTCCCGATTTTAGATCTCCTAGCCATTAGTTTCTGTGCTTTTCTCATTCCCTGTTCCGTGGCTTCTCCTTCCCAGCACACAGAGCAGCCTGTTCGGAGCAATCCCGAGTCAGCAGCCTTGCACGGGGCGCACGTTGCTGCAGCGTTGGTGCTGCCCTGCTGCCTGCCCAAGGAACCACAAGTGTGCCTGTGGGTTTTGACTTCCTGCTTTTAGGGTCAGGGTGGTACAATTCCCTATTGATTACTTGATCTGTGTAATTGCAATCAAAACTGGAGGGATTTCAAGCCTGATTGACTTCAAATTAGGAATCTATTGGCTTGGCTGAGCTCCTAATCAACAGGATTAGGAGAGAACATTGTTTGGGTCTGCTTTTTCTCTGCAGGCTTCATTTTAGGTAACTAAAGCTTTGACAGGAGAGGTTTGCAAAGGGAGGCACTCTTCCACTCTGCAGAGCAGGGCTTGCGAGTGATTTAGCTCCTTCATTCCTGGCCGCAGCTGTGTGCGTGATCAGCGTGCACAATTGGCATCCCATTTTTGTGACCTCTCTCCAGTAACAGTGTGGACGGGAGTCGGGAACAGAGGCAAGAGCAGCCAAGGAGCTGTCTGGCCGAAGGCCATGCTTGTAGCTTCTCTTGGTGTGTCTTAGGGACATCCAGCGACAAGGATAGGTGCTGTTTGCCAGCATGGGAGCTCCCAGGTCCATGAGCAGGCAGTGGGTTCCCCTTTCCACTGCCTGCTGGGCACAGCAGCACCTGTCAGGGCAGAGAACAACCCCTGCCTTGCCTGGGGCAGTCAGAAGGGCCTGGATCCAGGGAATGGAACTCACCAACACTCTCTGCTGAGGGAGGCCAAAGGGCTGCCCAGCCATGGGTCATGGATGCTTGCTTCAAAAAGTCTCTCAGGCCTGGAGTTTATCTGTCTGCCCTCAGAAGTTGAATGAGGGAGCATCGGCAGGCAGGGAAAGGGCTTTTTTCTTTTCTTTTTTCTTTTTTTTTCTTTTCCTTTTTTTTTTTTTCCAAATAGGTTTTCATTTAAAAGATGCCAGAGCCAGCAGATTAGTGTCTCGACTATATAGGTTTCCTAAAGATAAGGCAGAGAAATTGATTTCAATTACCAAAGTGGATAGACAGGCTGCTCTGCACTCTCCAGAGGATTGTTAACCCTCAAGAGACAAGAAGTAAAAACCAGCTTGAGGTTCAAAAACCCCTTCCCATTTCCTTAGGAGCAGCTGTGTCTCTCACATGAGTATAAATCCTCACAAAGGGAGAGAGGTAAAGAAAGAGGGTTTATTTAAGGATGTACGATGATCCTTGTGATACTTGGGGATTTCAGCTAGCTTTCAGGTCCTTCAGCAAGGCTCAGGAGGCCAAGGGTTAAAGTGGCTGCAGGGATTAAAGGATTTTGTGGCTGTCAAGCACCAGCTTCCTCCTTTTGGAAGAGCAGCCTGGCTGCCGGGAGGTTTTGCTGCAAGGCTCCGGGGCTGAGCAGTGCTGGGCTGCAGCTGAGCAGGGAGCTGGCTCCCGGCGGGGCGGTGGGCTGTGCTGGGACAGCCCTCAGCACATGGAGCACATGAGCCTACTGTACAAGCAGCCCCTTCTAAAATGCACACCCAGGACATGCAAGGGGCACTTGGCTTTGCTGCGGAGCTGTGCCATCTTTCACCTTCACCCGCAAAGAGTGTGCAGCCCTATGGCACAGGAGAAGGCTGTGCCGTGTGCTGTGAGAGCAAAGGAGCAATGCCACCAGCATTGCTGAGAACTCCAGGTGAGCCTGGAGGGCAAGGAGAGGCTGTTCAGGGAGAAAAAAAAAAAAGAAGAAAAAAAAACAGGCATGGGGGCCAGGATGGCAGGAAATAGGACCCTCTGTATGCTTGTGGAGAGGAGGGAACAGCCTTTGACAGCGGAGATGGGGCATGGAGGGGACAGCTGTCAGGACGTGGACCACAGCATTTGCAGGAGGCGGCCGTGTGTGCTGGATGGGGCTGGGCAGCACGGGCCTGCAAGGGAGCCTGGGAGGCAGGGGCAGGCAGCTGCCTGCTTCCTTGGCACATGTGGGAGGGCCACTTCTTCCCCTACCACCTCAGACCTCTCCATCTGCTGCTCCTGCATTTACACACCCAGCAATTTCTGAAATGTCTCCGTAATTGTGTCCACAGGGTGCCTGCTTTCCTTCCCTCCTGAAATTCAATTCTCTTTTTTTTCACAGCTTCACTGCCACTCAATAATGGGCACCTTGCAATAGATTTTTCCGCTGTTCACTTGCTGGGTGTCTTTTGTCCTACCACAGGGAAATTTGCCCCTGTAGGTCTCACAGTAGGCTTCTCAGCTGGATTTCTCACAGGCTTTTATTGCCAGCAGCCATCTGCTCTCCTCTCCGATTACTCCAGCATATTTATTTGATAATATGCTTTACCGGGTTCGCCAGCAGGTTCTTGCTAAACCTCCACGTTTCGTCCCCCAAGAGCATTTTGGTGAGGGGTTTCACTGTGGTCAAATCTTAGGTCACACTTTTCCATTTCTGAGCAGAAGGAATTCAGTGGTGCTGTACTGTGAGAAAGCCAATGTGATAAGCGTATTGAAGCAATCTGAAATGCACAGCATGTAAATAAGACTTTGTTCCATGCCATGGAGTGCATTTTGTCCCTGGAAGCAGCTCAGCAGCTGCAGCTTTTTTGTCCTTCCAAATACAATTATGCATTTCAGAGAAACATCCTGTGATTTGTGCTCTGCATTAGCTGTAAAGTGGTCAGGGACTGTACCTGACCTTGAGACAGCAAAGCTGTGGTGTAAGAAATCCCTGATATAGATAGAACAGGAACACCGACCATTCGCTGCACTGACTTCACCTGCAGACATCCTGGCCTCAGCTTACCATCAGGCTCAGAAACAAGGCTGATTGCAAATCTAAGTCTAATATCCAGTTCCTGCTCTATCTCCATACTTCCATATGTCAACAAAGTGAACAAGCGGTTGGCTTTGATCACTGGGCAAGAGAGAACCTCTGTAGTTGTTCTGTAGAGAGAAGAAAAACCGACTGGGGACTGACCGTGGCAGGGTGAGATGATGCTCTTTGTTTTTATTGCTCTCTGGGACATAAGCAGCACCAGGGAGCACACAGCAGAGCTTCTTCCTGCTCCCGCTTGCTCTCAGCACCTCTGCTTTCAGTCCTCCTGATGCTACAGGTGTTCCCTGCTGTCACATAACAGCCCTCAGGGAGGCCCTCCCATGCCTGTCATCTGTGTGCAGCATCCTCTTTTCCTCTCTTGCATTTTTCAAAATTCTGCATTCTCCTAGGACAGAGGATGTCCCTGCCGTGCCTGTGTGGCACAGCTGGTTCCAGATGTGCCTTCTGGCACCATTCCCAGGGAGGCTGCAGAACAGCAAACGTTATCTCTGGAGATGCTTGGCTTCCTTCCCCCCACCCTCTCCCAATGAAAAATAATGTTTTGTGACAAACTGCAAATGTTAGCAAAAATACATCTAGATATAGAAATGTGTAGTTTTTCTCTCAGACACTCAAAGCAAGAATGTTTCCATTCCCAGTAGTGTTTTCTTGAGGAAAACCTACTCATCCCCTGCCCCGCAGGTTGCTTATTTTCCATCTAACTTACTCCATGGACAATTCCTGATTGAATGTGGAGGGAGTGGGTGTCAAAGAATGTATTAATGGCATAGAACCTCATATTTGCCCAGCTTTATTGTCATCTGTTCTGTGCTGAGTAACACACTAGAACCTTGATGATGCAGTAATGGGCTTTGTGGAAGTGCTAGAGGTGGATATTACCAAGATAGATGCTTCGAGAAGGCTAATTGGGTAAAACTGGATTTCATTCATAACCCAGGATTTTCAGTGGACTCACAGATTTATATTTTTTTCTGCTTTACTCTTAGCTGCTGGCATCATTAATGCCTGGATTTAAGATGACAGAGCTTTAATTGTACAGGACAAAGGCGCCTGGTTTCCTGCTTCACTGATCAATTCCAGTTCATAAATTGCAGCAGAAACAAAACTCTTTAGCAGTGCTGACAATTAAGTAACATCCTGATAAACATCCCCTTTTGTTTTATTTAAATGAAAATGCCTTTATTTCTGCAGAGTCGTATCTTATAACAATAAGATTCACTGTCCCTGAAGCTTGGTTAATTAAACACAGTATTTGCAATCTACCAAAACAAGCTGTTTTATGCAAGCTGATAACAGGGTTTCCATTTCATAATGTGAACAATTGGGTTATGCAAATGCCAGGATTTTAAGCCCCTGTGATCTGTTTTTGTCGCCTTATTATCTGTTTCTGTCTGCGAACTCCAAATATAGACATCCCAATTAAAGCAGCTAAATGCCATTAAATCCAACTAAAGATGTTTTTATCAGTTAAAAACTTCCACAATTTAATTAAAAACATGGTTTGGAATTGGCCTTCCTTGGCCCAAACTCCCCTCCCACACTTCCATCTGTTTGATTTAATTCTTCCACTAGCTCCCCTGCGGTTTCCGTTCCTTGACGTAGCCTGTGAGCCCTTTGGAGATGGTGAGAGACCGGTACTCTGCCAAGACTGTGCCCACCCATTGGCATGTGAATTATTAACATAGAACTTCTTCCTCCAGCTGATTCACTCAGACTTGCTGGATGCTTTGGTTCAGAAACAGGACTTGGATGTGATCGATGAAAGATGCTGCCCAGGCTGCCGGAGGTGACGACACTCGTGGAAGCTCATCCTGCACAGCTGATTCCCACCACAGTGCATGTTATGTGTTTGCCGTGTCACACTGTGCGTTCAGCACATCTCATACCTGTGGGTTTGAGGCTTTTTGAGTGCTCTTGTAATGGAACTGACGGGTGCCTCTCAACTCCCAGTCTTCCCCAGGAGGATGTAGCAGATCACCCCTGCTACATTCCAAGCAAGCTTTGCACTGCTTCCAAAGTGCAGTAATTTAACTTGATATCAGCCATATTTGCTGCAGCTGTCAGTCACCACGACAACAATATTAACACTCTTGATATCTGCGTTGTGAGCAACAGAGAAGGTAATATTCTTGAGGGAAGAAGCAGCAGTCGCTTGAGCAGTTGCTTACGGTTGCTTACAACCCAAGTGACTCTCAGTTGAACTGGGAGAGGTTCAAACTGAATTTTAAACATATAGGAAAAGACTTGCTTTTAGAGTATAAAGTGACTTGAATTAACTCTAGGCTGACAAGAGGAAGAAAGGGGAATTGCTGGAATAAACTTACATGTGAGACAGGAAGATTAGACACGTTCTGAAAACTCATAAAAATGCAAACTTTTTTTTTTTAAGGCATTGACTCCGTAATGGCAGATTTACATTTCTTTAAAACATGCAGGGAGGGGAAGGAGGGTGATTAAAAAGGGATTTGTTATCCATGTGGTCTCAGTGGAACATAAGCAGCTGCTCAGAGTGGTGCTTGGTGAGTCCCAAAGCTGGAGCTCCACGTGGGGTGGCCCCCAAGGAGCCCCGGCCTGGTATCTCAGACAAAGGAGGAGGGCTCGCTGGAGATGGACAGCACTGAGCAGCAGCTCAGCAAGCCGAGGTGTCCTGTGAGTACTGGAACACTTCACGTGTGGTTCCCTGCTCCTCAAAACTGCGTGCCAGCAAAGGGGACCCAGCACCTTGTGCTCTTTGACAGCATGCAGAGGAGATAAATAATGGAGACAGGAGAATGGCTTGCAGGCTTATCCATCACTGAAGAGCTGATTTTATCAGTGGCAAACATACCCTAGCCTTTGTCTAATAAGCCAGCCATTGCTGAACAGAGTGCAGGGAGGTGGTGGGCACCACAGCTCCTGGAGCACCAACCACATTTTTGGGGAGGAGCTGTGAGACAATGAAACCTGGACGTGCAGCTGAACGCAATATGCCTGCAAAGGAGCTAATGCCCCACTGCCAAGGGAGCCCACGGCAACAGTTGTTAACCACATTAACAACTGAGCTCTAAAATAGAAGGTTTAGATGCTAAAATTAACACTGAGCAAGCTGAAATAAAGGAAAGTGTGATATGGTTCTTATAACTATGAAGTGCGAGAGAATAGGAAGCAGGCTGCTTTATTGCTGTTTCACTTTCTGCTTGCACAGCTCCTGTGATTGCCTGTTATGTGACATTTGCACTAGAGGAGTGGCGGTTTGGTGGGGAAAAAAAAAATCAGACACTTGTAACCCAAACTATATGCATGGTAGAATCTGCAAACCAGCAGGGCTGGCTGTCAGCAGGTCACAGAGAAGAGAGGCAGAAGGAGAAGACAGGATTTGATGGCTGATTTCTGAAGCAATGGTGTTCTCTCAAGATTATGTGTGGGACTGAGACCAAGCTTCGTAACACCAAAGGACAAAGGACAGATGAAAAGCCGTCATTTCTCAAGCAGTGTGTGAAATGAGCCAAGGGGCCAAAGTTGTAGTGGGCCCATATTTTTCTAATTTTAAGTGTTCCAGATGGTGAAGGAGCTTTGAAGGAGGCGTTGCAGCCTCCAAAGCTTTCCGTTGGATGCCCTGCTTGATGTTTCACCATCAGGACCACAATTAGCTGCGATTCCCACTTCTCCTGGTTTGTGAAAATGTCAGCTTCCCTGATATTCCTAAGAGAAAGTGTTTTCAAGAAAAACACAGATGGTAAATCAATTCTTGCTTCTTTCCTTCGTCCCATTTTATCAAGCTACTGGCATTGTCCTTTGGGGAACGTACTTATGAACCGTAAACATCTGCCAGTTTGCTGCATACAATTCCCAGTCTGTAGATGAATGGCTTCCCCCTCTTGCTTTACTTTTTCCCAGCAGCCTTTCTGGCTGCAGTGGGTACAGTTTAAGATGACTGCCACCAGCACAGGTGCCCACAAGCAGAAGAAACTGGCTGACATTTTGCCTTGACACGTGAAATGAGGGCTCACGGCTTGTTTTCCACCTCCAGAGGCAGCAATTTAGAGAAAAAGAAATTAGAAGGCATTAGGATAGGACCAGAAATAGCTCCAACAGCAGCTCATGAGAATGAATTACAGGATGAAAAGTTAAAGAAATGTCAGTGAGTGAGCATCATATTAAAAGTTTTGGAGTCTTTCCACCTATCTTGTGTCCTGCTTCAGCATCAAGATCATCATTAGCTGTGTGGATTGCCAGTGCTGCAGCTGCAGCATCCCTGCAGCACAAGGCAGTGAGCTGCATTGCTCCGTGCCGTGTTTCAGAGGGAGCTGCGCTGCCTCCCAGGGAGAAAACCCCACCCGAGAGCTGTGCCAACCACCAGCACTAATGCAGATGCAGAAACACATTCAAAAAAGGGCACTGACTGTCTTCTGCCAACACCAGGTGAGCGCTTCCTACGTGGATGGGCACCCAGGGCGCAGTTAACCTCGTTAGACATACTGGAATGTCTCAGTGAGCCTCTATCGTCATCCTTATATAAATACAATTGAAATTTCCATTCCCTGGCTCAAAAATTAATTAAAATGTTCATCTTGTAGGGGGCAGGACCCGTGTTTCCTTGTACAGTTCAGTGTGACCCAGCTCTCTCTTCAGAGAGTTCATGGGAGGCAGCAGGGAGCAATCTCTGTCCCCTCTGGCTTAAAAATGTAAAGGAGCTCCATGTTCAAGCCAAGGATATCGGGTCCTGGTTCCCAGCTGTGAAGCCAGGAGCCTCTGGGGTTTTTTGGATGCTTTCCAGCTGCCACCTGCTTTCCCTCCATTGTGTATCATTTGTCACTACTGAAAAATAGCTCAGCTGCATGGGTTTTATTCTTAGTTTTATGAAGAGTATTGTTGCTATTTTATTTTATTTTCCAGCAAAATTCACATTCAGGGATAAAGTGCCATTCACACAGGAAGATTTAGTCCCTCTTCATAAAGTTATATATTACAAGTGAAAGGGGAACAAGCATGGGCTGGCAGCAGAAAATTGAATTAGCTCAGCAGCACACAACACAAAATAAGATAAATATTGTACAGAAACATAATTGAAGCTGTATTATTTATCCTCCTTTTTTGGGTTATTTGTCAGGAAGTGAGCTGCAAGTTGCAAATGAAAATAGCTATTGATTCTAAAGTTGTTTTAAAATATTTTCTACATTGAGTTCCTTTGAAACAATTATCTCAAAGTGTCATCAAACAGCCAAATCCTTATTCGCATCAGGTTCAGGGAGATAATGCGTTTCCAGGCTCTCTCCATGGTTTGTAGACATTTCAAATGACACTTTTTAATAGAGATTTGTTCCTCTGGGGAGAAGCGGGAGTAAAGCTGTGATCAGAAGGGCAGTAGGTTTGTGCTGTTGCCTTTGTTGGCTTGGGCACCCAGGCAGGCGCTGGGGCTGGGAGGTGGATGGGCACCCAGGTCTCCTTGCAGCAGCACTGTGCCCTCCCAGCAGGGATCAGCCCCCAGGGAAGGAGCTGGGCTCTGTGCTAAATCATCAGCTCTGAAACAGAAGGAAAATACTCCCTCTGTTTCACACTTGGATCAAAATTCTCCCCATCATCCTTTGATTAGCATACACCTGCTGGATTATTGCTCTAATTTAAGTCTGGGGTCGAGACAGGAGAGCACTAACAGTCACCATTAAACTTTTAGCAACATGACACTGCCTGCGATTTACTTGGCTCTGCTCCCCAGTCATTAGGTTGAGCTGTGGATATAAATGCATCACAGGATCTGAAATTAATTTTCAGAGAGCAGTACAGCAGTGGCAGGACAAGCCTTGCAGCCACACGCTATCAAGCTGAAAGTAATGGAGTTCAAATGGCAATGTCATGATGGAACAGGAAAGGGCTACAGGAAGGTGGCACGAAGAGCCCAGAGCCTTCAGGACAGGGTGCTGCAGTCCACGCGGTGTGGCAGCTGTTGCTTTGCTTTGACCTGTGCTGCTGCTCAGATGTCACCTGGTGTTTCAGTGCAGATCTCGTGTATTTTGCAGTGAAAAATTCGCTGGAAGTTAGGTGCTTACAATTCTCTTATCTAAAAAAGGAAAATTAATTACATTGTAAATTTGTGCAAATTTATAGTCCTTTTATTTTCATTCTGACTTCTAAACACGGCTTTAAAACCAGAAAAACTTTCTTCCTGGACTGAACAAGTCTGCAGTCTTGGGGATACGCTGCTGCACTGTAGAGCAAAAGGCCCTGCCAGGTCCTCAGCTGCCCATTAATCTTTTTCCCTAGTGCAGACCTTTGGGGCCCAGTTTGTCAAGCACGGGTTTTCTCTCCACGGGTAAAATCCTGATGGTAACCACCTCCAGCCCTCAATTCCGTGCACGCCCTGTAAACCTTCTGAAACTATCACCTCCTGTGATTAAGCAGGATTCGATGGAGCATTCATCCAAGTCTTGATGGGCTAAGGACTAATGAACTAATTAAAGAGGCTTCTTTGTCCCAACAAGGTAGATCGATACCTTATTATTGTTTGCCTGAGAAAAGAAACTCAGGAAGAAAGGTGAGGCCAGAAACTGTTTCTGTAGAACTTGGAAACCAGGTGTCACAGGGGCAGATCTGAAGCGCGCTGGCCTCAGAGCCCTGTCCCTCCTGTGCTGCAGGGAAGGAGAGGTGTGCTGTGAGCCCTGTCCCTCCTGTGCTGCAGGGAAGGAGAGGTGTGCTGCGAGCCCTGTCCCTCCTGTGCTGCAGGGAAGGAGAGGTGTGCTGCGAGCCCTGTCCCTCCTGTGCTGCAGGGAAGGTGCTGGGGAGCGGCTGGGGGGCTTTGACCACAACAGTGGTGCAAACCTAATAATTTTCTAGCTGTCAATCCTCCTCTACAGACAGGAATAGACAAAGAGAGGGGAGATGTGGGTGGAAGTAATTTACCAGAGCAGTAGAGACTGCTGGCCCATGTTTTCTGATATATTTTTCTTGCAACAGTGACCACATCCAAAGAAAGCATAAAGCAAACACATCCTGTGCCTGAACAACTGGGTGACGCACTTCTCATTAGTGTGGAGGAGTCGAGCGATAATTTTGTTTTGACTCCCACTGCTCAGCTCGATAACCTGTAATGTAAGTTGCCATCTGCCTGGCAGCTAACGGCAAACAGCATCCGCATGAAAATCGCTGGCCGGCTGGAAATGTAGCCCAGAGAGTGCCTGCTCCCCGCCGCAGCAGCGGCCAGCTCAGCCCCTGGCAAGTCTTGTCCCTTCTGTCCTCCCTCTGTCAGCCGTAGCCCTGCGCACCACGGCATCCATTTCCCCTTCCCTCCAGCAGTACCAGCGCTGCGTGGCAGCAGAGGAAACCATCCCACCATCTCTGCAGTCGTATGGGGTCCAATCCTGATCTCAGCCGTACCAGTCTGAATCTGCACACATCTTCACACCGGGCTGGTTGCGGTCGAAGCAGAGCATCCCTGCTTTTCCAAAGGAAAGGCTTTCACTCCAGCATCAAACCTTTTTCCCACACAGAATTACATTTGTACATCCCTGCTTAAATTTTTCCGCTGTTGCGAGAGGGCAAATACTCCATCAAATAATGTTGACTGTTCTTATTACAAATCTCCACTGAAGACAAACACCTGAAAGGTCATCCAGCTGTTCTCACCTGCAGCGTGCAGCCTGCCTGTCTCTGGATGGATGGCAGTGCTAGCACAGTGCTCCTGCCTCGCCTGTCTTTGTGGCAGAAGAGACTTGGTAGAGTTTGGAGGGGGGGCTGCTTGTGTTTTGCAAAATAAACAGAAAACAGCCCTTGTGAATACAAAAGAAAAAACATAAAGCATAAAAAAATCCATCCGCTACAGCATTTGAGCCATTCTCCATGGGTCCTCGGAGTCTCTTACTGTTTGAGTTAAGGCTCCTTATATAAAGTTTATGGGTCCCATCGGGGTGTTTTTAGTAGATTACATTCAAACCAGCTCATGCAATGTGGGTATGAAGCAGTCAGTAAATCAGCTAGCTGAGCTCGTAAGCTTGTACATGGCTTTCACAATGGGTCTCAGTGCTGGTATAATACCTCTTATTATTAGCTGACATCTGGTAAACAAAGATCCCGCTTTTGATACACGTTGTTGGTGCTTTTATAGCCTCAGCGTACACACAGTGCTTGGGAAAATTGCCACTTTAATAAGGAGCTGAAGATTTCTCTGCAAAATGGTAAAGGCATGCCGACCAGCAGTAAAGGCTTGCTGTCTTTTCACTGCCCCCTCAGTAAATTTGACCTTTATTCCTTCTGATGCTGAGAGGTCAAACTCAGAGGAAGATGGCACTGGGATCTCTCAGATCTGCTGCATCTGTTGCAGCCATATGGCAGGTATCTCAGCTAGTGGAATTTATACTTGCAGCGTATGTGTTTTAAGGTCTGCCCAGCTTTCTTGCTCTAAGAATTGCTCCGATTTAAATGATGTGGTTCAGGGGGACAATAGGCTTGTACAGATTCCATAAGCTCTGGACTGGGACAGCTGATGGGTTTCACAGCTGAAGGGCGTCTGGTCCTCGAGGCTGGAAATCAGACAGAGATTCCACTTTCTGGGGTTTTATTATAGAGACATCTATCTTTGCCAGTCACTTAGACAACAATGTGTCGTCGTCTTTTCAAACAGATGCCTCCAATCTGAATTTCACTCACATGCGTGCATTTATTATTCTCAGCAGCACACTTTGATTTAAGCACCAGGACTCCAAGCAACGTATGTCTTACACATCGCTCTAACAACGCTCCTGTTACTGGCCGAGAGCAAGCAGCAATGGGATCCTGCCATCTGTATGAAGTGCGTTTACTTTGAAGAAACAAAACCCGTTTCTTTGATATGTGGCATCAGTAGATATGTGATTTGCAAGGAAAGTCATCAGCAAATCATTCTTCTAGTGGCAATTTATCTAAATCAACTGCATACTGATGTATTTGCTCTTCTTTAATTACTGAGGGAAAAAATGACTGCAAGTCTGGTATTACCCAAATCCCTTGTCTTATGATTACCACTGCTTGCGTGGTCCGTGTTTCACCGTGCACCACAACACTGCCTCCGCTGCCGCATATGAAAACTTAATCGTTTAATTAAAGCGAGATGAACTGCTGTCTTTGCCATTTTCCTTTCCAGTTCTCACACATCTGGCTTAGAGAGGCAGGAGAGTCTGTCTGCTGACTGTCTCCTCCAAAAGGCTGGCAGGACCTAACCCAAAGCCGTTCTCCCCCGCTCGACATGGGAAGAGCTGTTTGCTTGGTGTGCCCAGCGCAGCAGGTGAAGGTGGCAGCACGGGGGACTGTGGCAGCTCCCCCAAACCAAGCAGCAGCAGCAGGAGGGCAGGGGGGGCCGGGACAGTGCTGGGAGCCCACGGGCTCCTGCCCCAAAGCGCTCTCGGGAGAACGAAATGTTCTTTGTTGCTCCTGAGCCTGAAACTTCTTTCCTTTCTTTAGAAGTCAGTGATTTGAAAGGGGTGGCTCAGGCCTCCAGAACTGGGGAAGCTGAATATTTCTACATTTAAAAACGTTTTTGAAGTTCTGAATTTTTAGAAGTAAAACCCTGAGATACTCAGCAAAAGCCTTTTCTGCAGGGAAAATCTGTTGGAATAGACAGTTCTGAACAAGGCTGTAATTGCCATGAAGTAAATAAACAGGCCTTGCTTATCAGTATCTGCAATAAATTTCGAGAAAAATAATGTTTTAAGATACAGAAGCGAATCTGTTTTTTGATAAACACCTCCACAAGTGGCACATTTCCCCTCCCTCAGGGCCTGTCCTTCCCTGCTCATTATGCTCTGTGTTCATCATCAGAGAGTCGCATCGCCTCGTAATTTAGATAGTGCAGCTGATAGTGTTATGTATGGCACAGTTGCAAATGGAAGTTCTGCTTTGATTTCCATTATGCATTACCTTGTCTGACTCCCTTTTATTGCGCAGTGGCGTAAATGACCTCCCAGATATTCAGGTTCAGATGTGGATGTGATGGTAAATTTAAGTCTTGAAATTTCCATCCAGTGACAAAATGGAATAATAAAAAAATCACTTTCTTCTGCTAATATCTGAGCTCCTTTTGGCTGTCACAGCAGCATTGTGACTAGATTGTATTTTGTAATATATAAGCATGGAATTCAAATGATGTATGCTGATTTCTCTTGCTGCAAAATAATACAGCATATGCAAGAAAAAATCAGTAGATGAGTTGTTCCACTTTTATTAGCATTAATTTTACAGGAACTTGACAGGTGATTGCTAGCACCAAATATGTTGAGGATAGCATTTAATTAAATAGCCTTGCTTTTACCAGTACTGAACATCACCTTGCCGCAGATTCGGGGTTGGAAAGGTGTTATCAGGAAGGAATAGGTCCTCAACTGCGTGGGGTCCCACTGCTGTGAGGGAAGGCTACTCCTGCTCTGTTCTCTGCACACCATTGGTTTGCAGCTGGAAATGGCTGCTGTAAGCCTGTGATTAGCCCCATTGCCAGGTGGTACAGAGCATTAACAGTCCTGCGTGTTAGAACACACGTGGATGGAGAAGGCTCGGCTCGCAGCCTGGAGCTGGGTGCCCAGCAGACCCAGCAGCGTGACCCCGGGTGCTGCTGAGCTCCCTGCCCGCTCCCCCTGCAGCGGGGCTGCGGCTGCCCCGGGGAGCAGCGCCGGAGCCTGGGGGTGTGCGGGGAGCAGGGCAAGAGCAGGAGAGCTGCCTTCGCCGTGCCTGTGTGGATTTGTCAGGGTATGCGGCGTTTCAGCATCTTCTGAGGGTTAATTAATTAATGGACCTGGTGACAGAGCTTTGTGTTAAGACTTAAATTGCGTATAAGCAGCGCTGTGAATGCTACCCGAGAACATTATGGAGCCCAGCATTCTGTTATTTCATTGGATAAATGAAATGTTCATCTCTTGCAGAAATTTATCTAGTTTACACTGCAACTGAGAAACATTAGTTCTTTAAACTCAAGTAATCTTTCTTTAGAAAACAACTACCCAATTACTAGCATTACTTATTGGATTGGTTGCTTTTTCTATTAAATGAGACACACTGCCAATCAAATCAGATAATTCAGCCGCAAAATCAATGGCACCACATTTACTCAATCAAATACATTGCTTAGTAAATTATATCCATATGAAATTAAATAGATGAATGTACTAGCTGCACACTGCAATTGGGCTTCATAACTTTGGCACATGCGGGTTTAAAATAGGGAAATCGATGAGCAAGAGAGAATGTATTTGACATCAGTCACTGCATTTAATACATTAATTTCTTCACTAGATTAATCAACTATTGATCATCCTTCAGCTTTCCGAGAAGCCAAGCATGTGATCGCTGCACACTGAGCTCTGCCCATCAGGAACCTCCAGCACTGCCCCAGCCTCTGCCAGAAGCCCCCGGGGGCTGAGTGCCTCCCGGCCCCATGCGCTGCCTCTGAGCTGGGGTACCCTGACCCCCACTGCCCCGTCTCCTGGGGCTGTGCAGGGCTAAGCCCGGTTTATTGGCCCAGATATTTACTTGGCTGCTCAGGTGAACCCAGCAGCCTGGGCAGAGCTCTGCAGCAAGCCCTGAGTAGCTGGACAATAGCATACCTAACAAACCACAGGCACGTGGCACAAACCAGAGTAAATCCGATGGAGTTTTGCTGCCCGCACAGAGTCAGGGGGCCAGATTCTCTTTTTAGATCTGCTCGTTGCTTCTGTGATGGCACCATAGCTGGATTTTTCTGGATGGTGCAGGTACTGAGAGCAGAACTTCAGTCCTTCCACAGCATGAATGGAGACTTGATCCTTGCCTTTTCCACTCCAAAGTGAAGTATTCATAAACCATTTGAATGGAAAATTGAAGTGCCTTGCACATAAGGGGAGGGCAAGAATCATCATTTGTAGACAAGCGACAATTTCTAATCTCAGCCTTGTGAAGGATCTGATTTGCACCAGGACTGCTTATCTTTATGCCACTGCTAACCTCTAGCTTCCCTTTCTCAGCACTGTGCCAGTAACACAGCTGTTGTTTGTCTCTGATAAAAGAAAAAAAAAAAAGAGGCAAGCAAGGGGAAAAGCATTATAAAAATACATTGTAAGATGCCAAAATAGAAATTGTCAAAGCGTGTGTCCTACTTTAGAACATGCTGATGCAAGTAAGCAGAGAACAAGTGCTTCGCATTTGTAGCTGAAGTTGGCTTGTAAAGAGCATGTATCCCTCCTTTGCCCTGAAATCAATTCTACAAGGATTGCCTGGGTTTGAGTAGAAGATGACAAGGGTGATAAAATTAATTAGCAAAGCAAGAGACAATCCTCAAGCTGGTTTGACTGGCCCAGTATATTACATATCAACAATGGCTTTATCTCCCCGACAAAGAGGGACACGCTTCCTGCTGGAGGTTATCACAGGTGATGTGACAGGCACAATTGTTTCCATTTCAAGATTCTGCATGATGGAGCCAGACAGGTTATTGAAACAGCAATTTTCCAGCTAACACATGCCTGCCAGTCAAGTGAATTAGTAAATACAGGGCTCTGGTCACATCCTGAAGTTTTATTAAAACATAGATGAACTGGAGCAGTTTGTCACAGCCTTGTTGCTCTCGCCCATCTCCTCATCCGTCCGTGCTCCACACTGAGCCAAATTCCTGGGGCACAAATGTTGTGTCTGAGATGCTACCCATCTGCCGCTCAGCCCCGCAGAGCCACTCTCAAACCAGTTCAGGGAAGTGACTGGGCGAAGGGAAGTGGTCCTGTGTTTTTACAGACAGCACTGTGAATGCCTTTCTGGCTGTGTCAGCCTGCGGGCTCCAGTCCGTGTACGCATTTGGGGTTCACACAGCTCAGCAGAGAAAAGCAAGCAGAACCAAGAAGCTGTAGGTACCCTGCAAGTGTCTGTTTTTACTTAGAGGGATATTGTTAGCAATTAGTTGGCATAGCTTACTAGCACAGTTCATCATCGTGGGGTCTTGTGTGGCCTTTTTATTCTGGAGGATAAAAGGAAGGAGATGTTTGTCTTTAATCACAAAAAGCTGACTCTGCTGGGAGATAAATAAGGGCCGAATGTTGTTACTTTTTTCCTCCCTTCAACGCCTTTTGAGGGATAGCTGTTCCAGTCAGGAGTGAGCCTCCATGGCTCCGCTGCAAACAGCACGCGGCCGTGTGCAGGACCTGTCAGTAAGGCTCGTGCTGCCTTGCAGGATTCTGGGGAGTGCTTGCAGACAACGACTTTCACTCACAGGCATTTTCCAAAGATTCAGGCTCATAGGTGAACCAACATGGCTCTCTACATCTTAGGTTACTGAAATGATTCAGTGGAGAGCCTGCAGAAGCTGAGCAGGTGGAGGGATTCTGCCTGTGATTCCCATTCATTAATCTCAGCTCTCTGACACAGCAGCCTCACATCGATTTGCTCATTCATCAATAACCCGGTCACACTGGAGCCCATGCAAACAGACCATTAAAATTAACACAGACAGGTCTCTGATAACCACAGCTACTCTTGGAAGAAGCAAGGCATCTTTCTTTCCAAATGCAGAGACAGTTAAACAGAAGAATCAGTTTCTTGATTTGAATTTTCCTGTAGCTGTGTTTTGACTGTGAGAAAAGCTTCCCATGCAGAGATGCAGGACAAGTACATTGTGAGTAAGGAAACTCAGCCCTTTCCTGCTGCCTGGAGCTGGGCTGTCAGGAGATGAGGTGACTCTGGAAACTGATTTCTCATACTGATGAGATTGGAATTCCACACTGGGCACAATCAGAGATATACACGCAACGGGAACTTCTCTGCAAAGTATAATCCTTTCTTGGCTGGGTAAATCGTCTTTCATTTTCTGTGCGTGAGGAAGGGTCATCAAAAATACATGGGTGGGAGGGCAGAGCAGACCCTGCGCCAGAGCCACGCCAGAGCTGCCCCAGGGTGGCACGGTTTGTTCGGATGCTGTGCTTCACCCTGCCAGTGGCAGCCCGGCCGTGTGCCCTTCCCAGCACCCATCTCACAGTGTCCCATTGCAGCCAAGCAGACTGGTTTCAAATAACTCAGCAGGCTCATTCCTTTTTTCCACAGAGCAGGTTTCTCAGTCTGTCTCTCTGTTCATTGACTAACTGTCCCCCTGTGTTAGGTCTAAGCAGCCTTCCGTGCTTTACAGACCACGTTTTATCTTCCAAGATTGTTTGCTCATTTCTGCTTTATTGACATGGAAGTCATAAACTTTAACGGTCAAAGGGAGTGCGTGTAAAACCAAAGACTACAGAGCAGAGCTGCAGACATCCAGACAGAAGAGGGCTATGGAGAGGCCCTCGGTTTCCACTGCAGTACCTGTGAGTCAGCCACTGCTGACTCCTCTTGTTCAGAAAATCCCCTGATGCCAAATGCTTCTGCTGCAGAGCTGATGAAAAGAAACTTGTGAAGGCTGGGGGAAGGCTGGAGCCTGAAATCCAAACCTGTGAAGTTGAGAGGATTTATCCCTCATTTTACAAAGACCCAAATTCACAGCAGCATGGTGCAAGGGAGGGAGAGGAAGGTACTGGGGAGGATGCAAGTATGTATCTGAGCTCTGGGGAACTCTGTTTCCAACGTACCTGTGTCTCAGAAGGTGGCAACAGGAGCATATGAGTGATTACACAGTGATTAAACTTGAGGTGCAGGCTTCCAGCGTGGTTTAGAATCCCAGATTCAGGCACAGAGCTGTGCCTGGCGTGCCTGCCCGCAGACCTGCAGCGTGGGGGGGTGGCAGCCCTCGGGCAGCAGTGCCCACGGCCACCCCGAGCTGCTCCGTGGCAGGGACAGGTGGCACACAGCGGCTTCTCTCCACAGAAAGCGCAGTAGAGGAAACACCCTTCTCTCAAGCTGGGGTCTCCTCCGTGCTAGGCAATCTCCTTTATTGTAACCCAAACCACAGGCAGCTGGCTGAGCCAACAGCCGGAGGACCAGGGCTCCGTACCTGCTGCGCCTGGGTCTGCTGGTACTCCACACTCTGCCGTGTCATTTCGTTATGCCGAAGAGGAATGCAGAAAGGCTTTTCCGGAGCACAAAGTACTTGACAAAGCAGAGAGCATTCGTGTATGGCAGGGCTGAGCCTGAGCGACATGCGTGCAGGTGTGCGTGTGTGTGCAGGGATTAGTGTGTGTGTCCTCACCTAAGCAATCTCATTTGTGAATCTGAATAGAGCTTAAGGAGCCCAATTCTGCAGAGAGAACTTCTTAGCTAATTGCCACAGTTTTGTTCAATTGACTCTTTGGCAAGGTGCCCTGTGCTTATCAAAACAATTAAAAGCCCAAACACCCACTGTTGGTATGTAGATTTATTGGATGAGTTGGAGTAAAAATGTCACCGGGGAGCTCTGGCGGCTTTTTCTGGATGTTCCCCCCTGTCCCCAGCTTTCCAGGTGTGAAGCTTGAAGCAGCAGCAAATGACAACCTGTAGACAAATTTTGAGCATTACTGTTGGAAATGAAAAAAATTATCCATCCAGTGGCCGTCAAGGGACAGAGGTGTAGGTGTTCTCTTTGTTCTAACCACTCCTGTTGCCATAAGCAATGTGCAAGTCGTGCTTTGGTTAATGCTGTTCAATTTATTCTAGTTTAATTATTTAAAAATGTAAATGATTAAATGAAAGTACTTGATTTCCAGAGCTGAGGCTCACATCAGCTTCGATGAGAATTGCAGTTGCTCTGGTTACATTAGGCAGCTGTGCTAGAAGCCTGTCTCTGGATTTAAAACACTATCCTCAGGCGCAGGGTGTGGAAGACGTGAGCCACTGTCTTGTGGTCAGACTTAACTACCTGCTGTAAGCTGTGAGCACTAGGGAAAGACAAAGAGGAAGGGCATCAGAACAGATCCGGGATTGCTTGGAGGGATAAGGGCTTCTTACGAGCAGAACAGCCCAAGATTGTTCTCTTAAAATGCAGCCACGGTCTCATGCTGATATTAGGCTTCTGTTACAGAGCATTTGGTAAAAAGGCTGAGTTTTTGCTCTTGCTGCTCTTATTTGTGTTGTGTAAAGCACATTGCTTCCTTTTGCTGCCTCTAATTATCAAGCCGTCATTGTCTTAAATCAAAAATAGCCAAAGAACAATAATGATGCTGGCCTTCGGGATGCCTCAGGACTCCAGGAGGGTTTTGCAGGGACTCTTTGCGCACCGGCCACACCAGCCAGCAGCAGGTTGGTGATGCTCAGCTGCTGGAGCGAGGCCGAGGGGCTGCACGGGCTACGGCAACGTCCCTGTGGCCGTCACCTCTGCTCCGTGCTGGTGGGGACCCCGCGCCGTGCCCCCGCCGTGCAGCACCAGGCAGCAGCGGTGCCAGCCCCCCGGAGCCTCCTGCCTCTGTGCAGTAATGCAGCAGCAGGAAGCAATAACCGGTGATGGATCACCTCCAAGGTGCTTCGCCCACAGCTTTTACAATGCTTAATGAGGTAAACTAATTGTAAATTGCAGCAAAATGGGAAACCTAATGACACTTCAGCTCTTGAAAGGAATTTAAATACTGAGGAATTCACTAATATTTCTAGGCACCGGGAAGCAGTGGGGAAGCCCCGGTGCTCACGCAGACGGGCTCCCTGGTCCCCTGAGCACCTTCCCGTTCCCCTGCCACACGCCCTGGCTGCCTCACAGGCGGGCCTGGGCCCTGCTGGAAGCCAGCTGCCAAGAATGTCTGTGCTTTCATGGGGCGGCTCCAAAGGGTCTGGGGCTGCAGAGCAGGAGCGAGCACAGAGGAGCGAGCTGGCCCGCACCTGCTTGAGCTGGTGCACGAGTCCTGAGAGGGAGCAGAGGTGCAGCCCGCACCCTGGCATCGGGCCGATTCCCAGGAACGGGATCCTTTTCTCACTTTCTCTCTTACGCTGAAATTTAACTATCTGCCTGTCAGATTTCTGAATGAGAATAAAATTGCAGCTAAGAATCCTGAAATCTTGGAACAAACTCGTGTCATATGTTCCTGCTGAAACACTACTACCCCTCAGTTACACATCACCGCGCTACCAAGATTGTGAGAAACAAAACCATATCGTATAACATGAAATATTCATCTTGGCTTCGCACCAGCTGTCAATGGCTGCACCAGCTCCTCTGCTCCAGATTCCTTCCTCTGCTCCGGTGAAATTTCTTTCTACAAAATCCGTGAAAGCTGCATTTGAGACCCTGCAAACAAGCAACAACATTTAGGTTCGCAGCTTTCTAGCTTTACTTTGCATGTCTGTGGTTTGGTAGAGGTAGTTCTGGGATGTCACCTGCCAGTACAGAGGGTCATCGTTAGGAAAAGGCTTCCCAGGCTGGCCAGGCCGGGAATGTTTCCCCTTTCCATCACACTGCCAATGTCCTGGTTCTTCAGAAGGCTGCAGCAGCTCACATAAGGCCCTGAAAGATAGGACCCCACACGTCTGGTTCAGCTACAAATCTTTACAAAAGGAAGAGTAATTGCAGGGACCTTGAGTACACTGAGGATGGACGGGTTTTTTTTGCCCATTCCTGTTTGCAGCTTGATGAGATCTCTGTGTGCCAGCTGGGGACATATTTATGGAGCTGCCTTTGCGCAGCTGACCAGAGCCAATGTCAATGGAGCTGTGTCGGGTTTTTCCATCTGCCATCCTACTTGAGAGGAAATTTGGGCTGAGTTTTCTGTGAGCTGATGCAGAACCTCTCCTTGTCCTCTGATAGACTTAGTAAGTTTTGCACATTCAAATATTGACCTTTCATAAATCCTTCTCAGCCTCCCCCTGAGGCTGCTGCTGCTGGGAGTGAAAGCAAGAGTTGGCAGGACATGAGCAAGCTGAATATCATTCTCCTTAAACAGCTCTGAGATGTTCAGGGGCATAAAACCTTTAAGAGCTCCAAATGGCATTTTTCAACACGCTGCCTCCCTCTCGAAAGGTCAGGTGGGAGTTAAACTGGAGGCTCTTCTTCTCTCCATCTTAATCAGCTAGCGCACATGCTTATCAAATTTCAGTCCTGTCTCCTGACTCTGATACAGTTGATAGCCTGATCTGAATTCTCCCAGAGATTCACTGGTGGAAAGTCAATGTGAGAATGAGCAGGGCAACGCCAGGCAGGGGAGATGCCGTGGGAGCAGGTGGGGCAGGGCCCGCTCTCCGGCTGCCTCTGCCCTGGTGGAGCACACGAGGCCGGGCTGCAGATTCTTTTCATTCTGAGTACAGCACTGCTTTTGTGTTTCTCTAAGCACATCATCTAAGCACCTCCCTCCCATTCCAGCTGAGAACAGCTCAGCCTTGGAGCTTCTTCCTCCATCCCAGCTCCGTCTGGGACGGACAATCTTTGTGGGAAGACCAGGGATGGACAGAGAAGGCCTCAGGACTTAAAGGAACAGGAAAAGCAAAAGTAGTAGGTGAAATGGGAACAGGAAGACATTGAGGAAAAGGGGAGAGGAGGATCTGAACACAGGGAGTTTGGCACCAGGGAGAAGAAAGATTTTGGAACTAGAGCGTGAAGCCCATTGAAGCAAGGAGAGATGTCCTGGCAGCGAGCAGCTATAGGTCCCCAGCACCGCTGTGACTCAGCTTCCAGAGGGCACGGCGTGGATTCACACCCTGTTCCTTTGCAAGAAACACTGTTAATGCCTCCTTGCTCAGGGCAGTCCCTCCCTCCAGCAGGCTGACGGACAGTCACAGCCTTGGCATTCAGCGCAGGGCTCACTTCCACCCCAAAAGCAGCATCTCTACTAGCACGTAAAATGAAAGGACCTGAAAAAAAAATCAAGCATGAATTAATAAATTGAAAACAAAGCACATCACAAAGCCAGCATGTAACAGGGCTGTGACAAAGCAGGAGAGGTAAAAGAGACTCCATGAAGCCTGTGCTTCACTCCTACCAGTTTTGCAGAAGGAGAGATTATAAAGGAAGAAGGCAGCAGGATTCATTCAAACTCTGAGTCACCGTTTCCCTCAAGCCTCAGGCTGCATCTGGAAGCAAGGGCAACAGCTCCAGCTGCCAGACATCCACAGAAAGTCAGAGCATTGCAAGAGCTGTGCGAAATTTGTATGCTTCAGCTGGCTTAGTGCTAAGAAGTTTCTGCCTTCCTTTTATCTGCCTCCTGTACAGGCTCTGTTGCTATCCTGTTCCATCTGGGATTTTCCACGTCCCCGTGATCTGCAGGTAGTTTTGCTGAACCCATTGCCCTTCTGTGAGCTGTCCCAGGCTCTCGGGATGGGGCAGGGCAGTGGCAAGGGGAATCAGCTGTGGTCTGCCTCTGCTCCCCGCTTAACATCACAGCAATGCTGAGAGCTTCAGTCGCATTCTGCCAATGAGTCATTTCCAAAGCTTCCTCCTTGCCGCCCTCCTCCCTTCTGCTAATTACTCAGATGGATGTGCCATCATATTGCCAGTGACAATGATGGACCAGATATTTAGATAATCGCTTTCCAGGAGGGGCTTTCCCTGCTGCTCTGCCTGCCCCCAAAATACAAGTGAGCAGAAGGGCAGGAGGAGCGAGGAGACCCTCGGCAGCTCTGCCAGCAGCTCGGCTCCCAGCGCTGGCATTCGCTCCTGCAGCACCCAGCAGTCAGCTCCGAGGCAGCCTGTGAGCACTGCTACCTGGCTGTGCCTTGAAGTGACCTTACCAGCCCCCCTGGGCAAGAAAGCTCTGTCCCCTGGGGTAGCTGCACGTCCGGCTTCCCCACTGCTGCTGGTGCGGGAGCTCCCTGCAGGCAGGGTGAGCCAGGGCTGATCTTGTCCTGCCTGCCCCGAGGGGCTGGGCATGGCCGGGGCTCCAACCCTGGCAGAGTGGATGTGAGGGGGGGAGAGGCAAGATCGAGGCTCTCCCAGGGAAATCTGACCTGGACTTTCTTTCTGTGCTGGCTAGAAGAAGCTGATTTGAGGGGAAAACTTAGACTGATGGATCACTGTCTTCCTCCTCTGCTGAAGTTTCCCTCCCTACCTTTTATTAATCTTTCCCAGATGTATTGGAGGCCTGAGGCTGACTTGTTCCCTTCCCATCAGTCTCCAAGCTTTCCCTTCCCTGTGCCCAGGAACCTGTGACCCTGGCCTGTCTCCCACCCCTGTCCTGAGGCTGTCAGTGCTGTGGGCTGGAACTTGCTTTATAGCAGCATTTGCTGAAAAACTCTCTGTTAAACAGAAAAAATAAAAATAAAAAATAATAAAAAAAAAACTATAAAAAGCAATAAAAAAAAAAAAAAGCAAATATCCAGTGAAATTTTTCACAGAAGTGTTTTATCCAGCCCAAACTCTGAGTCTCTAAGAAGGAACAGCAGGATGGAAGTCAGCAGGGGAAGAGCTGGAGTGGCCGTTCCCAGCCATATGTGCATGGTCGTGAAGGATGTGCAGAAAAGGACAGATTTGGCTGCTTAGCTGCACAGCCCTGCCCTTGCCAGGTGGGGAGAACATTTGTCAAGCCTCCTAATGCTTCCTCCTTTGCAGAAAAGTCCTCCCAACCCAGGGGTGTGTTGGGCTGAGGGTGAAAGTCCTGCCTCTGTTTTTGGGGAAGGATCTGTCATTCTGCGGCCCCCGGTTGGTGCCAGTCTGCTCGGCTTGGACGCAGCCCCACTTGCTGAAAGCAGATGCTGTGCCCAGATTTCTTCTGCTGTTGAATCTCAGCTGCAGTTCAGCAGTTTCACATTGATTTAGTGTTTTTCTCTCTCCCTCTGTCATGTCATCCCTCCTCTCAGGTGAGCTGGCCACAGTTTCCATCAGCTGTTAATTCACCCTGATGTTTGCATTCCTATCTCCTTCCCAAGCACCACAAATCATGCTGCTTCTCCCTCGTGCAGGGAGCAGCTTCCCCAGGGAGGGGATGCAGAAATAGACCCTGGGAGTGGTGCTTTTGTTCTCTGCCTGCCTCAAAAGGAAATAATTTTAAAATGGGAAAACCTCTGATAATGTTCATCAGTTATTTAAATATTTGCTGTACTTGAGCTGCTCTTCAAGGTCTAGAGGGTAGAAAATATCGCAGGGACTTTGGCAGGGGACAGTGCGTGTGCTCCCACCGTCACAGCACTGCTGCTGCTGCACCAGGGCTTGCAGCATTCCGGGAGAGCCCTTTCCCCAGCAAGTGACTACAATATTTTAGAAGTCAAGGTGTTGCATTGCATGTCAGAAATGGTCAAATTAAGTTAATTCGACCTTTAAACTCGATTTTTTAATCCCTCGCTCTGGCATCCAATATGATTTGCATTCGACTATACTGACACTCAGCCTAACAAATGACTTTCTTTCCAAACTGCCTTTGAAGTATCTGAACTTAATGGACTATAACATTTATGAACATCTGAGTTCTTCTCTCAGCAGCTGCACTAGGTTATTGATGATCTAATTGAAATGCTGGCAAATATATCCCAGCAGTATATGGGGAGCAACAGACTACTCAGCTAGACCCTAGAGCCCTGGGAGCGTATGCTTTTCATGCTCTTCATTAGGAGCAGGCAGTATATCTGCAGCTATGTAAAAATAACAACAAAAAAGCGAAGACACTAGAAGCAAAAGAATCCACCTGCAGGAAAAAGGTTAAGATTTGCAGCTCCTCTGTGGATCCCTTGTCAGCTCAGCCGCACGGGAGGAGGGAGGCCAACCTTCACCAGCTGGGTGCCTCTTGGAGCCTGTAATTTATTTACAGCCAGGGCAGCCCAGGTTACTTAGGGTACGTTCACTTTCCTGCCTGTAAAATGCATGAACGTGCTGGGCAACTGGGTACCAAACCTGGGTTTTCCCAGTCTGTCTCTTCTAAGCCCCATGGGGAGTTATCTAGGCTGGTAATGTCCTAATTGGCCATAAGCTGCCTCCGTTGCTCCACGGAAAACGCAGCTGGTGCACATTTCCTCTGAGAGTTAAATACCTTGAAGTTTGGAAATGCCCATTTACGTAGTAATGTCTGCAATTTCATTGCACTCAATATTTATCCAGCAACCAGCTGATAGCAACTGCTTTGCTCTACACTGATTGGCACACAATTAAGCAAAGGAAAGAAAGTCATAATGTTTAGCAGCAGCATCACTTGAGTGTTCAACAATAGCTGGAAAGATATGAACACTGTGCTACTAAAAATAAATAGAGAATGTCTTATTAGGAGGTGTATTTAGTTCCTGTGCAGCGAATAGCTTCAGGCAGTCCATTCCCTTCCATTTCATTTCCATTGATAGTATCCGATTTACACCAGGGATAAAACAGGAAGAAAAAAGGATATTGAAAAAGAGGAGAAAATCGTGACACAAAAATAAAGATGGGGGGAAATCAAATTTGTATCTTAGAGCAGATGGAGGCTGAGCCATTCCTGGCATCATCACACAGCTGGATTCCCCCTCCAGGTCCAGGCTGGCTAAAAGACGCCAATAAAAATGAAAAATGCAAATGAATTCTCTCCACCTTACTGGACATACAAAAATGGAGGGTGCCACTCAAAAGGCAATCTCTCCAAAACATTTAAAAACATTGTGCAATTTATATCTCGTGCTTGACAGAGCATCCAAAAGTAATTTCAGCACTGTGTACCAGTGCCACAGCTCTCAGCCGAGGGTGCCAGTCAGCGCGCCGCGACTGCCGCGCTGCTGTATAATTTCCCTTCCCTCTCCAAGCTGCAGTGCTTTAAAATGTAATACGAGTTGGCTGCTGGCCTCTCATTTCTGCTGGAAAATCTGGCTGTGCCAGCATGTGTAAGGTCAACAACACAAAGCCTGCTTATTAACTGGAAATTTGGGGGATCTGCTGCCAGAAAGGAGCTTTCAGCCTTTGTGAAAATGAAGAAAGAGGTTTCAGGGCAATGGTTTGCTACAGAGGAAAGTCAGTTCCCAGCATATTTCATTGACCGCCTATTGCATATATTTCCCTGCTTCCTGAGCACCCGCAACTGTGTCTTATCCTAACAGGGACCCAATTAGGCCCTTGTAATCGAAGCATAAGGAGCATCAAGCTCTCCCACCCCGCCCCGCCGTGCCCCCCTGCTGCCGCGCAGACCTGGGCTGCTGGCCCAGGGCCCCGGGTGCTCCAGGAGCCCCCGCGTTCCCCGCTACGCCCCGACTCCTCGCTACCTCAGCACCAGGTGTTCTGCTTCTTGGAGATCAGTGCCGTTTGGGGCTGAGTCACACAGGAGAACTCCCTAGCTTGTGTCAGAAAAAAATCCGGTTTGGGCTGTGCTGGATGGATATCAGCCTTTCCTCCAGCACTGCGAGGTCCTGGCTGCTAGGCATAGATTTGCTGTTGGGAAGGTGCAGCCTGAGCTCTGAGAGGGTTTTATTTCCCATTCTTTCCACTAAGTGGAAATTTACAGCGAGATTTTCGAGTGTGAGAAATCTTAGCAACTGGGCTGCAATCCAGGAAGGTGTTTAAGCACATCCTGAGGACAGGGAGATATTTAGCTCCCCTGAATTTCCCGGGGCCCACGCGCTCCCGTCTGTGCAGGGGTCCTGGTGGTCACGGTGCAGTTAGAAGCAGCACGGTTTGTAACGTGAGAACTGGTGGCAAATGTTTCCATCCCTTTGCCATTTTCATTTGAAGCAGTTTCAGAAAAGGAAATCTCTAGGTGCTAGCAGGCTATTGTACTCCCACGCACCAAAGACCTCTCAGCCTTCCATCACCAGGTCTCACGTTGCCTTCAGGTGGGAGAGCCACAGCCGAGCCCCAGACTCCCCTGCACCCGCAGCTCCGTACGGAGGAGGCAGCAGGATGAAACCATCCCTTGTTTATCTCACACGTACATTAGGAGCAGCTTTTAAGGCTGAACGTTCCTCACGTTTTTCACAACTTTTAGCCTTCTGACCTTGAAGTCTGTCCCTGCTCTTGCTGCAGCAGCGTTTTGGGAAGCGGACAGTAGTTCACAAAATTAATTTCTCCAGTTCCCAGAAGAGGTGAAAGGATTTACACTGTGGATGATAAGAAAAAGGCATTAAAGCAACAGTATTCCGCTAATTTTGCAAATAGATTTTGGATAGAAAGATTAACATTTCCACTCCTGGCTAATGTATCATGTAAATTCTGGTGATAACACAGCTCCCCTCTCTTGAGCTGTTAAATGATTTCCTGCGGCTCCGTGCAGAATACATGCTTCATTTAAATCCCCTCTCCCACTCTCTACAAATAATGAATACCAGATTCATTCCATGGATTTGTCACTTAAAATTTCTATTAAGAAATGGAGTTTTATGTTAAAAGCGTAGGAGTTTTGGACCAGTTAGCACAAGCTTTGACAGTGCTTCATCGGTTCTGTTGTCATACTAAGCAGTTACCGAGACTTTCAACCTAATTAGCTTTCCTTTGTACGAACAGACAGACGCTGGAAACAATAGCACCCTCTGATCTGGGATTTGGATGCATTTGGGTAGGAAATGAGCACACTGAAGAGATAAGGCAGATTAATAATACAGAAGGGATTTCTGCAGACCGTTCTGTCAGTCTCGCTTTGCATGTTTTTGTGGACTGAAATTTTATTCTGATTTGAAGTTGTGCAAAAAACGCATGGTATAAATCACGGTGTAAATCAACCGATGGGGCTTTGTCTAGGTCAAAACCAGAGGGAGCCCGGGAGCCTGGTTTCTCTCCAAACATATAAATCATCCTAAAGTGATTCCAAACTCACTGGGATGCTTCATAAACCTTGGGAATATTTCCAGCAGACCTGGCATTGGTCCCAGTGCAGAATGGAAGTTCCTTAAAATTACATAAATTTCACCTGAAATTTCATTTGTTTTCAAGGTTTAACTTTTTGACCGCTTGTAAATGTGAATTAGAGCATTCAAATGGAAAAAACAGAAATCCTCAGTAGAGATTTCAGGTTTCTGTTCACAAGAAGTGTCCCAGCACAGGCACCTCGCACCAGGACACCGACCGACCTCTGCTCCAGCCGCAGCCCAGGGGATGTCAATCAGTAATTGTTAATGATAAAAATAAGGTTAAATTCCATAGATTTGGATAAGTTACCGTGCAAGAAGTGTAGGAGAGCTGGCCAAAGAGTTTTCTAGATCGTTAACATTGATTTTTCATTAGTGTTAAAACCCTGGATGGAGTTCAGAGGCTGGGAATAAGGTGAAGGCTGCGTTTGTGTTGGGAACGGGAAGGTGTGATACAGTGCCGGTGGGTCTGCTCGTGCAGCATCCAACCAGCACGAAACAACGGAAAGGCCTCCATTAGTGAAAAATTAAGTGCACCCCAAGCAGTCCCTGCCACCCTTGCACCCTTCCTCTGCCAAGAGCAGGGGACATCAGAACGTTTGGCAGCGTCTCCCAGCCGTGTCAGCTGCTTTGGAGGTTCCCCCATTGCTGCTGCGGGGCTTTACATTACGGTTTCATGTACTGGGATATCAGACAATTATTTTTTTTTGCAACATTTTTCCATTCCTAAGTGAACACAGCATGTTTTCTGATCTGCATTTCCCAGCTTTGATCATCTGTTCTGCAGATCAGTTTTCATGTTTAGAGGTACAGCAGGATACGTAATGAATGCAAATGTAATGCGTTCAGAGATAAATGTCTCGACTTCAGAGCCTAATCCTCACAAATCTTACACCCCGATACAATGTTTTCATATTTAATACATTCTGAGGGATTTTACTTTTATAAATAATGAACTAATCTCATCTTCAAGGCATCACTTTGCAGTTTAGGCATTAAAAAAAGCAGTACTCTATGCTGAAAAAAATGTGTTTTAACCAATATTAACTGATACCTCCCCCCAGATAAAGGCCCTTGCAGGTTTGGCAGGTGATTCCTTTTGAATAAAAGTGCACTAGAGAATTACATTGCAGAGGGCAGGATAAGAACTGGGATAAAGAGACGCTGAGAAAGAGGAGGAATACACGATCTTTGCAGGCAGGGTTTGTGCTCGTGGTGGAAGCTGTGGATCCCTCTCTCAGCCCTGGGCTTTGGGCAGATGCAGAGGCTGAGGCTCTTGTGCTGTGCCTCTGCTGCACTCCCGGTGCCAGTCCATTAATCTAGAGGAAGGGAACGCGGGTAGGCAGCAGCTACGATGTGGTTATTTTTCCGAAGTGTCAGGTGCCTAGACAAGATGATGATCTTGTCTTCATTAGAGCAAACAGGTAAGGTTGTGCTCTGGGAGCAACAGCTACACTGCTGCAAAGCACTCGGTCACATGCATGCACTTACACACTTCACTGGGTGAGGGCTGTGGAGCAGAGAGTGCTGATGTCCTGACAGAGAGGAAGGGAGAGGAACACGGGCTGCCAGGCTCATACCCAGGGCTGCAGCGACTGCAGCCGTGCCCAGAGCGTGACCTGCATTGCACTGAGCAAGCAGGAGCTGTCCTGAATCATTGCAAAATCGTTTGCTGTCTGCCATATTGCGATGGATAATAATTAGCAGCTCTAAACTTAATGCTGGAATCACTATGTAGGTTGCAAAAGAAATGAGGCAGAAAGTAGCCTTGATTGCTCAAGACCATATGGCTCTGTGCACAACGGTTTCGCAGAGGAAAACAAGGAGCGGGTGCGGAAAGCAGGATGGATGTTGTGGGAAACACCTGCAGCTCCCTCAGCTCCCGTGCAGTGAGACACAACAACGCACTGCAACCGAAGTAATTGCAGCAAGCATACCTGTGAGCACACCCCGGCCCTGCCTCGAATCTCTGGTGTAGACCATTTATTTCCATTGGAAAACATGAAATGGATTTTCCTGGTACCTGTTAAAAGCTTCAGGAGGAAGAAAATGTTCTGGAAGGTGTGCAAAGGTGCTGCCCTGAGATCCCTTTGTTCTCCCTTTGTGAAAGCAAGGCAAAAATGACCGTTTAGAAGTAGAGCTGAGGTGGTTTTGCATGATAGAAGGAGAGAAGGAGCTAAATCACAGTGCTTTAAAACTCCCCACCATTTATCTCTTCCCCGCTTGCCGCAGCAGTGCTGGCTGTTCTTTGTCCCTGCGAACGCTGCCTGTCCCTGCAGCTCGCTGCTGTGGCTGCGGGGGGTCGGGCAGCGCTGAGCTCCACCACCACGGCTCTTTGTCAGGAAGCCTCATTTCTCCCCAGTCCTGCAGGCTGCCAGTCGGCTGCTTGCCGTGGGTACAAACGCTCAAATACCCAAAAAGTTAAAAGTGAACCCATTTTAGTACGTTTGTTCAACAGGGAAAGTACAACATCGTTATTGTTTAGAAGACTTCTTTGCATAACTATTAATTTAAATTTATGAATATATTATAATTAGTTTTGCCAGGGAGCTTGAAACCCATGGCTTGAGGTTTTGTTCCTAGTAAAACCAGGTAGAGAAGATAATTTCTCTGAATACCACGTTAGCATAATTTTGTTTTTCCTGAAAGCCAGCAGAGGTTTTTGTGTTTCCTCCCAGCTTAATGGCATTTCAGCGATTTGAAATAAGTGCAATCCATCCAAAATAATGCATCCAGCCTGCGTTGCAATAAGCCTGAAAGCTCCCTGCAGTGGGGATGTCAGTGCTCAGCGCTGGGCACGGGGCAGTCAGCGCCCGGGTGGGCACGCAGCCCCACAGCTGAAGCCTATAACGAACACAGAAGCAAGCAAGCAAGCAAACAAACAAACAAAAGTCTTTAGGAACAAGAGTGTCTCATTTTGTATTTGTCATCTAAGTGGCAGGAACACAAGCCTCCCTTTAAAACAACGAGCCCCCAAATCTGTCTACCAGGGTGGAGAGGAGTGTCAGCTGTGTGAATGTTTGTGGAGAAAACTGCTGACAGCAGAACTGCAGCGTTTCCATCCCCGCACGTAGATCCCACCTAATGGCATCCCCAGAGAGGAGCAGCAGCCTGTCGCTCCCTGTTTCCTCGTGCACCCGCAGACACGCGGCTCCTGCTCTTGCCAGCTCCTTGAGAGCAGCACAGTCCATGGAGAGGATTTAAAATAATTGACCGTGGCAAGAGAATGTTTTTAAATTGGGAGCAGAAGCAAATCTGGATTGTTTCCAGGTCAGAGAGAAAAACAGGTTTCTCCCAAGCATGAATCTGACTCTCATAAGATTTTCTCCCTCTGCCTTGCAAGGGGCCCAGCTCCAGCACAGCGTCCCCATCACACGGGGTGATGCAAACAGGGTTTGCCTCTCCATGCTGCCCACGATCACCAGTGGGGAAAGCAGCAACATCCCCTGAGGAGCAGAGCCTTATGCTCAGGGAGGATGCATCCCTCGGTGCCCGCAGCACCTTTTAGAAGCAGCTCCACCGCCGTAGAAGCTGCAACCACTGCGCACTGGCCCTGGGAAAGCAGCACGGTGGGACAGGCACAGCCGGGGGCAGCCCGGGAGGCTGCAGAAGGGGCTGGGGACTCTGCCTCTGCAGAGTGCTGTTACAGACCGTCTCCAGCCACGTGGGATTTCCTCTTTCTTGCAGAGAGCAGGTAATTTTCCAGCAATTGCCAAAGCAGCTGATCCAGTCCCAGTTCTTCGGGGACTGCTCAGCTCCAGCTCTGCACCGCGTGCGGCAGCGCGGTGCTGGGTGCAGGTGGGAAAGCTGTGAGCAGGTTTCAGACCGCCTGGTAGCCTGGTCTCTCCTGCAAGCAGGAGCAAAGCAGAGCAAAAACAGCATAAGGCACAGATGGAGGCTCGGCAGACGCCAAGGCAGTAGGTACCAGCCATGTGAATGCTACGCTACCTGTTTTACCTTCTCACCAGAAAACAGAATCTCATCACAAGATTGCTCTGCAGTTCCTTGGTGGAGAGGCAATGGAAGAAACCAAACATCTGAGCACGTGTGCCTCTTGCAGGGCCTGAGGGATCTTTTGGCCACTGACCACAATCCATTTGAGTGTGAGCATCCCAGAGCCCTCCTGTCCCCAGCAATCCTGGCATTCTCTTTTCCAGGCTTCAGTGTGCTCCCAGACTGCGTTCAACAAACGCAGTTCAAGGGGACCAAGGCTCCAGTTTAAGTGCCTTCCTGAGTGGAAGTGTGCTAACATTGCTCGTGAGTAGCCCACTGCATCATGTCAGGCTGCTCCCAGGAGTCGCTGGTTGCACAGTTAAGCCATAATTACTTTCTTCTCTTTCTCCAGCCAACCTCCAAGCACTTCTTTGCAAGGGGAATTGCTATTCCCTTGTCAGGAGATGGGATTCTGGTGTAATTGAGAGAGAAGCAGCAGCCTCTGTTCCTGACCAGGGCTTCCTCCTCCCGCCCTCCCTCCCTCCCACTCACCATTGTATGGGAAAGAGAAGCCCTCAAGTTATGCTGGACAGACTCTTGGAAATAACCTTTTTCATCTCAAAGATCCTGCTGAATTTTAGATTAAAAAGGAAGCTTTTCTTTCAATAATGTATTTCCCCCTTGGCTCCCTGGCTATCAAGTAACTTTCCCTGAACTGAAAGCTCAAAAGATGAAGCTTCCCCAAATTCAGATTCATGAACTGAATCTCATACCTCCCAGAAGCCTGGCTGCAGAGAGCAAAGGCAATCAGTGCATGAATTTCGTATTAAGAAGAATAAATAAAGCACAACCTCTTTTATTTTATTCTTCCTGCCCGTGCAGGTGAGGTGGGGTCATTAAGCACCATTTAAATTAGCACAGCTGGAAGGAGAGGGTCACCCTGCTCTGGCCGAGCACCCCCTGCACCGCTCCTGCCTGCAGCAAGCGCAGCCTCCGCCGTCGCTGTGTTTGGCCTCGGAGGGGGGCTTAAAATGTGGCATTGCATTGTGGGTCCTACGAAGAGAAGAGAATTTGAATAATCCGTCCCTTTGGCAGTGCCCTCTCCGGATCTTTAAATCTTTGAAGAGCGCTGGGTTGAGCAGTGCGGCTCGGCCGAGCGTGCCCGTCAGACAGCTGTCCTGCGGCGCTGGCCCCGCGCGGGCACCGTGTGGGTGCGCAGGCACAAACCTGTCCTCAGGGCCTGAGGCACATCTTCACCAAACAGGAAACGGTGCAGAGGTCTTCCAAAAGCTGCTGTGCCCAGGGAGGGCAGGAGGAACACGGCCCTTGGGGTCACCTTGGCACCTCCAAAGCCGCTGCCTGAAGCCCATTCCAGACTGTTTGTGACACACTGCAGCTTTGTGTGTGACGCTTCTCAGGCTGAATATCACAGGAGCGCCTTCAAAGCACGCTGTGCAGCTGCTCTTTTACTGACACTGTGCTAAAAGTCTGCAGCCAAGCAGCGTGGGCAGGTTGGTGTGTGTGCGTGGGCATCTGTGCACGCATCGCCTGTGGTGCAACTGCGCCGTGAGCAATGCTCAATAAAACAGAAAACAAACTTCCATGGGATAACAGAATTGCTGGAAGACGCCTCTCGGTAAATGACTGAACACACCAAGCCCAGCCCTGTTGTGTTAGCCTCCTCATGACTAAGGCTGTTCAGCGCCGGCTGAACTAAATTAAAACTGAATCCTGTAATGAGCAAAGCACCACGCTCGCTGTGCTGGGGACCTTTCCCACATAAGCAGATTTATCCCAGCTAAAGCGTGCAGCTCCCCCGCAGGTCCTGAAGGTATTTTTTCATTAGGGCACATTACTTCGATGGGATTACGCTTGTGTTCATCCTGATTTCCTCCTCCTGAGACATTCCCTGCTCCCGGGGCGGAGTGGTGCCCGCACGTTGTCCCCGGCCGGGCTGTGCCCCGGGCAGCTCTGCCCCTCTCAGCACCGCCATTAGGTTCTGCCTTTGGGCTGCACTAATTGTTAAATGAAAACGCAGTGACACCTTCCAGATCCCATAAATGCCTCCAAACACGGCGCTCTGACAGCCTGCCGTTTCCACCTGACAGCCCAACGAGACGCTGCTCTGTATGCCCACGTCCCCGCCGTCACTCGGGCAGTGCCCCGCGCTCTGCGGGCACATCCCCACGACTCCTGTGGCATCACGCTGCTCCAGCCACGGCTGCCAGCACCCTCAGAGCAGATTCCCATCAAGTTTTGCCCTGCTCTGTCTATCAGCTCCCCCAGATACATTTTTCATTGAGAGAAAGCAGCATCTGGGGAAGAGCTAAGGCGAGCCCCGGGCTGTGCCGGCGCTGGGGGCTTTGCTCTGCCCCAGGGCTGCAGGGTCCGGGCTGACCGTGTGCCTGCAGAGCCCCGGGGTGTCCCCCACACTGCAGCTCCAGCTCAGGCTGCAGGAAAGCGACTTGTGTCGGGGCTAGCAATGTCAGTGCTTCTCCGAACCGATTCCTGCTGTAACTCCCCCAAGAACTATTGTTTCTCTGTCATTATAGCTGTATAATGAGTACCTGTGAACCACAAATAACACTGCAGCCCTTTATTTCCCCGTTAACAGCATATAGGTAGCCGTGGAAATATCAAGCAGAAACGGCAGTCCTCTCCCCTTTTTGACTAGGAAATAATGGCAAGCTCCGAGGGTGCTGCTCCAACCTGCAATAAGGAGCTCCAGCAGCATGTGCACCCAGGGAGAATATTGATGGCTCGATCTCATTTCAGGGGCTGTATTCCTGCACTTGGACACAGATAAGAAAAAGGCAATGATCGATAGGTGCTACAGGGCTGGTTTTCAGGGCACTAATAGAGGATTCACTACAAGCCTTCAGACCGTGTTAACATGCAAGCATGCTGATTGCTTTTGTTTATACAAGCAGCAAAAAGCAGAGAAAGGGCTTGAGTTCTGTTTGCTTTCCGTGCTGCCTGACCCAAACCTGTCCAGACTTCCTCTGCTGAGGGCAGACAATGCAGACAATAACCATGCTTCATCCCTGGCACCGCGTATTTTTGACATAATGGCAGCAGCCGACAATTTGCAACTCCATAAACTGAATGCATGATTCTAATTTATGTGCAAAGCTAATGGATCGTTGCTCCCCTAATAAACTGCTCAGGGTGGGTAGGATTTATCAGCAAGTGGGTTGCCCTTTGCCCATTTTTATTTAATTTTGCTTTATTTCGTGAGGTGCCAAGTCAACAAATGATTAAATATGAACAAATATTTCTCCGCTGGACTTTATCAAGTTACCTAATCCAGTTAAGAGATGGAATGAAATTGCTTCTGGAAACAAAGCTTGTTTTCCACCAGCATTTTCCATTAAAAAATAAATAAAGAAAGGTTTTTTCCCCTCTGAGTAGAGCAGGAGGCAACAAAGTATATTACGTCTGGAAAATAAATAGGAAACTTGTTGAGATAATGGAGGCTTCGTGGAGATAATGGAGGCTCTGGATGATCTCGGACGCACCGATAGCTCCTCCTCCACGGTTTTCCCCAGCAGAAGGGCAACAATTACAGCAAAAGATTGCGGAAAACGTGGGGAAGGGGTGAGGGACTTTCACAGAGGGACACAGAGCACTAAAAATTCTCTTGGCAGCATCATGCAGTTCATTAAACTGCTCCCAGGAGCGCTGCAGGAGCTCTGTTCGTGGTGGCGAGGGCAGAAGGCTGAAGTACTTGGCAGGCTGGCGTGATTTAGGGCCTCGGGTTCATCAGGCTGCATTGCAAACTGTGTTTGAGTTACCATCAGCCACTATAAACACCGGAGATGAGAGGCCTGGAGGGGCTGTGGTGGCAGCTCCGCGTCCCTGCCTGCCCTCCTGGGCACAGTGCACCCATCCCCGCAGCACTGCTCCATGCAGGGGGGGCAGGGGCTGTGCTGGGGGCCACCCGTATGGCATCTTCTGCCGTACTTAGTGTATTAATTAAACTCAGTGGGCCCAGCTAAGGAGCTGGAGCCTCTGGCTCGCCAATGCTGCCATCTATAGCAGGCTGTGCAGCAATACAGAGCTCCTCTTCCTCTGGCCAGAGCCAGGCAGCAGCGCCCGGGCTGGAGGTGAGCAGAGCTCTCCTCAAAGGGCAGCGGCTGGGGGGGCTGCAGGGAGCAGAGGCAGCAGCGACCCGGGGGCTGTGCTCCCCCCCTCCCCAGTATGCACAACGCTTCTTGCGAGAAGCCCTGGGAAAAAAAGAGCTTGGCACCACGGAGAGAGGCTGAAGGGTGGTGGAAAACCCATCCCCAAAGGGAGTGGGCAGCTCCAAGGTGAGAAGGTTTCAAGGAAAGCAGGGAAGGAGCAGGAGGAGCAACGGGAGCAGCTGCGCTGGGACAGAACAGGACCGGCACCAGCTGCTGCCCCTGGGCTGGGGGGTGAAGGGGGTGGCAGAGGGGGCTGTGCTGTGGGATGGGGCCGGGCAGTGGCACGGGGTGGGCAGGAGCCAGGCAGAGCCCTCAGGAGCGGGGCTGGGACGTGGCCGGGTCGGGATGTGCTGGCCCAGCAGAGGCAGGAGCTCGCGCAGCCTGCTGTCTGTGATCTGTGCTGCAAAGGAGAGAGGAGGAAGCAAATTTCCGATGAAAGTGAATAGCAGAAAGAGAGACTTTGTGAGCAGTTTGTCCTTCACAAATGCTCTGCCTCCCCGCTGGGCAGCCCTGCCCGGTGTGTGTGTGCAGGCACAACTGGGTATCCACATCCACACCCAAACGAAATCACTTTCAACGTTCAGAATTCAAACCGCCCTCCTTGCAGCGACCCCGGCCTCTGGCTGCTCCCCCTCCACGTCAAGCTGTGTGTGTTTGCAGGCAGGTTTCTGGCTGTCAGTTTCGCTAGCAGACGTCGTGTGTTCCTCTCCAATTTGCAGTACACGCAGAGCAGCCCATAAATATTGTAGCTTTTTTTTATATTATTTTAATTTGAAGCTGTCTTGCAAACGGAGCTATCTAATCCTTGGAACATCTGCTTGGAGCAGGCAGCAATCTCCTTAATGCCACTGTGCACTTAAGAAGTTCTCCTCTTCTCTGTGGGAGCCCCTGGAAGAATTTAACTGACACAAGGCACCTCCCACGGCTCGAGCTAATGATCACAATACAAATGACATTTGCATGCTATGATATTCCTTTTGTGCCGAAGATGATCTGCACAGTAACATCTCTTCACCCCCTACAGCTTGTTTCCCCTCCATCCATAAACAATCTCCCAGCCCAGGTAGCACCCAGCGGCCGAGCCCCCTGGGCAGCAGCACGGCACCGTCTGTGCTGCGGGGATCGGTGCACGGAAGGATTTGGGGAGGATTGTGGGGTTTTAGGGTTGAGGGGAAGCGCTGTGCCGTGGCCCCACGCAGCGCTGCGTCTGCGTTCCCCGCGGCGATCCCAGGCGGCTCCAGCAAATCTCTCCAGGTTGTGTCTGTCTGTGCAGTATTTTTCTACCCGTAATTTACTTTAATTGATTGGATTCTCCTGTAGTGTAACAGCTTATTGGAGAGGGAGGTGGTTCCAGACACAAAAGAGAAAAAAAGAGCCCTAATTTCACTCATTTGCCTTGCAGCTTTTCACGTCTCCACTGCCCCAATACCTAATGACAGCAACCAATAATGTTTCAGCTATTGAAGTTCAAGTGACACAAAATCAATGGCCTGATATTGGAATTCTGGAAGACACTTAAATATTTTGTTTCTTATTGTTTGCTCACTGAAAATCCAGACAGTCCCACCGGAGCGGGCAAAGTTAATGAATTAAAAGCTCCCGGCAGCAGTTGGATAATAGCATTAACACCGTAAAATGCACCATTAGGTCAGTGTCTGTCAGCGGTACAGGGCACTGGGGAGACGGGCAGAAAGACGGGCAGTGAGGCTGCGGGTTAGGACCATTAGAAACCAGAAAGTTTCCTCCTGTAAAGGGCCA